>BSBM01001518.1:0-483461 GCA_027924585.1 Larix kaempferi | reverse complement strand
GAGAGAGAGAGAACGAGCGAGTGAGAGAGAGAGAGAGAGAGAGAGAGATGTTTATTAGGGTTAGTGGAGAGGATGGGATTGGAGGATAGAAATATATAGATATTGAAGGGTTTACAGGTTTCAATAGGAAGAGGAAAATTAGAGAGAAGGGTGGGTATAGAGAGAGAGAGAGAGGGATGGGTTTGTTGTTAGTGATATGGGGGAGGTTGATTATAAAATACATAGAGGTGGTGGAGGTAATGGTTAGGGGGAATATGAGAGAGATATGGGGTGTTTTTAGTTGTAGGAGTAGGAGAGAGAGTGAGAGGATGGTTAGTGGTAGGAATAAGAGAGAGAAAGAGAGGAGGGGTTAGGGAGAGAAAGGGGTTTAGTGGTAGAGAGAAAAAGATTGTGTGGGTGGGTGTTATGAGGTTGGGGGAAAGAGAAAGGGGTGGGGGTTAGGGATATATAGAGGTGTAATGGAGAGAGAGAATGAGAGGGTCTTTTAGTAAGCGTTAGAGAGAGAGAGGGAGCAAGAGAGAGAGAGAGAGAGAGAGAGAGAGAGAGAGAGAAAGAGAGAGATGGGGGGAGGATTAGTGGTAGGGGTGAGAGTAGGGAGGTGAGTGTGTCTATGTTTGAGCAAGAGAGTGTTAAGATGGGTATTAGTGGTAGCAGTGAGAGTATGGGGGTGAGTCTATGTGAGAAAGAAAATAAGAGGGTGTTAGGGTGTAGAGAGAGAGAGAGAGAGAGAGAGAGAGAGAGAGAGAGAGATAGGTGTGGGAGTTATGAGTATCTGAAGGAGTAAGTTGTTGAGCGATAGAGATAGAGAGTTGTGGGGGGTTATTAGGGTTATTAGGGGTTTGAGGAGGAGTATGGAATTTAGAGAGAATGGGGGTATAGTTTAGGAGTGGGAGGTTGGGAGTATAGAGAGAGAGAGGGGGGGGGGATTAGGGGTAGGAGTAGGAGGGTGGTTATTAGAGATATAGGGTGGTTAGGGGTAGGGGGTAGCATGGAGTTCAGAGAGTGAGGGAGAGAGACCTTTGAGGGACATTAGTTGTAGGGAATATTATAATAGGTAGAGATAGAGAGGGGGTCAAGGTTAGGTATAATAGGTGAGAGAAAGGGGGGGTTAGGGGTTTAGAGGTAGAAATAGAGAGAAAGAGGGTGGTTAGTTGTAGGAGTATGAAAGTGATATGGCAAGGTTGGTGAGAGAGAGGTGGGTTAGGATTAGAGAGAGAGAGGGGGGCGGGGTTGGGTTCTAGGTTGTTGGGGATACATGGAGGATTAGGGGCGAGAGAGAGGGAGAGAGTGGGTAACTAAGGCTTAATGGGAGGAGGGGAGAGAGAGAAGGGGAAGAGGGGGGTTAGTGGAATTGTGGGAACATGAGGTGTGTGTCAGATAGAGGGAGAGAGATATCATTAGGGTGTTAGGTAGTGGTAGAGAGAGGAGTGGGATTTATAGGTAGGTGGAGGTGTGGGGGTTTGACAGAGAGAGAGAGAGCTAAGGGGATGAGGGAGGTTGGGGGAGAGAAAGATATAGAGATCATGAAGGTGGGTTATTGGAAGGATCAGGGAAGAGAGAGAGAATGAGTGAGGTTGTGGGATGAGGGGAGAGAGAGAAGGGTAGAAGTGGATTAGTGGTAGGTTAGGAGTAGGGTTTGTGCCTCAAAGAGAGATATCATGGAGGTGTTAGGGGGTAGCAAGAGAGAGAGATCATATCTAGGAGATATGGGTAGGTGGAGGAGTAGTGGGGTGAGAGAGAGAGAGAGAGTCTAGGGGGGTTAACTAGGGGTAGCATGGAGGCGAGGGGTTGGGGGAGAGAAAGAGATAGAGATCATGAGGTTAAAGGTTATTGGCAGTAGGAAAGTTAGTTAGAAGGGGGTTATAGTTGAAGAGTTAGGGGAGAGTTAAAGAGAGACAAATAAGTGGTATTGGAGGTATTAGGAGAGAGAGGGGGGTTAAGGGTACATTGGGTAGGAGGGCAGTTAGGTTGGATAAAGAGAAGGGGGGTATTAAGGAGGAGTGGTGGGGTGTTGACTGTAGAGAGAGAAAGAGAGAGGGGGGTGATTATGGGTAGTGGAGAAGAGCAGATTGGAGGAGAGAAAGAGATAGAGATCGAGGGGGTTATGGGTTTATGGAGGAGAAGGAAAATTAGACTGAAGGGTGGGTATACGGGGGATAGAGAGAGAGAGGGGGGGGAGAGTGATGGGAGTGTTGTTAGATATGGGAGGGGAGGGATTATCATATCTAGATAGAGA
Source organism: Larix kaempferi (assembly GCA_027924585.1). Taxonomy (NCBI): domain Eukaryota; kingdom Viridiplantae; phylum Streptophyta; class Pinopsida; order Pinales; family Pinaceae; genus Larix; species Larix kaempferi. Next base: position 481,225 of record BSBM01001518.1, on the reverse strand, counting down.
GGCAAGGTAATGGTAAGGGGGAGTAGGTATGTGTGTGAGAGAGAGAGAGAGATAAGGGTGTTTAGTGGTAGGAATAAAAGGGAGAGAGAGGAGGGGGATTATGGATAGAGAGAGAAAAGGGAGATAAAAAAGGGTGTGGTTTAGTGGTAGGTGGAGGGGTTTGGGAGAGAGCGAATGAAAGAGAATTTTAGTAAGCTAGTGGGAGGAGAGGAGAAATAGAGAGAGGTAGAGGTGGGAGGTAGGATGTGAGAGAGAGAGAGAGGGTGTAATGGAGTTCGAAGAGAGAGAGGGGGTGGGATTTATTGGTAGGTGGAGGAGTAGGGAGTTGTGTGAGAGAGATAGGGAGGGAGAGAGGGAGGGAGGGTAGTAAGGGCTAGGGGGAGGATAGAGAGAGAGAGAGATATGCAAGTACTAAGTGTTAGGGGGAGAGAGAGAGGGAGGATGGTGAATAGTTGTAGGGGTATGAGAAGGGGGATGAGTGTGTGTGTGTGTGTTAGAAAGAGAGAGCGGGGGGGATTTTAGGGAGTAGTGGTAGAGAGAAAGGGGTGGGGGTTAGGGATAGTTGGTTTAGTGGGGGGGTTGAGAGAGAGAGAGAGAGAGAGAGTTGGGGGGGTGACTAGGGGTAGGAGGGAGAAGTGGGGTTGGTGAAGAGTAAGAGATATTAATCAGGAGAGTGAGGGGTTTATGAATGAGTAGGGAAATTAGAGTGAAGGTGGGTATACTTGATGAGCATGGGGCGGTGTTGAGAGAGAGAGAGAGCAATGGGGGTTGGTTAGTGGTAGGAATAGGAGAGTGAGAAGGTAGGCTAGGGAGAGAGAATAGGATTAGAGAGAGAGAGAGAGTTATGTGTTTGGGGCAGAGGAGGGAAATTAAAGAGAAGGGTAGGAGTATAGGGGAGAGAGAGAGGAAGAGGTGGGTATGAAAGTTGGGGTACATAGCGATAGAGTTGGCGAGGATCAGTTATTTTTAGGTATTATGGGGATTAGGAGAAACATAGAGTTAGGAGGACCTTATGTCTAGGGTGAGAGAGAGAGAGAGAATGAGAGTGAAAGGGGGTGGTTAGTGCTAGGAGTAGGGTATAGATAGAGAGGGTGGGTGATTAGGGGTAGTGGAGAGGGTGGGGTTGGGGGAGAGAATGAGATAAAAATATTGGGGATTAAGGGATTGGCGAGGAGGAGGGAAATTATAGTGAAGGGTGGGTATAGGGGGAAGAGAGAGAGAGAGAGAGAGAGAGACGTGGTATCCTCGTTAGTGGTTGTGAGAGGGGGATTATAAGAGATAGAGAAACAGGGTTAGTAATAGTTAGAGAGAGAGGGGAAGGTGGTTAGTGGTAGGAGTAGGAGAGAGAGTGAGGAGGTGTTTAGTGCTTCGAATAAAAGAGCGATAGAGAGGATTGGGGTCAGGGGTAGAGAGATAAAGAGGGAGAGAAGGTAGGTGTTATTGGGTCAATGGAGAGAGAAAGGAATGGGGGTTAGAGATAGGTGGAGTAGTATGGGAGAGATAATGAGAGAAGGTTTTAATAATGGTTAGGAGGAGGAGGTGAGAGAGACAGAAGACAAAGGGGGATTACTGGTAGGGGTGTGAGAAGGTGGTGAGATAGAGAGCGGTATTATGGATTGGAGGGAGAGAGAAGGGTGGGGGTTATGTGTAGATGGAGGAGCAGGAAAGTTGTGTGTGTGTGAGAGTGAGAGAGAGAGAGAGAGAGAGAGGAATGGGGTGATTAGCGGTAGTGGAGGAGGGATTTTGGGGGAGAGAAAGAGATAGAGATTGAGGGGTTTATCTTTTATGAAAGGAGGAGGGAAATTGGAGAGAAGATTGGGTATAAGGTGGGAGATAGGGATAGAGAGAGAGAGATAAGGGAGTCTAATTAGGGTTGAGTGGAGGGGGTTAGCGGGAGATAGATATGGGCAAGGGGGGTTAATGGTTGGGGTGGGACTAGGGAAGTGAGTGGATCTGCTAAAGAGAGAGAGAGAGAGAGGAGGGCCTATTAGGGACTAGGGGGAGAGAGAGAGGAGGATGGTAGTTAGGGGCAGGTGGATAAGTATGGGTTTGAGAGAGAGAGAGAGGTTAAGGGATAGAGAGAGAGGGAGGATGGGGGTCAGTGTTAGGGGTTGTAGTAGGGGGGTGAGTGTGCTTGTTAGAGAGAGATGGGGTTGTTAGGTACTAGGGGGGGAAAGAGGTGGGTGTCAGTTAGGGGTACATGGATTAGTATGGTGTTGAGAGAGAGAGAGAGAGAGAGAGAGAGAGAGATGAGAGGAGAGAGAGAGAGAGAGAGAGAGAAGGGGGGGTCTTATTAGCGGTAGCGGGAGGATGCAGGTTGGGGAAGAGAGTGGTAGAGATAAGAAGGGTTAGGAGTTTTGGGTGGAGTAGGGTGTATAGAGAGAAGAGAGGTATTGTGTAGGACTAGGGGGGTGTTGAGTAGAGATAGAGAGAGAGGGGGGGGTTATTAGGTTTAGTGGAGAGGATGAGATTGGAGGATAGAAAGATATAGATATTGAAGGGGTTATGGGTTTCAAGAGGAAGAGGAAAATTAGAGAGAACGGTGGGTAGAGAGAGAGAGAGAGAGGGATGGGTTTGTGGTCAGTGCTAGGGGGGAGGTTGATTATAAAAGACATAAAGGTGGTGGAGGTAATGATTGGGGGGGATATGAGAGAGAGATGGGGTGTGGTTAGTTGTTCCAGTAGGAGAGAGAATGAGAGGATGGTTAGTAGTAGGAATAGGAGAGAGAAAGAGAGGAGGGTTTAGGGAGAGAGATGGGTTTAGTGGTAGAGAGAAAAAGAGGGAGTGGGTGGGTGTTATGGGGTTGGGGGAGAGAGAAAGGGGTGGGGGTTAGGGATAGATAAAGGTGTAATGGAGAGAGAGAATGAGAGGGTGTTTAAGTAAGGGTGAGAGAGAGAGAGAGATGGGGGGAAGATTAGTGGAAGGGGTGAGAGTAGGGAGGTGAGTGTGTGTGTGTGAGAGAGAGTGTGGTAGGATGGGTATTAGTGGTAGGGTTGAGAGTATGGGGGTGAGTCTATGTGAGAGAAAATAAGAGGGTGTTAAGGTATAAATGGAGAGAGAGAGAGAGAGGGAGAGAGAGAGAGAGAGAGAGGTGTGGGAGTTATGGGTATCTGAAGGAGTAGGGGGTTGAGAGAGAGAGACAGAGAATCGAGGGAGGGCATGTTAGGGGATAAAAACATAAAGTAAAATAGACAAATAGGTTTAGGGGTTTGGGGAGGAGTAGGGAATTTAGAGAGAATGGGGGTATAGTTTAGGAGTGGGAGATTAGGAGTAGAGAGAGGGGGGGGAATTAGGGGTAGAAGTAGGATGGTAGTTATGAGAGATAAAGGGGGGTTAGGGGTATGGGCACAGGATGGGGTTTAGAGAGAGAGAGAGAGAGACCTTTGAGGGAGGTTAGTGGTAGGGCATATTATAATAGATAGAGATAGAGAGGGGGTGAAGGTTAGGTATAATATGGGAGAGAAAGGGGGGATTAGGGGTTTAGAGGGAGAAATAGAGAGAAAGAGGGTGGTTAGTTGTAGGAGTATGAAAGTAATATGGCCGGGTTGGTGAGAGAGAGGTGGGTTAGGGTTAGAGAGAGAGAGAGAGAGGGTGGGGGGGTTGGGTTCTAGGGTGTTAAGGGGGAGATAAAGTGGTGGGGGTTGGGGATAGGTGGAGGAGTAGGGGGGAGAGAGTGAGAGAGTGGGTAACTAAGTATTAGGGGGAGAAGGGGAGAGAGAGAAGGGTAGGAGGGGAGTTAGTGGAAGGGTGGGAACATGAGGTGTGTGTCAGATAGAGAGAGAGATAGAGTGATCATGGGGGGTGCTAGGTAGTAGGAGAGAGATGAGTGGGATTTATGGGTAGGTGGAGGAGTAGGGGTTTGAGAGAGAGAGAGAGAGAGAGAGAGAGAGAGAGAGAGAAAGATAGGGGTTTGACTAGGAGTAAGGGGATGCGGGGGGTTGGGGGAGAGAAAGATATAGAGATCATGAGGGCCAGGGTTATGGGAAGGAGCAGGGAAGAGAGAGAGAATGAGAGAGGTGGTGGGAGGAGGGGGGAGAGAGAAGGGTAGAAGTGGATTAGTGGTAGGTTAGTAGTAGGGATTGTGCATCAAAGAGAGAGAGATCATGGAGGTGTTAGGGTGTAGCAAGAGAGAGAGATCATAGCTGGGAGATATGGGTAGGTGGAGGAGTAGTGGGTTGAGAGAGAGATAGAGAGAGGGAGAGAGTCGAGGGGGGGTTGAATAGGGGTAGCGTGGAGGCAAGGGGTTGGGGGAGAGAAAGAGATAGAGATCATGAGGTTCAAGGTTATTGGGAGTAGGGAAGTTAGAGAGAAGGGGGTTATAGTTGAGGAGTTAGGGGAGAGATAAAGAGAGACAAAGAAGTTCTAATGGAGATATTAGGAGAGAGAGGGGGGTTAAGGGTACAATGGGTAGGATGGCGGTTAGAGAGAGAAATAGGGGGGTTACAATTATATAGGTAGATACAGAGCGATTTGGGGTAGGGTGTGAGGAGTGGGGAGTTAGGGGTAGGGAGAGAGAGAGGGGGTTAGGGATAGAGGGATGAGGAGTAGGGAGGTTATGGGTAGAGAGAGATAAATATACAAAGAGAGAGAGACGGTGGGGTGTTTGTTAGTGGTAGAGGGGGGATTAGGTTAGAGAGAGAGAGAGGGGGGGGTAGGTGTTAGGGGTTTGGGGAAGAGATAAAGAGGAGGGGGTTAGTGGTATGTTGATGTAGAGGTGGGTGTGTGGTAGAGAGAGAGAGAGAGAGAGAGGGTGAGGGTGAGGGGGATAGGGATTAGGTGAGATACATATGGATTTAAGGGTAAGGGGACTAGGAGAGGGATTAGGGAGAGAGATAAGGGGTTATTAGTAGGGTGAGATAGGATAGGGGTAGAGAGAGAGATAGATATGAGTGGGTGAGTATAGGTTGGGGTAGGATGGGGGTTTTGATAGAGAAATAGATAAATATCAAGGAGTTTAACGATTCGGGGAGGAGGAGAGAAGTTACAGAGAAGAGGGGTGAGAGATAGAGAGAGGGTGATTAAGGGTAGTGTTGAAGAGGGGGGTTGGGGGAGAGAAAGTGATAGATATCGAGGGGGTGAGGGGTTTGTGGAGGAGGAGTGAAATTAGAGAGAAGAGGCGGTGTTAGCGAGTAAGGGGAGAGAGAGAGGGGTGTTGGTTAGGGGTAGGGTGGGTGATTAATTTTAGGTGGAGGAGAGATTTTGGGGGAGAGAAAGAGATAGATATAATGAGGGTTAGGATTTTGGAAAGGAGTAGGATAGTTAGAGAGAAGGGGGATATAGTTGTGTAGTGGGGGTATAGATTAGAGTTATAGGTTTTTGGTCTTAATGTTCATAATATTTATAGTGACTAGGAGGGGGTGTTATAAATGTGTAAAGGTTTAATATTAAGGGCCACGAGGCTTAGAAAGGTTTAATTTTTCAAGGGTTTAGGACCTATAAAATATAAAATTAGTAGGATTTATAAATGTTATGTTCTAAGAGCTAGTTTTTCCACATTATGTGGATCATATGATATAATGGCTAAAGTAGCTAAGGTGTAGAGGGGTTAGGATTCATAGGGTTAAAGTAGATAAGGGTTATAAAGTAAAAATGTTATAATAAGGTACAAGTGTATGGTATAATTACCATGGAAAGAGATACTAGCTCCTAGGTTGCATGCATAGAGTGTTAACAAAGGGGGTCCCCTCATTAGACTGCTTTAAAAACCTTGTGTAAACATGGTCGACCACCCTACTTGGGGCGTACTGGGAGGGATTCTCAGGGAGTTATCTCCCTCCGCCTATTACTAGCGCAATGGCGTCCCAGTTCCCTGTTACAACAAAAGGCACATGTGTCAAGGTACCAAGTTAAGAAATTGTTTCCAGGCAATTTCCCAAAATGGTCCTTTGAAAACATTCTACATAAGACTTTTAAAAGAAATCCTATGGCCAACATACTAATGTAAACACTATAAGAAAAATGTATACAATTATTTAGCATCCATAAAAAACAAAAAGTGTATACAATTTAACATTCATAAAAAAACAAAGATTGTCTACAATCTTATTCTCATTTAGGTATTCCAATTAAATTTATATATAAAAGAAAGATATATTAACCATAAAAAAAACACGTTTAAAAACAGTTCAATATCATTAAAAGTAAACAATATAACAATTATAATATTTAAGAAAGCACTAAATATATAAAACCAATTTCATTGAAAGAATTTCTAATATTTTTCAAACTTAATGAAAAAATTCAATACACTATCATATCATAAAATATGCATAAAACCAACTTGAATCAAATTTAACTACCAATATTTTGCAAACTCAATTACTAACACTAATTTAAAACAAATTTATTTACTAACATAAAGCAAACACCATTAGTAGCTTCTTAAAAAATTGATATGTTATTTCTAATCATACCTACTAATTACTAGAAAATTTACATGTCATAAAATTATATACACTAAAACATGTGAAAAAATAAATGGTGAAGTTATAAAAATTTCACAATAACATAGAAGCATGAAAGATGAACAAAGTTATTTCTAATGAAATAATAAAGTTACACACATTGGTTATGTTATTTTTAATGATAATCATACATGCAGATTACAAAAAAATTACTAACACTAATTTAAAACAAATTTATTTACTAACATAAAGGAAACACTATTAGTAGTTTCTTAAAAAAATCGATATGTTATTTCTAATCATACCTACATTTACATGTCATAAAATTATATACTCTAAAACAACATGAAAAATTAAATGGTCAAGATATAAAAATTTCACAATAACATAGAAGCATGAAAGATTAACAAAATTATTTCTAATAAAGTAATAAAGTAACACACATTGGTTAAGTTATTTTTAATGATAATCATACATGCAAATTACAAAAAAATTACTAACACTAATTTAAAACAAATTTATTTGCTAGCGTAAAGAAAACACCATTAGTAGCTTCTTAAAAAATTGATATGTTTTTTCTAATCATACCTATTAATTACCAGAAAATTTATATGCCATAAAATTATATACACTAAAACAACATGAAAAATTAAATGGTCAAGTTATAAAAATTTCACAATAAAAGAGAAGCATGAAAGATGAACAAAGTTATTTCTAATAAAATAATAAAGTAACACACATTGGTTATGTTATTTTTAATGATAATTATACACGTAAATTAAAAAAAATTGCATCTCATAAAATTCTGCACATTAAAAAGTTAAGTGCTCATTTTTCAGGCTTATATAATTCTACACACTAAAATAACATGACAAAATTAAGTGCTTATTTATCAACTTCATAAAATTCTACACGCTGAAACAATAAATTAACATTTTTCAGATTTTTTAAAATTCTGCACACTAAAACAGACTGACAAAATTAAGTGCTCTTTTTTAAACTTCATAAAATTCTACACACTGAAACAATAAATTAAGTACTAATTTTTTGGCTCATATAATTGTACATAGTAAAAGAATAAATTAAGTGCTTATTTTTCAGGCTCATAACAATAAATTAAATGTTAATTTTTTAGGCTCATAAAATTTAAAATACTGAAACAATAAGAAAAATTAAGTGCTCATTTTTAAGGGAAAAAGTATTTTACTAGCCTGTCACACTACGGTTGGTGTCGTTGGTGACCTGTACTAACGTCATAAGTAATCGATAGCCAATCTGTTCCTGCTAGCGTGGACACCTAATTGCGAGCTTGTCTTAGTTCGGGGAGGGAGAGGTTGAACTCCAGCGAAAATGGATCATTCTTTTGTCTTAAATATAGATTGCATTAAGGAAGAAAGGTAATTAGCTCAAATGATTCACGTATCTGGAGGAAGCAAACCCAGTTTGAGATATCTGGAGGAAGCAAACCCAGTTTGAGTACATTTAAGATTTGCCCAATCTTTATAATAACAATACTTTAAGTATTTTTGAAAGTGTTGGGAAGATGTTTTAATGGAACTCTTAGTTCTTTTAAGTGAATGGAAAATTACAAGACTGAAAATGAAACTAATGGTTACAAAACTTGGCTAACAATGGAAGTAGACAATACCCAATATTGTTCACGACTAACTGCAGTATTCCTAACCTAAGACGGTCTTCTTAACTCCGACCATCCTATTGATCTGTTGGCAATTAACCCATGGTGAACTTCGATAATGTTGGATCTTTGCAAACGTGGCGGAATATGGTAAATTCAAAGTACAATGAAAATGAAAGAAATATAGAGCTGCAGAGAAGTACCCGAAGAGAATGAAAGTTACTGAATGAGGTAATTTTGTAAATTAAATTTTATATGATTAGTGTTTAAACATGTATTTCTATGCATCGATACTAATAACACTGTTAAAATATTTTTTTGTTTTCTATTCAATAAACTAAATTGTAAACAGACATTTAACTTGTGTTTGATGATCTATCCGATACTAATAACACTATTAAAATATTTTTTGTCTTCTATTCTATAAACTAAATTGTAAACAGCCATTTAACTTGTGTTTGATGCTTATTCTATAAACTAAATTGTAAACCGCCATTTAACTTGTGTTTGATGCTCAATCAGATACTAATAACAATATTAAAATATTTTTTTGTTTTCTGTTCAATAAACTAAATTGTAAACAGCCATTTAACTTATGCTTGATCATCTATCACACTAATAACACTATTAAAATATTTTTTTTTTTCTATACCATAAACTAAATTGTAAACAGCCATTTAACTTGTGTTTGATGATCTGTTGGCTTTCATCAGCCACATATGAGTAGCACATACTAGACCCGGACGGTCCGGCCTTATTTTATTTTTTTAAGAATTTATTAGTGGATGGGTATAAAGACAAAAAAAAAATGCATAAACATTGAGTGTGGAAATACATTACTACCAGGTCCATATATTGTGCACTAAAATAGTGTAATCTGTCTTAAAAATATATGCACTAAAATAGTATAATCTGTCTTAAAAAGTCAAGGTTATCGTTTTCAAAATCGTAAATACATCCCGCGCTTATTTTAATATATATAAAATATCGAACAAAGTTTCCAGGTTGTTCCATGATGGTAACAGGGAAGGCCACAACAGAGTCGGACGTGTTCAGCTTTAGGGTAGTGGCACTTGAAATAGCTTGTGGAAGGCCGGCACTAGAAGACTATAACTCGTTGTTGGTAGAATGGGTTTGGGATGCTGCTGATAAAAAATTAATTAAATGGAGAATTTGACGAAAAAGAAATGAAACAGTTGATGATGCTCTAATCTTCATTTCACACAGAGGCTGAACATAAGACAAGTATTTCAAACGTTGAAGTTTGAAGCTCTAGTGCCTTGCCCCCCACCGAAGATGCAGCATAAAAGCCTTCTTAAATGAGTGTTTAATTTGGGAAAAGATAGAGTGACACCAAGTTGCTGGGTTCAAGAAATCTCGGGTGAATAAATTCAAGAGCACTGTACAAGAGTGGGGAGCCCTGCTATTATAAAAGGGCTTCTATTATTTCATTATTCCTATTTTTTGCGGAATCTGAGACAACCTTGACAATTTAACCAAATTCAAATTTAACCCAGTACGCGAAGTCCGACAGAAACCATACCCGATGATCCCTAGGTGAGAGCGTCCGTAATCCAGTTGGCATGAGAGCGTCCGTAATCCGACATTCCAACGCCTTGATCTCCTCCTCTTCTGTAATCCGAAATTCCAGAGCCTTTTGATTTCATCGTAATCCGTAATCCAAGTTTTGCGAGACTTTAAACTAACCTAAAATTTTAACACAATTAAAACCAAGCAATGGACATATTTGAGAGTCTGACGAAGTGTCTGAGGAACCATACCTGATGATCTCCACGTGATCGGTGCCCCAGCCTTTTGATCTCCTCGCCGTCCGTAATCCATAGGTTCTGTAATCCGACATTCCAACGCCTTGGAAGAGCTGGCTACGATTATATTTGCTGGAGAAGGGATCCAAGTCGAAACCAGAGTTTGGAGCCATTTTGTCTTCCATACACGGCTCTCAGTTTTAGTTGTTGCATTTCAGATAGACAGCTGTCGTCCTTCAGGGTTCTCAAACAACGCTTGCACTCAGACGGATTCTTGTCCCGATTATTCCATTGCTCATCCTTTCAAATTATTTTCCTTCGGTCAAAAGCAGAGAGGGCGGGGCGGACATTGGAGAGTTGATAGGTTACCGGAAGAGGGCCTGAGCATTGCAGGGAAATTCATAGCTGTAGGCGAATGGATGCAAGAAAATGAACCAATGGATCCAAGATTAGCAGAAAACGAAGAAAACGAGGCAATCGATCACAGGTGGTTGGAGCGATGTGTCGAGTTGGAGCTGGGTGGAGCTATGTATCTACAACAGATCTGAAAGCCAACCCCATTAACAGGTGTTTCCAATAACAGTAACACGCGTTTTCAAGAAATATGATCGCGAAGTCCTGCTCGAATGGCGAGGATCCTGTAAAGTGTCTGACGCAGCAGAGATTGTACTGCGTGCTGTTCGACTTCCGAGACAAACGAGTTGGGGCGTGCGAGAGATGGACGAGAAGGTCATTGAAAGCCCCGGAATCGTTTCTCAGGTAGGCGTTTAGAAACGTGACAATGATTCCACCGCAAAACTTTCCGGCGCTAACCTGTTCTTGCAGAGGCAGTAACCCTCCTGTCTCTTCGTCTAAGAAATCCAAAGCCACGAATTCATAAGTCGGTGCCGAACATTCACTGAAGAATCCACGGCGGCCGAACCCCTCCGGAGCGCAGTGAAGGAGGAGAGGGTTTTTCTTTACCGACCCTGGACCCGACCTGATCACGAAAGTCAGGATGAGAAAGTTAAAGGAATGAGGTTTATAAGTGATAATCCGCGGCCGAGTCGGCTGGACACGGGACATGCCTTCCACTGGATCTACGTCACAGGACATGCCTTCCACAGGATCTACGCCCACGAGGCTGGACGCAGTGCCAATCCGAACGCCACTTTGCCGCCGCGGCTATGCCCGACGATAGACACATTCTGCAACTCCGGCTGGACCTCGTCAGGAAGATAAGAAGAAAGCGCCTTCGGCAACCAGTCACAGATCGCCTCCGCGTCGGCTATTTCCGGCATTGCATCAGCTCCAGTTACACAGTACATCTGCAAATAAAGAAATGAACCTGATTCACGTTAGCAAATGCAGAGAGTGTGTATATACAGTAAACATATGCAAATGCAGAGAGTGAGTATATCAAATACTATTCAATTCCTAACGGTTGAATTCCATTGAAAGTATTTTTCGTTATGGATCAAGAATGCCGCACCGCTTTTGTAACTACATTTGAAAAAAGCAAAGATTACTCAGACTGCTTCCTCGTAAAATTAAAAAAGCTAAGTTTCCTGCTTCTTTACTAAATTAAAAAAGCTAAGTTTCCTGCTTCCTAAAATTGGAAAATTTAGTAAATATGGATAACTCTAAAATTGGAAAATACACTAAATATGGATAACTTTCTACACGGAGGATTTAACTCAAGGCCTCCTTTGTTGGGCGAATTGAGGATTTTGGCCCGTAGGACATTCGAATCGAAATTCAGTTTTTCTAAATTTAGCAATGTAAGTAATCACTCAAAAACAAAACAATTGACGTCTTTTCTTGGCCAATTTTAATATTTCTAAATTTAGCCAAAAAAAAAGCAACTTAAAACTTTAACGCTTCCTAGAACACACGCTTAAATGCGCTTTGCCGACCAGTAAAAACACTTATGCCCGATGGAAGTGATGATATAATTTGTATTTTTTTAAATTATTGGTGCATAATAATTTTACATATATGATTATATAAAAAATTAGTTTACCCAAGTTTATACAATTGGTTGTGAATTTTATTTTTTTGGAAATACTTTTTCAAACATTGAAATAAAACTGTGTATATAAATTCAATATTAAATATTGATTTTATGTTAGTTTTTTTTTTCAAGTTTTTATAGCTATTATGGAATGTTTCTAGTTCTTTATTATTAGGGTTGTCTATTTTTTTTTATTTTTCTTTTTTATGAATTTCATTTTTTTCTAATATAGTTTATTAACATTATGACATTATAAATGTATTTAGGATATATATATGCACCTTGTTACGCTCAATGTTATGGATTTGTTTATTTAATCTCTCATGTTATTCATTACTATAATACCATAATTAAAAGTAACAATGATGTTTTATTTTAGCTAACTTTGATTTCAAAACTTGAATATATTGTTTAATATAACACTTGAATATATTGATTTAAAGACTTGAATATATTGTTTGTTGGCATTTATAGCACTTGCTAACTATAACAATCAAGCCAATTATAAAAGTGCTTTTTATAATTTTAGTGTGTAAATATTTATAAATAAAGACATTCATACTCTTTTTCAAATTTAGAATGAGAGCTAGAAGGGAATGAGAGTGAGTCAATAATTCCCTTCTCTTCTCTTAAGATTGATAAACCATGTTGGTCTAAGTGGAATTTTACCACCACCACTATCATCATCAATAATTCTATTTTTATGCCCCAGAAGGGGATCATATATGTATGGCAAGGTCCCTATTATTTGGCTCTAAAACCTATAAATGTTTCGTCAAAATTATATATAAGCTATAGTTTGAAGTATATAATATTTTGTGTAAATTTTAAAATTGATATTTTCAAAAATATTATTGGCTGCAAGAGATTGACATCATCCTCCATTTAATAAAATCATTTTGAAAACCTGTGATTGTAAACTGACCAGTCATGTTTAGGTTATAATGTTTGGTACTACCTATGTTGGTCGTTTCGAGATGTTATAAATGCGCTATGAGCTTTGCCTCTGCCACCTCTCGATCTCTTCCTTATGCCAGTTCTCAGGCTACTTTTAGGTTGCCACATGCTTGTCGTCGAAGAGGGACTCAGAGTTAGATGATTATCATTTTATTTTGCCGAGATTTTATGCTTCCGCCTGTCACGAATTGAATTACTCGGATGTGGGTTCTCACGTTACAGTCCCTTACGCTGCCACATGTTTATCCACAGGATTTCTGCATTTTTAAAACGTAAAACGAAAATATCTTTACCAGATTTCTCCACTTGTTATCAAGGGTTCTCCACTTGTTACCAAGTGGTAAAGTTTGACAATACATTAATAGACCAGACAACGTGTTTCGATTGATTTAATCAAAATACTGTATTTTTGTATTGATTAGCTATTATTTGTATTTTTTTATTGATTAGCTATTATTTTTCTGATTGATTAGATTTTAATGAAGTATTGTATTCTCATGATTAACCTTATGAAGTCAGATGTTTAGGTTTGAACTTTTGAATTGTGCAATGCTTTTTATTGATTTAATCAAAATGCCGTAATTTTTTATTGATTTGTTTTTACAGAGATATCCACTTTCTGTTCGAGAAACAAAGATAAAGACCACATTGCTATGATGTTCAGGGAATTGGAGGAAGGGCGTTTCAATAAGGGTATAATTCTTAACATGGGTGATCTAAAGTGGCTTGTAGAGGAGCACAAGTCAGGAGGAGCACCGACAGGGTTATCAGTCTCATATTCTCTGCAACAATTTGTTATGAAACTGGGCCAATTGTTAGCTCGATATGGAGGAACTGGTCGACTATGGCTGATTGGGATTGCGACGTGTGAAACATACCTGCGTTTTCAAGTATATCATCCTTCTATGGAGAATGATTGGCACTTGCAGCTTCTACCTATTGTTGCTAAACCAGCTCCACAATTGTTTCCTAGGTTCTTCCTTGTTTATTCCTTATGCTTTCCATGTTCTGTTGTTATTTTAGTATTTAGAATATTTTAGTATTTAGAAGATCCATCTTGAAATGGATCAAATGTGCCATCATTGTGGCATCATTTCAGATTGGGGGATCATAATCAACATCTTGAATTTTGGGTTCTATTTTTTTATTGATCTGCATATTTCACGAGCACAGTAATGACCTAAACATTGCTTATCGATCTCTTGATGAATTTACATTGAATGTTGAACTGCGTTTCTAGTTTTTTATAAAAAAATATTTCAAGAATACAATAATGACCTAAACATTGCCCATCCATCTTTTCATGCACAATTGAGCTGAGGACTGAGTTGCACTTCTGATGTTGTTTACAAATATATTGTACGGAATTTGATGTCCAATTTACGAATGTATTTTGTTTAGTATTTACGCTAGTTGCATGTTTGTAAGTATTTGTTGGTTATTAAAAAATATTGACGTTTCCTTGGTTTATACCTCAGAAATTCAATTAATCTCTGTGATTGCCATGGCAATTATATGAGTGAGAATGAGTGGAAACTTAGACTTCAATTTCAATCTTATGCTCAAGTATGCAATTATTTTTTATGTGATTGTTTTTGTTTTTTGTTTTTATTTATTTTCTTTTACTACATGTAAAGGAAAGCATGCTTAAGTTATTTATTTAGAAGTCGGGGCATTACTTACATTTTTTTTTAAATGGGTTTCAGGGAGGTGAACAATGATTCAACGAATATATCAATGAGTGCATCTGATTTTAATCCAAGGGCTTGTTCAGTGGCATTTCTATATTATTTGTTGATGGCTTCACTGCAAATCAAGTCTTTGCCTTTTTTAATTTTGCCTATATTATCATTTCTCTTCAACATCATATTGAAAGTGATTAAAAAATCATTTAATTGTAGATTTATTTTCTTTTATCAATTATTTTCATTTAAATTTTAAGAAAATCATTATTGAAGTGGTTGGGAAAAATAAGCAGTTTGCTTGCATTAGAAAAACTGTTTGGATATTATCAATCCCGAAATAAATTTATAACCAATAGCAATTTTAATTTTAAAAGTAAATGAAGAGGTTGGGCACAACAAGCAACCTACTGAATAGATAATATTAGCTGAAATAAATGTGTTATTGTTAATGGGTATGTTAATGTTAATATCACTTCGCTTCATTCTAGCTTGAAAGGTTAATGAGTATAAGAGCTGCAGGATTTTATATATCATTATTGCCTAGGCTCTGATTCCTTTCCGCACTTTAGAAGCCTATATGCTTCAATGATAAGCATTGATGATCTGTAGGTCTTTGTTTCTTACAATTGTAGCAATTGTTTTATGCTTGGATAGCATGATGTGGACATTTATTAAGCTGTAGAGTTTGATATGGGATGGAAGAATTGATAATAGATATAACCATGAAAACTCTATATAACCCCGCCTCAAACCCGGCTTCAAAATTTTCACAACATATAAGAGGCATTCTCACCACGAACTTCAAAAAGCTTCCAACTTCATAATCTGTAAGCAAGTGGAGCAAATACATTCGAGGCTCCTTTTCTGCAAAATATTGAATTCAACATGAACCAAAAACTTACTGTAATCAACCTACAACCCAACCAGCCAGATCTGGATACGAAAAAATTCAATACAACTGTCTGGTGTCTCAAGCTACCTCCTCCTGCACTTGGGAAATTGATCATAGAATGCGTCGATGTCTCCCATTACAGAGTCCCTTCAATGGATTGTAAAATTTTGCCATATCGACCCAAAAGTGTGCCAATTTGATCTACATGTAAACCAGAACGCACTCAATGACTGGTGGAACTCATTCCAGCAGCGGAAATCCCAGACATTTTCCATGAATCTGTAATGGATATGAGCTTGTGGCCATCAACATTAGCACTCCTTTGGCTGAGAATCGATATTTTTTTGCTAGGCAATTTGGAATTTAGCAGTTAATCCACCTTCCTTCTATGTGACCGAGAGCCAACGGACGAGGTACCCAATTTTTTTGGCGATGGGACTATTCAAGAACTGAAACAAAATTTGCAACTAAAAGTAAGCATATTATGGAAGGAATTCTGGTCTATGTCAGTGTCCTATTAGTTAGCAAATATGGATTTTATGTTTAAAACTAATAACTATAGGTTGGAAGGATCACATTGAAGAAATATTAATTTAAAAAAACATTTTTTTCATAAGAAAAAAGTTGATACTTTGTATCAAAAGAAAAGTATGATTACTTTATATATTTTTTAATTTAAAAAAACATATCTATAAGGATATGCCACTTTATGGGTGTATTTTAAAATTTATTATTTTAATTAAAATATTATATTTGAATTTTGTGAGGATTTGTTTTTATTGCGTTCATATGTTAAATAAAAAAATTAAATAGTAACTAATATTCACATTAGAATTAACATTTACATGGCAATCTTCATGATATTGATAGATTTATAGTAGAGGAGAGGCAATTTCCTTATCGGGTTGTCCTCATTAATAAATAAGAATATCAAAATTAAAATAATTATCAGTATTTGTACATTTTTAAATTAACTTTAAATTTATATGTTTATTTTTTAATTAAATTATTGGATTTGAATTTTGCATTTCGGTCAAGAATGTTTCTTTTTAATGAGTTTATGTGGAGTTTATATTTTTATATGTTAAATGAAAAGGTTAAGTAATAAAAATGTAAATTCAAATTGTAATTAATCAATTAATATTTATTTCACATAACATCAAAACAAAATTGTAGTACATCCAAATTTTTTTATTATCTAAATAATAGTTTTTACTTGATATAAAATACTAAATTTATCTTAAAAATACTTATAATATTAAAACCATTTTTATATATAAATATCAAGCATATATAGTAATAGGTATTTCAATTTCGAAATAGGAAAAAATTGTATGCTTGTGGATACCATCATTAACATCAAAATCTTAATATTTTCAAACTTGTACATTACGGTTAACCACTCTTTTATTAATATAAAATAATAAATTTATATTAAAATTATTTATTTTATTAAAATCATTATTAAATATAAATGTTAAGAATATCAAACTTAATAATATATATTTTTAAAAAATATTTATAATAGAGAAAAATATTTATAAGAAACCAAAATATTTATAATAAGGAGAAAAAATATTTATAACAAAGCAATATTATTAATAGTCTTATTATATGAGTTCCACGATAATCTTATTAAATGTTGATCATGCCAAGCAGGTGGATGGGTGGTAGTGTGTGTGTATGTGTCACTCGTCTTAATGATTTATTTCTCATTATTGGTGGTGGATGTTAAATTGTGGGCATGTAAGACAAGCCCCTAAGCGCTTGTGTAGGGAGATGGACCATACCTGAATAGTGGGATGGAATCAATATGAAGCTCCGTTCGGATAGCAATAAGTGCACGACATAAAATTCTTAGATCTCTGTTATGGCAGTACTAGATATAGGGTGCAACAATCGGGTTTGAGCCATCTTTCATCTGCAAAGGAGTTCGTGGTGTATCCAAGAGAGGAATTCTAGTCATAGGGAGAAATATGCCATGCTCGAGCTCGTCCTTGCCACTTCTGGTTTTATTGATTATGGCATCCATGATTGAGGTCTGGATCATGATATAATACCTTGGTCACCTTTCTTCTTTGCATAGAGTAGTTGTAGATTGTTATGGCTATCATATGATTTAATGCTCATCCAACTGATTGCTCTTTTTGAAATTGGATTTGTCTTCTTGTTTACAGCTTAGTGGTATTCATTTTCTGGCTTTTGCTTTAGACTTTATAATGATGGTTTCTGATACCGAAAGGCATCATACTTCACAAAATTATGAGGTTCACAAAAAATATTTATTCTACATACCCATCCCAAATCCATTTTAGGAACAAATTTATTCAGGGTATGTTTCCCTTGGTTGATTGATGTCTACACCCAGAGCTGCTGATACAGCTCCAGGACATTCCGATAAGAAAATTTAGTGATTCCCATAATTTCTCTTCATTGGTGTTTTCATAGTATTCTTTTGATTTTTAAGATTATGGAATAGGCATAGTATGCCCCATTTGGAAGATTTACAATAAAATGTCCTTGGTAAGGGTAAGAGGAGTCTTCCAGGTGTTTTGAATTAGCTCATCCATATATGTTTTTCTTGAAATTAAGGACTCTTGTTGGCCTGGTCAAAGGCTTCTCAAAGCTCTTTTTTCTCAAACCTTTTTTATAAGGATTACAATTTCAATCACAAGACCTGGCCTCACCCCACATCCCGACCGATATGTTTTTTTATTTTCTTGTAGCCATAAGTAGGTTTAAAGAAAAAGAAAAGGCAAGTAAAATTTATTACAAAGGTTTTCCTTAGTGTAGGATTGGTTACCCATGACCTTGAAATATCACTATATGGGCAGTCATCCATTTTATTTTTCTTCTAATGTTTATTTAGCAGCTCCAATTATGCAAGGCATGTAATTTTAATTTTGTTATCATTGGTAAATCTTTACCATGGTTAAGCAAGATGTCTCTTCTTCAACTATGCTAGTTGGAGGAGGATGTTTTTCTTTGGCCTTGCAATGGGTTCATTTCGGATGTAGTTTTGGCTTTTATTTTTTGATTTGCATCGGTGCTTGCCATGTGAATTCCTTGCTTCAACCTTTGACAAGCTATTTCATATTTTAGTAGTTGAGACAAGGAAAAGCATGTTATTGTCTCTTTTCTTTGTTATTTTTTTTCTAAGGCTTGTTCCTTGTCTTGTTCTCTCTTGAGCCAAAACAAAAAGTATAATGAAGTGAACGTGAAACCAAAACTTGCAAGAATAAAGTATTAATCTAAAGTTCATGCTTAATTATTTTGACGTAATCGCATTGAAGATGGAAAAGAGATCCATAAAACATAGAGTTTTCAAACCTCTTAAGCCGCTTGTGCAAACTCACAGTAAACTCGACCCATAAAAACTCATATTGATCTCTAGAGGGACCATCATACTGAAAAAACTCCCTACACATCTGAGGGTTCCATTCCTACAACTTGGCTTCCTTGCTACAAAATTTTTGAATCTCTTTTACCACCAATTTTGGATCACCCATTTATAAATTTGACCAACCTTAATTGTAACAGAGGTCAACTTTGCAATGTGTAGAGCTCCTAAACAAATAAAAAAATCAATTGTGTGTACAGTGTATGAAATTTCATCAGGTTGATGGCCTGTTTGCACCATGACATCTAACAACCCAAGAGCTTGTTGAAGCTTTCCTTCTTTGCACATACCACGAATAAAAGCATTGCACGTGATCGCATTTTGATTATAGTTGTTATTCAACATCTCATGACGCATCATGATGGCCTCGTGCAATTTCTCTTCCTTGCAGAGACCATCAATAAACACATTGAATGTAACAACATCAGGATGTATGATTTTGTTAGACAATTGATAAGAGAGTTCTCTAGCCTCCCACAGCTTGTGAGCTGTGTGTGTTTGAGCAATGTCCTACCACTGGTTTAATGACTTCAACTATCAGATAAAACACATAGTTTTGATAAGCATACCGTAATAAGTGAGTTGTTTCCATCTCCATATTGTTATGATTTTTTCTTTCAAAGTAATGACCATGTTGGCATTTAAAAAAATAACATTGGTGCATATGGATGTAATCAAGGTCACAATATCTTTTATTTTTTGTAAACATGATGATAATGTAGAATTCTTTAATTTGGGTCCTAGAGAGAACCCTTATGGGAAATGTTGGAAGGATTTATAAGAATGGGACATTAAAAATAGGTTGTGAAAAATCAAAATATTCTAGAGAAGTATAAGATAGAAGACAATTTAAAGTTTATAAAATTATAGAAATTTTATTTTATTATTGTAAAAAGTTTTATTTTATTAGTTTTTTAAACAAAATTTAAAAGTTGCTTGATTGACTATCTCCAAGATTCGTGTTTCATGTTAGCCTAGTTTTTTAGCCTAGTTTTGGCTCTTTATTGGGTTGTGTAAAGTTGTTGCATGCTTTGTTCTAAGGCAGTTACTTTTATGGGTTGGAACGTTTTGAGGCCATAATAACCAGTTGGACACCAATATCATGGAGTGGGTTATCTCCAAGATTTTTGTTTTCATTTCATTTCTAATAGTGCACACTATTATAAATAATTATGCCCAAGATTCTTGTTAGTATCATTTCTAAGAGTGTAGACTATTACATCTTCAAGGGAAAAACCACAAATGATTATCTCCAAGGTTTTTTTTATGATTTCTAAGAGTGTACTATTACATATTGACAAAGTAAAAAAGCACAAGTCGGAACCATTATGAACAAACATCATTTGATGTAAACTAGAGAATGCTATTCTTAAACTTTCCGACTTCAAGCAAATAGACCAGGTACATTGCCACCACGTGGCTCTTGTTTATATTACTTAATCTTCAAATTGGTTAAATATAAAAAGTATTACATTTATAAAAACGTAATCTTTATAATTAAAAAATTAAAAGATTTGAATCTTCATGAACTTAAATTTAAAAAAAAAAATCTAAAACAATGAAATATTTTAAACTCAACACATAAAATATTATTTTACATTATAATTTTAATAAAGAGATATTTGATGTAAAATAAACCTTTTTAAACTAAATGTAAAAACATATGTATTTAATTGATATTGTGATTTTTCTTATCCAAAATTACATAAACATTTATATCCATGATAAAATATTGAAACACAAATGTACAAATTGTGTTGTGTCACATTTTCATTTGTAATGTTCATTTCTCATTACCCTCTAGTGTTTATATATATATCACTATGCCTAATATACTTTATCCATGAACTCTCAAGATAAGCACATGCAAACAATTTACATTTATTTCCAATTGCATGGATTCTATAAAGAAACCTCATTGCGAGGTGTTGTGTTTATTAGTTTTCATCTCTATGGTGGTATGGAGGCAATGAAAGTCGCTACTCCCAGCTTTATTATTGTGTGGATCACAATAGTGTTATTTAATATTATTGTCATTACCTATTCAAGGTTGAAGAGAGAACATACGTGGGGAAGGCAACAATCATTCCTCCCAACCAACAAACCCATGTGATAGTGATCAAGAGACAACTATGTCCACCTCCAATAAGAAAATGGAAATGGAATTCAAGCTAATTGTATACATCTATGTTTTTAAAATACTTCTCTATCAAATTTAATATGTTACTATAAATAATTTGAAATATAAACACTAGATATTTTGTTAAGTTTACTAAAAATCATGTTAAAAAATTTGTTAATTTAAAAGTAGAAATAAAATCTCATCCAATTTTCTAATAAAAGAGCATCTCAATGCTCTTTTCTAATAAAAGAATTTTCCAATACACTTTTCTAATAAGAAAGTATGTTAATGCGCTTTTCTAATAAAATATTATGTAGTGCATTTTAGATGGCTAAGAAGAACTCTTTTTCTTTTTCCCTTAGGCGCACACTCCACTACCAATTATTATGTCATGCAATTTAGACGGTTAACATAAACTTCTTTACTTTCGTACAAATGCATAGAAAACACAATGATAAGTGTAAGTAGCCAAGGACAAGTCATCTACATTACTTTTGAAAATTTTCCTTTTAAGAATAATAATGTAAGATTTACGAGAGGCCTTGAGAGAGCTTGGAATATAATGTCTATGATTCCTTATTCATTTATTCATGGTGATGGATGTAATATTTGTACCCCTCATCTCTCATTTTTTCCATAAGAAAATAGTCATTAGAATCTCTCTAAATCAAGATTTTTTTAATATTGTACTTTTTTTCTTTGAAATTAAGGCATGGGATGGTGTTTATAAAAAACAATCAAATTAGTATTAATTATTTTTATCAAACTTTTATTAATTTATAAATAAATAAAAATTAAGCTATGAGAAACTAATCACAATTTAAACTAAGTTGACTATACAACTACTATAATAATAGGAATAATAAGATATCATTAATCTTTAGTTTAAGGTTTTATGTACACTCATAAAATATGTCAATTTTGTTAAACAAATTTATTAAAAATATTATTTGTAAATATGAAAAACATCCTTAAAATTCTTGGATAATTTTTCTTAAAAAATCTTCAATGTTTTTTATATTATAAAAATAAATTTATTTAAAATTAGTTTTAAAGTTAACACGTCTTCTACTTATAATTATGTATAATTTAATTTGTTTTAGGTCCTCCATACAAATCAATTTTTTAGGTCTAAATATTTTATATTAATTTTTTTCGAAGTTACTAAAAAAATTACATCTCAAAAAACTTTATTAGTCTTATTGCCCGATAAATTCTCAATTAAAATAAATCTACTTAAGTTTTATGACTTTTATAAAATTTAAATTTATTTATAATTGTTTTTATAGTATTTTTTCTAATGTTACAATATCTCCTCATACTAAAAGATGTTGATATTATAAAAAATAAAAATTAATTCTTTATATTATAAAAAAATAATTGACATACTGTTACACATCTTATTATTAAAAGTAAACTTTTAGAGTTACAAAAAACAACTAAGCCTTCCCAACAGAGGGAAAACAGGCTGTGATAGTCAGAAAAGAAGTCTCCCTCTAAAGGAAAAGAGACTGAACCATAAAGTTTGAGAATTCTTTAGAAGTCTTAAAACCTAGATTTCCATACTAACAGAGTTAAAAAAGAAGTCTTTAAACATGAGAAAACTGAAAACGAAACATCAAAAACCCAAAACAGGTTACCTGTGAGTCCCACTGGTTGAGCCTGTCTCGAGGCTCAGACCCAACTGCTTGCCAATTTTCGATCTGGTTGCTCAGAATGTTATTCAGAAGCAACAACATCTCGTCCTGTAGGAGCAAAATTTATCCATGCTGCTCATCTTTTTCCACGAGGATGCGTCCCAGAATCATCTTTTGCGTCCAATGCAGATCTAGATATTTCTGATAAAGAGTGAGGCATCCACGAGATGAGCCAGGGTCCGGGATAAGGTCCTTAAAATCCTTTTGATTTCAGCCTCCTCATTGCAAATTCTATCCACGTCAGTTTCAGATTCAGACTGTCGAATTCTTTCCTGCACCGAGGCTGGGATTTCTTTCTTATATCGCTTACATTTATCCACATGCTGCTGCTGAAACCGAAAGGAAGGGGTCATGGACTCTTTCAGGAAGAACTCAGGTAATGTCGAGGCCCGACGGGGGCTCTTCCTGGGAGGCATAACAATAGAGGGGCAGGCTAAGGCAGCAGCTGCAGTAGACAGGACGGAGGGGTGAAGAGGTAAAGCCACCACCGCAATAATCTAGACTAGAGTGAGGAAATGCAGTGTATCGCGGGTGTAAATACACCAAAAGGAAACCTCCTCAGGGAGGGGACTAAGACCAAACTTCAGAATAGCATTCGACTCATCAACCATGAGGGAGATTAACAATGAGCTCATGTTCCCTCTATTACGCCGTATAAAACGAGTTAGAAACCCATGATTGTTATGCATGCTGGAGATTTGGTGTCTTCTCCGCCAATATTCCTCTGTACTGAGGGAAAACTTCCCACAAATGGTCATAATACCACAATTACATCGTCTCTGAGCCATCTTCCTTCTGCAGGAGCCGTACTCAACTCGCAAGGTTGACAAGAGAGATCCAGCTTTTAACATGAATAGTCTCGGGTATTGGGAGGTGAGGTGGGAGCACGAGGGCCTGGGCTCTTAGCCACGTGCCCTTCTTCATCCCACCCGTTGTTTCTGATTTCCACCCACTGTGGGGAAACTTTTAATTTTAAAGTTGATACATCATCTAGTTATCATTATGTACAATTAAATTTGTTTTACATCGTACTAACCAATTAGTAATGGGCTTAATATTTTTCTTCCTTCGGCCTATTTATATTAGTTGGGATACTTAAAAAAAAAGTCTACTTAAAAGCCACTTATTTTCCACTTCAAACAAAGCTAATGACCACATTATATTCCTACACAATTAAGTTATTGGAAAAAAGTTTTGATATATTTGAATTAAATATGCATACATTGTTTGACCTTGATTTTTGTATGATATTTATAGGTAACCATGAATCCATATATATGTGTTTGTGTGTGGATGGCCATGGACATGTACATCATATATATTATGTGTATATATTGACATGCATAGTAATACATATATCAATATTCATTTTAATTAATATAATATAATAGTATGTATATGAATATAAATATTGAACGTGTTGGTAGAGATGAAATGAATATATGGTTTTCATGGGACATATTTATTGAAAAAATTGAAATACCTTTGATAAAACCTTCCCGATCTTGCATAGCCCCACTGGATGGCATAATCTTTCCATTTTCCTAAAACTTTTTCATCAAAATCCCAAGTAGAAAAACAAACACTATTCATCATATCTTCCATCTATGGGTTATATTATAAATTAGGAAACTTATTTTACCCTTTTTTCTCAAGAGAAAATTCATTTTATTTTGTTGAGACACTCTTGTATCCTCTATTATAGTGGAATCGTTGTCCTTGTTGATTGAGAGTTTGAATGGTGACTGAGTTTTTACACACACACATGAAATTAGTGGAGGTTTATGTGGAACCCGTTCTCCCCTATTATATTTTAGAGAAGGTTTCTATAGCAGGTTTTAGCAAAAAAAAATTGTTCGATGGGAATCAACTCTATTAATACACTTTTTCACTTTCATAACACTAGTTGAATTGGTGTACCCTATGAGAAACAACAATTTAAGTTAACATATTTTATAAAATAATCATCCAATTAAAATTTTTCTTTGTCACTTCACCCAATATATTAAACAACCTGTGTGTGTGTGTGTGTGAGAGAGAGAGAGAGAGAGGGAGAGAGATACCAATGTGCCCAGTATCTCAACACACACTTGTGCATCAAGGTATTTGGCACAACATTGTTGGATAATAACTAATATTGAATCAAAATTTCATGTTTACCTTTCATTTAGTGCTTCAAGATATATGAACATCAATGTCAAGAACACTAAACCCTTATGAATGTTGGGCATTGTATTGTACTACCAGACAACCAAAAGTCTTAATTCCTTTGATTTCACAATGTATTTCTATTTGTTCTCTAATTTTCCAAACAATACCAAATTTTTTCTTTTTCTCTACACATAAACCATTCCTCATTTATAGACAAGAGACTATGTCAATTGATAATTATCCATTTTTTCATTTTGAGTGGTTTAAAAATTAAAAGCTAGCTTCATTTCAATTGGATTTTAAAATTTTTAAAAAATGGTACGATACTCCTTTGGATTTCAACTTGCACCATTTCATAATTATTTTATAAGATTCATTTGGAGAAATGATCCAATACATGTGAAGCACCTGCAACAATTAATTAACAAGAATATGTGAAATAGCAGAAATGACAGAACTCAGAATCACTTTTATATTGATCACGGGCCACTTCGAGGGGGCAACCTCCTTTGAGCAAACTCAATAAAATTAACTTCACGGTGCCTTCAATGACCTCAACACACACTTATATACTAAGTCTATGCCCAATACAATGAGTCAAAACCATGGGACATAAAATACTACGGGACGACTTACAAAGCATATGCGTCCAATACTATGGGTCAATACTATGGGATAATATAAACTACGGATCAACAAATACGACGGGACGACTTACAAAGCATATGCGTCCAACAACAATATACTAACATAGTAAAGAGAAGGGTTGACATAGGTTCCTAACAATACATTACTGGTGCAATGAAGAGTTGAATCAATATGAATAATTTTCCTATTCTTTTTAATGTGCTAATAAATGTATATACGCACAATTTTGTGATGCTTTTATAGGCCATACTAGGAGTGGTTCTCTAATACATTACCAGTGCATAAAAATATTACAAGCAAATTTATCACTTAGTATTTGTTGTCCTAATAAATGTACAAATACACCTTTTAAGTGATGCTCCACATAATATTACATGCATTAGACAATTCTAACATTGCACATGTGAAGTTTCCATGCAGATTGCTCCAGAAATGAATAGTAAGAGGCAACAATAGAAGTTTCTCCATAAGATGTGGGACACTACACTCTTTTGGTAACAATGTTCAGGGATTGTCATTCTCTTTGTCATTTTTTTGAATGCTGTAGTTATTCATGTGATGAAAATACTATGGCATGTATGGTGCATTTACATAAACATGGCGTACTAGTAGTTAAATCACACCATTTGTCAATAAGATTTATAGAGCCTATCAAACTAATTGTTGTTTTAACATTTAAGTAAGATAATATTGAATGGTGCATTATTATAAATGTATTTCATTGTAGTGTTAGTGCATTGATAAATGTGTAGTTTACCCCAAACCATTCCTTGACTTAAAATTCTCTCATAAATAAATTTTACTCAATTTTTACTCAAAAAATAATAATATAAATTTTTAACAAATAGTACAGATGCTAATTTAATATAGATTGTTCATTATATATATATATATATATATATATGTTCCTAATGAAATTTGTATGTGAATAAAAAAATAAAAATGTTGAACGATATATTTCTGTACCTGAGGGAGAGGCCTTAGATTGAGAGAAGGATTTGTTCCCTCCTTCTATTACAACTCAGACTTATATATTTTCAAGGCATATTGGCCTCCTAAAGTTTAATGATGAGTATAACTCCCTCCAGGTGAACTTGCACTTATTAATGTAACTAATTCATTGTCAGGATCATGGTAGGAAATACTTTAGGGTTAGTCCTGATATGTGGTAGCAACACATGGAGGGGCATTTCTATTTTATCATTAGGATGTCTAGGAAGGGGGGATTTTAGACATTTCCCTTATCTCCAAGATGGTGTCATGGGAGATATTCAGTTGAAATATGTGCATATATATGTCAACATAGAAATCACTACTGAAGTAAATTTTAGGTGGCTAGTGTAATGCCCATATTTTCACCCACAACAATTAAAACCCTAAATGTGATTAAATGGTATCTCTCCATTATTATTTCTTAACCCTAGTTGGACTAAGAAAACTATACATCTATGGATTATAAGATGTACTTGTAAATGGTAGTGGTGTATGAATTTCATTAGTTAATCCATGAATGATAAAAAGGGGTATGATATCCCTCTAGCATGCTATGTTATAGATAAATGTGGTACATGAATACCAATTTATAATGTGTTTGCAAATGGACATTAAGTAGCGGTGCACATGGTAAAAATACTATATTTTTACATTGTTTAATGGTTAATGAAATGTTAATCATAGGTAAAATGATAAAGTTATGCATGATATTATATATCGTAACTAACCCATAGGTTAAATGGGAAAAGTAATAGTTGGAGAGCTATGGCACATAATTGCCAGAGGTGACGAAGGCTTCGAAATAATAATGTTATGCCAACATGCATCATTTAGAGATGTATTAATTTGTTTGAAATGCATTTATATGTTTTTTTTGGCAAGTGCACATTCTACCGGAAGCACAGTAAATACAAAAGTGGTAATTAAATGATGTTGTCCCACTAGCAACAATAACAACACAATCAGAAATAGGAGAGAATTGACCCTAGTTCTATCAGGGGGTGGAGGCATTTCCCATGGTTTATCCTTTGAAACCTAGAGTTGTGGGAGGGATGTACTAAGGCATGATTCCCAAGGTGTGTGATTACAACAAGCAATTTCATGTCAAGGAAGCTTGGTTGATGTAATCGACACTTCCACTGATGGGTTATATTTGGGGTTCGGTCAATGTAGTTTATTCTCCAAGATATTCCGATAGAGGAAGGATGGGATGTGGAAGATAATTGTGAATTAGATAGAGGATGTAGGTACTAAAGAATGGTGTGGAAGTTAGTTTACATTTTATTACTTATGTGTTAAAACAAAATTTTACTCATTTATGATGAGCTCAATGTAAAAAATAGTTCATAATATATTCTAGTGAACTACTTAGTGGAATGATTGATGTTTTATTGTCAAGTATTATAATCTTGCATGCTTGCATGTGAACAAATAGGAACTATGCATTAGCTGCAGTGAATTCTTATCAATATCACATGCACAACATATGTATATTCTAGCTACACATACATACGTTGTGTATGTGTGAGTGAATTTGTGTTGGGTCTTTACTCCCCTTTCAAGGAAGTGCACAACTAAGAGAGAATAATTGGTGGACCTCACAATTTACTCATTAACAACGGATCCTGGAAGTAATTAGTTGAACCCACTCATGATATCATGTTGTTCTCCTTGAATCAAATTACTCATGGCTCACATGAAAAATTGTGTGTAGAAGACTCTACTACTAGCTGAACTTTCCAAGCAATTGAATCCTCTATCAAAGGAATAAATGCATATGATGCTACATTCTTGTCCTCTTGTATGCAAAATCATATTTATGGTAATGTTCCTCACTTACCCATTCGAAAAGATGCTCGACTTCTTTGTCTAATGGTCTACTAGGAGGAAGGTTCCCAAAAAAATTCTCATGCCACCTTCTTCCACTTTGTTTGGTGTGAACATAAAGAGTATTTTGAAGACTCCCAAACCACCAAGTAGGAACATAGTGTGTCCATCCATCATAAGAGTTCCCATGTAGGAAGGTAAACCACTACTTCCAATGGATAGACTTCTAGAATTTCAGGCTGACTCGCCCTCCAAGATCCCATTGTTCATGTTGCATTCCTCTAAAAAAATTTGTCAACTGGAACAACTTGTAATTTCAAAAGATACCAGGATCCGATAACCATATTGATAGTGCATCATTACCAATGACTCTAAGAACACTTCTCATTTGATCCAATAAGATTTGGATATCCTATAGTGCCATCAAGTTTCTTTCTTTCCTTGTTGCATCCAATATTCCATGAATGCAAGTTGATCTTCTCTTACATGGTGATTATAAACCAATGTGTGCAAGACTTGCCCACCCTTGGGTCTCCATTTCTATTATGTATCTATCCACCCAATCCATCGATGAATAGACTTCTTTTTTTTATCATCCATATGGAATGTACTCCTCTACCTCTTCCATGGCTAAGTACTTTTCCCATAGAGGTAGATTTGTCCTCTTGATGCAAGAAAAATGCTTGGTCAATAGTTTACAGGTCAATTTCCTCCTCAAGCACTTGCAAATATGAGTGCTCATCTGGATCAACCTTCCCATGGGGTTCCTTCACCAATTCATGGGTTTTACTTACCATATACGTTTGGTTTTCTAAAGTATAGTAATAAAGGTGTGATCCTTTCAACTCCCTATAAGGCTGGTCCATTTGTATCTTTGATTCTTGAATTGTTTCCTATGAGCTCTTCACTAAATCATGGGTGAGATCTAGCCCATGAGTGATCTTGTCAAATTCATCTTCTTCTTCTCTTAATGTACTATAGTACATTTCAACAATCATCAAAAGATGATTCCTATCTATAAGAAGACTTTTGTAATTAGTTTTCTTTTTTGCGATTACTTCTTTGAGTGCTAAAAGATCTGTAATTGAAGGTCCTAATCCCAAAATATCAACTTCTTAAATAACCTTCCAATAATATTATGACACCAGGGAATTAGTATCATCAAAATAATTCATGGTTGTCCTAATATTTTCCTTACTTACCTTTAATTTCCTTGCTAGGAAATGCATCTCCCGAGAACAATTGTCTTCAACCATTTTTGTTGAGTGTTTCCATCCTCTATCCGGTTGACGTTAGCTTCGTAATGAGGCTCTAATGGTAATTAGAAGGATGTTGTTTGTTCTTCCTTACTCCCATCCTTATGGCCAACTGATGCTTCTTCATCAAGCTCCTTAACAATTATTTATATTTCACCAACATAGCCTATTTTGAATGCCCTATAGTGGATTCTCTTCCATCCAAGTCCATAATATCAACAACTTCATATTCTATTGTTAGACCTTCTCCTTTGCATTATTCCTCTGTCTCATTAGTAGTAGGCTTATTTTCATGTTCCTTTTTCTCAGCTTCATTTCTATTCTCCTCCAAGAAACTTGATTATTCATCATTTGTGGTTGCATTTGGATCAGTTCTTTTGGAGACTTTGCTTGAAGAAAACCCAAATGATATCATAAAACTCCCATATATGGATGGATTTGGTGTAGCTTGGCATTTTGTATTATTATCTTCTTCTTTGCTCTGATAGGTGGAGAAACTTGGTTCCTCTCTTGTTTCTCTATTTTTCCTGAGAAAACGCACATTGTCACTTTTTGGCCAAAATCCAAACCTACAACAAAAAGAAACTTTGAAAGAAATTTCCTTACAAGTCTCTTCCCCTAAAGCAAGATACTCTTGGCAGTGGAGGGGCAATTTTTCACTTGCAACTATCATATTTTCTAAATAATTCTTAGGATTGGCCATTAGTAGTTTGGACCTACTATCTTCACTGTACATTTGGTCACAAAAGTAACCATCCTCATCTCAGGGTAGGCCTCCATCAATATAGATGATCTATTCTTCCTCGTCCCAATTGGAATCTTATTCACTCAACAAGGACATGGCTAAAATTATTATTTCAACTAAAAAATGGAGCATGGTATTGCTTCTCATAGGTGCATGGGACCTTTCTTTGATACCAGTTTAATGTACCCAAACAATATTTAGGAACACTAACTCAAATTTTGACAAACTAGGAATAGAGTTTACATATTTTTATCCAAACACCACAAGATATTCACTAATTTTTCAAAGAAGGGGTTAAAGGGAATATACAGACTCTAGGAAACAAAAATCCCACAAGAAAAGGTTACAAAATTGACCTGGTTGTTTGCTTCAACAACTTGCACATTTGGGAGTACATCACACCTGCGCAGGCCAAAATGAACAGAGGCAATGTCCCCAGGAATTACGTGGAACCTATGTTTATTCTAGTGAAATTCAGGAAGAAACTAACCACCAGTATGGACTGATATACCAGACCTGAATACTTATGCATCTCAATAAGGTCAAAACATTGAAAATCTAGGAGCTAGTCTCGAAACTAGGTACTCAACTTGTAGGATTTGACTCCCAACATTGTTTTCTTCCTAGGATTCCAAACACCACCAAACAACCACAAATTTCCTCAATGAAACTTGAAATTGGACCTAAGATTCCCATAATAAGGAAAATTAACCACATATTAGTTTATGGAAGCATATAAGGTCGATTCATGACAAAAAAAATATAGTAATTGCGGATTTCTACAAGAGACAATTCACACCAGAATACTATCCAGATACATGAGAGGACCATACTATAATTTATATCACTTTTGGATGGAAAATATGAACAGGTACATGGATGAATTTTCATCTTCAATCTGCAGAAGAATCTGATATAAAGATGGACATAAATGCCTATAATAGTTGTATAAGGAAAGATATACAATTTTAGCTTGAAATAATGATTTTCTGCATTACCAAACTTGGTCTTCCTGAAGGATTTCGACCTCATACCTATGATATACAATAATATATGTGCCCTCCATCTGATATAGTGATTATATAACCATAGAAACATATAAGGAGTTTACAACATCATATAAACAACTTAAAATAACAAGAAAAATACCTCGATATAAGAATGGTGACGAAGTACAAACTGAAGCAAGCTTCCATATTCTCCTCGACCTGCTTCCATCTTCATTTCCCAAAGCGGAAGCACAGTTTTACCTCCCAACCAACTAGAGGCCTATCCGGCTCCATATACCTAGGAAGCCATCGAATGCTCCTGTCCAAATGGCCTCCTAGCCCTCCGTACCTGAAACCCTTAGAGAACATAACAACAATGCACTAGTAGGCTATGTATCAAATCTTCCAAGAGTTCTCAAACTCTTCCAAACTTCTCCTACCCAAAAATATCCAAAATTCTCACTCCTAGAAAAACTCCCACCAAAATATCCTTCAAGAGAAAATAACCTCCCTCTTTCAAATCTCAAGTCTCATATTTATATCAAAAATCCTTATCATCCTCCTAATCCATCAATAAATTCCAATAAAATAATAGTCAACAATCAATAAATTCATTTCTAAAAAAAAATAGCAATTTGACTTAAATAAATAAAATATTGATAGACATGGTTGCAAGGTCTCACTTGTCATGCTTCTATCTTAAATGCAACTATGACAACTCTTTTCTAAAAATTTGTGCAATCCTATATGTCCATTTATTTATATTATCCTCTCATACATAAGTCAATAAGATATTTTTCATATAATATATTATACTATGACATATGTTATTTTATATGTGCATAATTCTATATGTCATTCAATAATCCAATCAATTTAAATATAAATCTAAAACATATTAAACAAGTCAACAAACTCATACTTTCAACACACAAGTAATACTTTCAACAATTCATCAACCAAGCTACTATTATCTAATATAACCATATTAATTTATTCATCGATCGACCAATCATAGTAATGTACTCATGAATTGGCATATGCATGGCCAGTACAAATGTCTTAAGCGTGGACACTAATAATCACTTTTAATGCTCCTAATATATCATTATTATATGCTCGCAAACATCATATAGAAGAACAATTAAACAATGCATCATTCATCATTAATAATCATTCATACTGAAGCAATAAGACATAATTAGGTAAACATAATGATGAAATTGAGCATATAATCATGATGGTTAATAAAAATGAAGAACAAAATCCAATCCATCATTGGTACCATCCATACCATTAGTACTCCAACCACCTAATCACCACTACTTCCATCTCTTGACCTCACCATCCCATCCTCTGTTGGAATATACTATGGAATCGACTATGCATATGACCACATATAGAACCCGTAATCAGAATTATCGATCGACTACATCGACCAAGCTTCCCTAGCACGAACCCACTAATGGTCATCACACACCCACGAGAGCGTGCTCAGCACAACCCTCCCACGGCTTCAGGTTTCAAAGGATAAATGGTGGGAAATTCCTCCACCCCCTGATAGTACTAGGGTGAACACCCTACATCAACCATACTTTTCCATCATTGTTCTAAGGTGTCTCATCATCGAACAACCACTTTGGGAAAGTCATAGTTCCTGTAAAAACTCACAATCACCCACAAGTCATAGAAATGTTGGAATTCACAATCAAATAACATGAAAAATGATATAACATCATTATCGTCATGATGTCCAAGACAGCTTGTGCCCATTGGAACTATAGGAATATGCCTATCTCGTAGCCAATCAACATGTCGAATAGTTCATCATTAACATGAAACTCATGTATAGACATATCCAACTCTTTCAAGTGTTACTCCATATCACTAAAACGACATTTACATATAATCATGTAAGTTCCTTTACAAACAAACTAAATTAACATTCCACATATGGATATTCTATATTCAATTTGTGTGTTCGATATGAAGTAACACATTCATTTCCATTAATAAATTAAATAGTAAATTCAATTTACCATACACACCTCAAGGGAGTCCACATGTCCATATAACAATATTCTTAATCAATATATCCTATTCAAACATATCATTAAGCAAATAAAATGATAAGCTAAAACACATTAAAGTTTTTAATTAATGACTGCCAAAATATGGGGCACTACATTTCCAATTGATTTCTTTCTTTTTACTGCTTTTATTCCAATTTCCTTTGTGGAAGACAACTCATAGGGGTCCACCTAACCTCCTCTGCGCCCTCCTGGGCCACCTAGGAATTTCCAACTCATCAAACAATTAATTAATTTTTAAAGATTCAAAACTATGGAATACATCCTTCTCCATGGTTTAATTTAATTATACGACATTTAACCATAAGAAAAAATTATTCCATAACTAATTTATTTAAATTTCCACCTAAACCCATGGGGATTGAACATGGAGCCACTAAGGTGGGGACATTACATATATATTCCCCATGGCTTCATATCTATTTAATTTATTTTTTAGAAGATTTGAGTTTGTAATTAAACATTCAACCACCTCCCTCCTATATTGATGAATTTTGTGTGTATACAAAGGTGGAGGTAAATATTTTCCAAGGAGGGTGAGGAGGAATAGCCATGTAGGATAGTGATTTCATATGTATTGGATTTATTATCTAGTTCGGACAATCACATCCGTGACCTTGTAAGGTATCCATTTACAAATATGGATTGGAAAGGATTTCCAAACATCCCATTTAATCAAGATGAGATGCAAACTACATGGGTTGTATTAATGCTATATTTTGATTAATCTACTTGTATAATTTTTTTTATGGTATTGATTATAATATATTGTTTGAGTTATGATTGTCTATTATTTTGTAGATATTTTATTTTATATTACTGATTAATGGATTCCCTAGTTTAATTCAAGTATGGTTGAGTCGAATGATCCAAATTGGCCATAGAGACTATATCATATGTTTTTTGATCATGTGACAAATTTGTTATGTACACTAATGGCTCATTCTAGAGTGGTTCTAGTATGACCTTGTGTTATTGTGTAGGACCGTTGTCTCATATATATATATATGAAATCCCTATGATATATATATATATATATATATATATATGAAATCCCTATGATATGATGTTATTGATGTATCAAATTGTTCATTTCCTCAACAAAATAAAAAGGTTTAGGGATCGTCCATCATCTTATCTAATTTTTCAAGGACACTAATCCTCCACCTATTTATCCTCTGATACCTTTGAATTATCCTCCTCCACCATCATGTGACCCTCCTCCTCCACAACCTATGCCACTAATTTCACCACCTACTATTTTAGGTTCTACTCCACTACCTTCACCAATTGCACCACCTACTGCACCATCCATCG
Organism: Larix kaempferi; assembly: GCA_027924585.1. Classification (NCBI taxonomy): domain Eukaryota; kingdom Viridiplantae; phylum Streptophyta; class Pinopsida; order Pinales; family Pinaceae; genus Larix; species Larix kaempferi. Next base: position 446,657 of record BSBM01001518.1, on the reverse strand, counting down.
ATCCACCACCTACCCTACATCCTACTACACTAGCTATTGATAATATTGTTTCCATGGTTTTATTGCGTTATATAGATTCTATGGGAGAGATATATCAAATTATGGTTGATTTATTATCTATTTGGGGTACTATTGAGTCTAGTATTGGTGGTGGACCTAATACACTAGAAGAAAAAGGGCATTTTAGCCTCACATTAGCACCACTATTTGTAAGGGATTTGGGAAATCCTCAATTTTCAAATAGTGGTGCAAAAGTGGTGATAATGTGGGGATACGCAAGTGGTGCTAAGATTTATGGTGCAAAAGTGGTGTTTGTAAAAAAGTTGTTTTGGTGTTAAATGAATATGTGGCATTCCATGGTGTATGGTGCAAACCACCAAAACCAATCTTAGGTGGATTGATGTTTTGTGGTACAAAACACCAAAACCAATCCAACATGGATTGATACTTTTTGGTGCAAAACACCAAAATTATTATTATTATTTAATATACACAAACTTGTATATGGTGCAAAGCACCATAAAATAACAAGTGGTGCAAAGCACCATAAAATAATAAATGGTGCAAAAAAAAATATAAATCACATCTTATATATATTTATATATAATATGTGATTTATATTTTTTTGCGGCATACACACATATATATACTTCTTAACAAGGTTAACAAATGTATATTAAAACATTTTCTTAAAGCTTATTTCGTTTTAATCCATCATTAACAAAATCAATAATTCAATACATTAAATAGACACAAGTGAAGAGCCATAGAGTGGCAATTTCCTTGCAAGGAGTTATAGATTTTGCATGTCATTAAGCATGTTGTTGGAACAGAAAATCGCTGATGCCATGAGTGGGCATTTAAAATAGAAAAATTGAATCAGACAATGAAGTCATAACAATGTAATTTTCCAATGATGCTGTCATAAGTTTACATAGCCTTGTTTCAAAATTATCAAAATCTAATATTACAATTAGAACATGAAGCCATGACAATTATGTGAATAGCCAAAGATCTTGCCAGGAAGTCTACCATGGTCTTCTTTCAAAATAGGAGATAACACTTGTTGCATTGCAGCCGCAAGTTTTTTTTGTTCTATGTTTTAACTACTCGTACATTAAAAATGAGCTACATTTTATATTTTTTTGTTGCTTTGACTCTTTATCTGGTATGCTTGAGAAACCAAATCCAAATGACTGGCATAGCAATCTACTCCAAATCAATATTAGTACTTAATACAATGTATGATATAAGATAAAACAAAAAGCAATGCTTTATATAGAAGATCTTATATCAATGCAAAATGTTATTTGCCTCAATTTTAGCTCCATTTACATGAGGCATGTGCCATGCGTAGAAGCATGTAGTTCCTGGTCTATGAACACAACATTGAAATTGTCATATTAATCGTGGACTGTAAATCAGAAGCATGAGTACAAAATTCACAATAGTTTAAGTACAAGGCATAATTTGACATGCAAAACCAGATAAAATTTTTCAAATGGGATTGATTGTATAAGAATAACAACTCTTACACCAAACAATTTACCAAATTATTTGGAAAAAAACAGATCCATCATCTACAAAACATGGAATAGATATTGCTCACAAACTTCTTTATATTGTTGTCATATATCCTTACTGAATAGTAGATGGTATAACAAATATGAGACCATAAGAGTCATAAAACCTTCACAAGCTAAACGAGATCTAATTGGTGTTACCATCCCTACTTCTTTTCCAATAAAAAATTCCTTTAGTTACAAAATTTGAACTTCAATCGCAGGATCTTCATAGTGACATTAAGCTTTTCACAAAGCTTCATAATCCCAGATTAGATTTTAACATTCTCTTTCTTCTTAATCTTCCAGCAACTATAAATGCCAATTCCAGTGATTGTGAGGCATTCAATCTAGGGTCACAGTGAGTGTGATACCTAGAATGTAAATCATCAAGTGTCACCACTCTACCTCTGCCAACACATTATGTTACATTCTGCCCTGTCATTTCTAAGTGAACACCTCTAGGGTGGCTACCTTCTTCTTCATGAAGATAAAAAAATGTCGACAACTTTTCCCGCATATCTAGTACATATAGAATCTGTTAACCATGATTTGGCATTCACAAATGATACTGCATGGCTAAGAATAATAGTTCCAACTTCTGAAAAGGTGACTGATTCATAACAAACACAAGACCAACTTGGACCAAAAATCATTGAACAACAAAATGAATATTTTTCCAAAATACCCGAATAACATCAAATAAACATGTCTTCAACCCTAATGGTGCCTTTATTGTGTTTCCATGCATAGGATCACTGACCCAAGTCACTATCAAGCATGCTTGTCTGACTGCTCTTATCAAATTTGGTAGCTTCAACCTCAAAGTTTCAGCACCCATGCATTATTACAATTATTGTCAATCTCCCATGCTTATTGTTAGGATACAAAATTTCACATATTTTCACCAATTCAACTAGGTCCATCTTATCACTGACCTGCATGAACAAAGTCAGCAAGATATGAGCAAAAACAACTATCCATGGCTATTGCAATAAGAGATTTACCTTTACAAAGAAAAATATTGGAATCCTGTAGGTCGAAGACTGAAAACAAACAAAAAAAAAGTAACTACACGTGAGGCTATGAACACAAGTCAACTTCATTTGCTATACTATTATTTTTTCAAGGTCTCACATTCTATCTTTTAGGTAGGTATGTTACTGAGTATTTGAAATATAACAAAAAGTCCCATTCAAGCAATATTTCCAAAAAAAATTGCGAATGGATTTAGTAGGATCCACAAGCAGAAAAAACATTGCATAGATCTGCCAAAAATGTAGATTATTTAGTGGGTGAAGCATATACCTTGACTAATCAAGTTCATTGATGAGTTAATTCAAAATTTTGGTATGACTTGATAATTATGTTTTAGTAGTGTCAAAGCAATATCTCTAGAACTTGTCCCAACTCACATATAAGAAATTGTATACAATGTACACTAAAATCCAATTGCTATATGTTGGATTATTAACACTACAATAACATAAGTCAATGTAAAATAAGTAACTTCAGACTCTAATAAAGGTCACATCTATGTTTAGTGACCAAATGTAACTTAATAAAGTTTCACTGGAGATTATGTAATGCCACTTGTGCTACCTGCACAACATCACTTGATTACTGCTTAACCTTGCACAACGTCACATGATTACTGCTTAACCTTCTACACTTCACTTCCTTGCAGATCCATTGATTTGTCCGTCTCAAAACAATCATCATCAAATTGATTCAGGTCAGAATTTACTAATTCTAGTATTCCTTCTTACAACAACCTTGGTTATGCTAGGATCTTATCAACCTATATATTTTTTATACAAGATGTTGATAAAACCATGTAATGCATATCAAGAGGGAGATAAGTAAATTTGATAATGTTGTGTTTGTACACCATTACATTATTTTGTTGGGATAAAATCATTTATGAAATTTCAGAACTGAAACACGTGAGTAAAAAAGTCAATCTTTAATTCAATCCTTCATGCGCACATTGAAAAAACTAGTACTGTAAAAATGTGAAAATGAAGATGTTCTACCTCGTTGCTGCTTCTAATATTAGTTTCTGAGCATAATTTTATTTCAGAGTAACTTTCACAATAGGGTCTTGTTTTCCAACGCAAATTTAGTATTGTTTACAATCAAGAGACCTACATAAGACTCTCACAAGCTTATTGACAAGCCAAAACTAATACATTAAAGCTCCACACAGAAAATCTAATTTGGATAATTTGCGCGAAACAATAGATATCCCAGAGAGTTTTAAAGGGAGGGGTTCCTAGGATTTCCATGTTCTACTTATGTCTGTCATATAAGCATTCTTGATTTCATATGCAATTTGTGGTTGAAATAAGCTGGTAGTGCTTCCGGCATTACTTCTAGGACATACCGTCCAAGTTATCCCTCATGGATTCCCTTGTTCAACCACATTTTTTTATGGTTCCAAGATTTTGGGATTTTTTACTTGAGTCTGATCACGTTTCAGCCAGGAGAGGAAATACCCTTATACTTTATCACATCATTAGATGCAAATATAAAGTAACTAAACCCATTGTCCTTGTATAGTTTAGTGCCGCATCTTTAATATACAACTTGTCATTTTATTCTTAAACATGTGAATATTAAGAATATTCAAAAGTGAAAAAAAGGGAATGCATGTAGGATGCAATATGTCATGCATTCATCTAAAATTCTTAATCAAATACAAGAATGCCAAAAAATTGTGGACATGTTCTAATTTTATCCAACAAAATCATGGCCTCTACTAACATCCTTTACGACTAGCTCACCAACGACTCAACATTCCACATGAATCAGGCCCTTGTCATTAATTTCTACGTGTCACATGATGCAAAATCATGATCTCTACTAACATCCTTTATGACTAGCTCACTAATGACTCAACATTCCACCTAAATCAGGCCCTTGTCATTAATTTCTACCTGTCACATGATTCTTGGGATTTCAATTGCTCACAAACCCAATATTTAGCCATATTAGAGACATGAACAATTTATTTTGCAAGGTTTACTAAATTGTTTTTCTTCAAAACCTTTAGGGAGACTTATAAATGAACCCATTCTTATCCCCAAAATATTGAATTTCCAATCATCCATAGTAAAAAGATGATTATATTCCTTCAAAAAAAACTCAAAGAAGCTTTCATGGTTACAACCCAGTATTTTACCCCAAGTAACTGAGTGCCTTTTTTTACAACCAATCTATTCTATCCCAAGTGACTACTATAGTAATTGATTTGATTGCGAGTGTTATGAATGTTTATTAAGAGGAAAAAATAATGTTAGAAAAGGACCATCAGCTAGCCACTGGAACTGGTTGGTGCAATAAGGAAAAATATAAGCAATTTGGACTCTTAGAGAATATCAGTAGGTTTAAAATCTAAGTTACCTAGTACATGGATGTGGGAATGGGTGCAAATGCAATATGGGACACATTCAAAAATCATGGGTGCAACAATATACAAATTTCAAATATTTGTGTGTGTGAGCGCATAAAGAAAATAGAAGATTGTATTCATAATAAACGATCATCTAATGACTAAGAATACATTGATTATAACGTACCAGTGTTAGATTTACTAGGTTGATCTGGCCTTTTCTCTTTCAACTAATCAAATTGAACTCATTTATAGCAAGATGATCAACATTTTGTTGGTTGGTGTTACTCACCATTCTATTGGTTAGCGTTGCTCAGCTCGAATTACACCCGTAATTAACAAAATACCAAAGATGGCTCAACAGAGATTTGTTTCATTCAACTAATTCTTGCAACATCATCCAAGCTAATATATTTTCTGATATCTACGTGAATCATGTTACCCCCATTCTGGAATGGGTATCCTTGAATGCAATGGAGAGGGTCAGAACATACTGGTTGCGAGAAAAGGTACTATTTGCTGATGTTTGAAATATTTTAAGTGCTTTCTAGGAATAAAAATGGTAAATTCAAGGTCGTGTAGCAACAATCTTGAAATATAGGTAGTCTTTAAAAGTTATAGCTTTCTGAGAGACTAACAGTGAAATGGTGGTCAAAATATAGTTATGGGCTATCAGCAACTACCTACAGCCATAAGAAAAAACAATTATTGGTGGTATACAACCATTATTTTGAGACTATGGAAGCCCTAATGAGTAGTCCTCAAACAAACAATCAAAATTATTTTGAGACTATGGCAGCCCTAATGAGTAGTCCTCAAACAAACAGTAAAAATTATTTTGAGACTATGACAGTCCTAATGAGTAGTCCTCAAACAAACAGTAAAAATTATTTTGAGACTATGGCAGCCCTAATGAGTAGTCCTCAAACAAATAGTAAAATCATTGCATAGAGGATTCCCTTATCCCAAAACAAGGGAACTCATACACCAAATTTGTATCTAGTTTTGTTCTGACCTTAAAAATAGATGATTATTATTATTATTATTATTATTATTATATTATTATTACTATTAAGAGTGGTTATCCTTATTTTATAAAGAATGTTTGAAATTCATGACCAATTCATTATTTGGTTAAATAATAATGCATAAGTTAGACTATATAAACCTAAGATAAAGATTCTATAAATATTATGAATTTTATGTATCTTCTGTAAAATTAAGAACAAAGTTACAATTACTATTATTTTTTGAAAAAATAAAACTGTGCAATGAATCTAAAGGTATACTATTCATAGTGTAAAAGAAGACCGTAAAATAATTATTGTACTAGTTATGAAATAAATTCTTATTACTACTCAGTATTTATGTAGAGATCATTATGGGAAGCAATATCATTGAGTGGAAAATATACTACTCACTGAAGTAAATGCAAACTTTTTTTGTAGTCATAATAGGGTACTAGTCACAAACTTTAATCAGTTTTAATAGAATAATATCAAAACAAATGGAAAATCGTTACCAAAGAATATTTGTAACTATACCATAGTACTCATAGCTTAGAGTCGAAATACCAACCTTAAATAAAATCATAATACAAGAATACGATATATATTAATTTATGTTAATTGTTCATTTAAAGAAAAACTCAAGCAGGAATATATGCAAATCCTAGGATAGGGTTTAATAGGAAGAATATTAAACTTAAATGACAGGTATAAGGACAAGACTCATGAGAATGAATTACAAATAAATCATTTTACAAATTATAGAAAAAATTTGTCATGAAAGGAATTTGTATGCATCCTTAAATATAACCTACTTCATAGAAGAGAATTCCAAACATTATAATATGTGTGAATACTCAATGTTTATTAGATTTTTAATAAAAAAATTCTCTAAAAAAACTTCTCAGGGTTTGAGTAACCAAAATAAAAGATAGACAATGCATTGACACTATCTTGTAGAAACCCCCATTCATGAAACATAAAATTAAACAATTATGAATCTGGTTTGTGGCAAAGTGAACAGGGAAAAGAGCTTATGCGTACCTAAATAAATTCCCAAGCAATTTTCCAATATGAGAGAGCACAATTCCCAGGGGATATAGCACATGTTAAGACAACATTGAAACATTGTTAACCTTTAAATAAGTAAAAGCATGAAAGTTGCAATTGAACGACAGACCTGGGTTCAATATATAACCTACCCATGGAAGCTCGAAAACCCACAAAGTTGCTTCACCTGACACCATAACCATGAGAAATTTCACTCATATCTGTACAATGCAACATTACTGAATGAGGAAACGCACACATGCATGAGTGTGAAGTGGATAATTAGGAACAATAAATATCCTTAGTACAGGATAAAACAATAAGAACCAGTTAGTACCTAACAAACCAGTAATAAGGGTTAAACCCCTTAATCAACACCATTGAAGAGGAAACAAAATGTTCCCCTAATTCTCACTATATTAAAAATGCCATAGAAGTAGCTCTATGTCAAACCCACTTTTCAAAGAAGGGCAAATAAGATTTCAATTTGTGCGGTCGACTGAGTTCCTCGATACTTGGGGAGCTTGCGATGAAATAGGATGGGCCGAGCTCTGGTTGGTAACGCTCCAGGGAAGGCGGCAAGGAAAATGGTCCTAGAATTAGTTTTTATGCATTTATAAGGGAGGTGGGGATGAAGGCGTGCAGCAGTTTCTTTTGCTCGCCAGATTCCTTATACTTTTATGTACTAGTAGGAGATAAAGATAGGGCATACCTGCGATCATTGAATCACCGGAGATAAAAATAAAAACAATATTAATGTTTCATGAACACCCATTATGAGATAATCAAACTGTGCATAAATATCAATAAGACCATGAAAATAAATTAGTCTTACCCCTAACCCGCCTTCGTCAGAGCTCTGGTCTGCTCCGTGAAAATGAATTGAGAGCGGGAAAATACAACACTTCTACCATGAAAATAAATCAGTCTTGCCCCTATCCCCCCTTCCTTGGAGCTCCGGTCCACTCCTCGCCGGTGAAAATGAATTGAGAACAGTAAAATACAACACTTCTAGAACACTGAGAATGGAAAAATACAACACTCCTGCCCACCTTAGCCTCCTTGTCGGTGAAAATGAATTGAGAATGAGAAAATACAGCAATTCTACCCACCTTACCGAGCCTAAGGAATAAGTATAGTCTTTTCATCGCTTCATTTATGAATAGCTTGAATATTAGAGTAAGAGAGAATACATGGACCAATGGAGAGTCAAGACTAAGACCCATGGCCACTATGTGGCATCCTCTAGTTAACCCAATGCTAGTGAACAACTAGACTAAATTAAAGCCATTAACTAATTGATTTTATACCACTCACCATAAGTTTTATATAGTTCATATTCTCTAATAATGAGCAAATAATTGTTATACTTGTTTTTCTTTTTTTTTTATATGCTTTCATCAAATTCTAATGACTATTGAAAATTTGGCTTTAAAATTTGATATCATAAATAATATAATATAAAAAATTAAATGTCCAATAAAAATTAAAATAAACTAAATTCTATATAGATCTATTTTAAATTCAATCTATTAAATATAAAAAGAGACCAAATTTATTGAGGTGTAATCCATTTATCTTAAATATTTTATATAATAAGAAACAATTTTACATTTCAAAAAATTATAAATTATGTATGTAATATCTTTACTCAAACAAACTATACTGCTCGCTCCTACATCACATATAATCTTTACTATCAAAGATTTTCATGATCTAGATCTAGATACACAGCACCATGGATACCCATGGAAAATCATCTGTGATTCTTTGAGGAATTATTCATGGCTGTAGATGCCTCAATGGTTTCTTTAGAGCCAAATTCATGGTATTCATCCCTATAATGTCACTCCGGAGGCCCTAGGACACCTTCATAATTCTCAAAACCACCTGATGGAACAAACTTACTAAATCATATGCCAATTATACCCTCAATAGGCCATGTTCAGTTTATGGAGGTAACCTACTTAGTTTTAGATGTTTAGAAGATTCCTTTAGAGCCGCATGTTTATGTCTCCTCCAATAAACATTTCTGAGGACCAAAGGCTACAAGACCTAGATACATAGTGCCATAGATACCACTCCAATGCCATGCATGGTGTTTTGAGTCAATGTTCATAGCTTTGAATGCCTCAACAATTTCTTTAGGGCCAAAGTTATGGTCTTCTTCCCTAGAACATCATTCTCAAGGCCATGAGACACCCACATATTGCTCAAAACAACTTAATGTCACTGACATCATCAATCATAGGCTAATGATACACTCAAGAGGCCATGTGTGGTTGGTGGATACCACCTCCTTTTCCTTAAATGGTTAGAATATTCCTTTGGGGCTTAAGGTTCAAGTGTCTTTTGTTGACAATTTCCAAGGTCCCAATGACAAAAACCTAGATGCATAGTGACATGGATACCCCTACAAGGTCATGCATGATTCCTAGATTCATTGTTCAAGGCTCTAAATTCCCCAATAATTAATTTAGGGACAAATGCATTGTCTTCTTCCCTACAATATCATTCCCAAGGCCTTGACACATGTAGATATTACTCAAAACCATCTAATTGCACTAAAATTCTCAATCATAAGCCAATTCTACCTCCGTGAGGCCATGTGTGGTGAGGTATCCTTCTTATCCCTTGATGAATAGAAAATTCCTTTAGGGCCTAAGGTTGAGGTATCCTCCCTTGACCATGCCCAATGCCCCAAGTCCCAATGACTTGAATGAATAGAACCCTGGATACTCTGCGAAGCCATGTGTGGTGCCTTTTGGAATTCTTAATGGATTTGGATTCCTAAATGATTTCTTTGGGATCAAAGGCATGGTCCTATTCTATAGAATGGCATTCCTAAGGCCCCAATATATGTGTGTATTGCACAAAACTACCTAATCGAATCAACATTCCCAATCATAGACAATTGATACCCTTAAGAGGTCATGTGTGGTTGGTGGAGGTAACCTTCTTAGCCATGGATTTCTAGAAGCTTCCTTTAAGGACCTATGTTCAGGTCTCTTCTACCGACCATGTTAAGGCCTTAATACCACAAAACCTAGATATGTATATTGGGTAGTGGTTTGAGGATAGCGGTTCAAATCTATATTAATTGTTTAAATGATCATTATTTGACATGCATATTTGACTTGAGATGTATATTTGATATATACATTTCTTTTGAAATTATCATTCACATATATTGTGCATTTTCGTATCATTTTAACATTGATGTTGTTTTCATTATAAAATGTATTATGTACATATTAACCATTTATCTATTTTAAAATTAAATTTCAGATGTCATATACTATTTAAGTATTTTCAAAAGTGAATTATTTGTTTTCCAAGAAGATATGATATGATAATATTAATTTATTACAGACTTGGTTAATTAATTGATTCAATCAACGATTTCACAAATTGTATAAATTTTATCAAATTTTTTAGTAAGTCATATTTCTTAAGCTTATTCTTATGTTTTTATTAAGCTTATTATTAATACAGATAAAATTTAAAAATGTGATAGTTAAATCTAAGGAAATAGTTATCCCTCCCATTTTATATAGTCATAATATCCTGCATATTAAATCATGAAAAATATAGAACTTGTTTGATTACTTTTTAAACCAACTTGTTTGATTAAATATTCAAGTGATAAGTAATGAAAACAATTCTAAACTATTGTATCAACTATAATAATAGAATAAAAATACCAACTAAATGACCTTATCTTATGATAATTGTTGGTACTATTAATCTTATAGAGTGATAACATAATGCATATACAATCATGAAAATAATTATTGGTGATATGTGTGGGATGAATCATCATTGATCTTGGAGGAAGAGTCAAAGACTAGCCTTCGTTTTGGGGTTAGGGGAAGTGACCAACAATTAGGTATATATTTTAGGCCTATATTAAGGACTAAGACTCATCAAAGAAATAGGAATAGAAAACAACATAGTGGATGGAGGCTTGACAATTGTAAAAAAACATATGTTCTTTCACTCTAATCCACCATATAACCACCTAGCATGGTAAATTCAAAGAACTCAAATCATAGAAAGATATTCGACAAAATATCTTTCTATTAGGTTTTACAAAACAATAATATCCATAAAAAATCATTATGTGAATCTAACATCTGGTTTGGAAATATGGAATCATTAGAAAAATGGTGGATCTATGAATCTACATCAATTCCAATGATTTACTATGTATCAATTAGCCACATAAATGAAAATGAAGTCTAATGAGAATGATTTGCTAAGGAACAAAGTAAGCCCTATAACCAACACCTCAATAAAGCAATTAATATGCAACACTTTGAATCTCCTCTATTAAACTCATGTTTCAATGGATTGGTAGCATATTACATGTATTAATTGGATGGGCAATATCATAGGGGAGACCACAATATGTGTTCCAACATGTAATATTGAAGGTCGGTCAAGGATTAAATTATGTGAGCACTACAAAAAAAGTGAAACTAGTGATGATCAAGTCTATAATGGACCTCTAATGACTATCAATAATCCCAATTATAGTTTTTCCCATTAAATGATCATTAACATAAGTTGTTTTAGTAGAAATCACTAAAACATTGTCTCCATAAGTGGTTTTGGTGACTAAAACAATGATTTTCCTTTTAATACCATCATTATTTCATATTTTGGAAACTATAATAGTGACAATATTTCTAATCCTATTACCAATATTTATTTTTGTAACTAGACTTGGAAATAGTTCCACGATAATCATCCCCGGAAACCTCCTTGAAATAATGGTGATGGTCATTAACCATCACCAAATATATTTACCTAATGATTGCAATCACTAATCGTCATTAAATAGTTTGACGTAATGGACATGTTCATTGATTTTTACCCCCCAATGACCCTTAATGACCCCTAATTGATCCTTAGTTATCATTAATTAATATTTAATTACAACATAATTTACCCATTCTTAATAAACACCCAATTAGTCCATTATTTACCCCTAATTTCCACTAATTATACCCATAACCAACCCCTATTTAACCCCATAAATTACCCTAATTATGTCTAATTGACTACTAATTTCCACTAGCTACCCCTAACAGACCCTTAATTAACCCTACTTGGACACTAATTACCCATAAATAAACCATAATTACCACTAATTAACCCTTAATTAATCCTCAACTACCCTTAACTTCTTTTCAAGGAAAACCTCATAGATAAACCCAAGGGATGCTTCTAAAAAATTCTAGATGGAATATTCCCTAGTAAACTCAATGGTGTAACTAGTGTGCATCACAGAAGGGGATTTGAAATAAGTAACTATTTCCATTAAAGTATAGAAATCCCTAACATCGTTGGTAACATTTTATGGAGTTGGCCCCTTCTGGTTAAATTCCCCCTACTTACCCATATTTGACCCATAATTACCATTAGTTAACTCTATATGAATCCATAATTGACCCCAAATTAACACTTGATTACTACATAATTGACCCCTTATTAACCTATAATTACCATTAATTGACCGCAAATTACTACAAACAGCTAATTCACCTTCTACCCATGAACCTTTTCCTTTACCCTAGTCAATTTAGATCCCAATTTGTGTATTCACATATTGCACAAATTATACCTTAACCCTTATTTACTTACCTTACTCGAGGGAAAATTTTATATTTTCAGTTACCCTTTTGAAGGATACCTAATTTCTACCACAAATCCTGAATAGCAAGTAATAGAGACCTAAGATTTACGTTTTCAACAAGAGTTATTTGTATTGAAATTTGGGGTTATATATATATATATATATATATATATGCATTTGGATTCTAAGGTCATTGGTTTACATTTGATGCATTGATTAAATGAAGTTTATAGTACATGGTAGCTATTTTATGTATATGCTTTGGTGAATTTATGAATCATAGATTCAATCTTATGCTTTATTGAGAGGGAACATTGAAAATTACTACGATCTAAATGCAGAAGTAATTTGGAAGGTCGCGTGTTGTCAATGCATTGGATTTTACATGATCTAGTATTTTACTAGTGCACATCCACTATATCTTTATGTGGTAGAACTTTCTTCCTACGGATAAGAAGAGGTTCTCGTAGCTTAAACTAAAGTAACCTAAGACAACTCGTAACAAATGCACCCTTGAAATCCTAAATCAAATTCATACATCAAGATTAAACGTAGTTGAAAATGGAGGATGAATGTCTCTCACCTTAAATAAGACATTCGTCCCGCTTCCAGCTTTAGTCTCGAAGCTCCTAAGTTGGACCTGTCAAGATCAAACAAAGACAAACAAACGATCTTCCAAATACCTTGAAACAAAATTTAGATCTAAATTCTATTGAATACACATCATAACAATGAATGAACCAGAATACACACAAAGTGGGAAACAAGACAAGTTATTATTGATTAGAAGCTTGAAGACACTTACAAAGAGTTCCTTGATGCCCAAGTCACCTCCAGCTCAAAATATTCCTCCCATTAGCTATCTCTGCAAATACCTTAGGATCATAGGTTTGATGCCCCAAGTATCCCTCCCTTTGGGTCATGGATGGCCTCTCCTTTATAGCACTTGGAAAGCTAACCATAGGGAGAGGAAGGTGGATCTAGTGAGAGTTTAGTGGATAAAATAGGATAAACAAAGAGAAGAAGTTGAGATCGAATCAAGTGTGCCAGTCCCAAGGAAATCTCTCGAAAGTTGAATATCCAAGATCCATGCACAAAGGCTGTTGTGGAATTTTCGCACCCTGGAAGCTGAGCATAGCGTGAAAATATTGTAATATTTGCGCCCCATTATTTATGCAACACACGAAAATATAGTATTTTCACGCCTTGGGCTATGGACAAGCCGCAAAAATTAGGGAAAAACAAAGTCAATTAAGGTGACACTTGGCCCGTTCGGTTTTCTCTCGACAAAAAAAGGTTGGATTTGTCACCTAGGTGTCCAGATGAAACCAAGGAGGGCATTAATAAGGTACAACACATAATAAGTGGAAGCATTTCTAGGTCATATGTCATGAATATGCGACACTAAGGCTTGAAGTGTAACTTTGAGGTATAACAAATTCCCCCTAAAGTGTGAGGTCAGAGGAAACTGATGGTCGAAAGAATTTACCAATAAATTGCATAGATAGCATCGATGGAGTCAAAGAGGAGCTGCAAGGAAACAAGATTTCAAATACCACCGAGGTGGGCATACCCATTCTCGAATTAACTAACACAAATAATGGATGCCGACCAATACACTACAGATCCATGAGAACTGAGATGATATAGACTGTGAACAAATCATGGCTACTATGAACAATCATAGATTAATGAGATGACAATAACACAACCAAGACCAATACAAAGTTGATTTGTGTGACAATATAGGTCATCAACATGATGTCTATGTAGAGACCCACTCAATAATCGCCATCGCATCCTGGACGTGAAAAATATTAGTGGCATCAACGGTCTTCTACCCGATCCTGAAACGATATGGTCCTAGCCATGTGATTACAAGGTGTTGAAATCGAACATGATAGGAACCACTTGATTACTGGTCAATGATGTGAACCGTTAACAAGCGCGAAGGTGATCACCAATGATGACAACGATCCCCAAGGTATCTCTAGTACATTCCATCGAATGTGAATAGATGTCTTGATGTCAAAAATTCGTGGAATCATTTGATCAAAGGTCAATAATGAAAACCCATTGTCAAATATAAGAAAAGTTGTCTTTGATGCATGCAAGCACCAATGTACTATGGTTGGTTTCTAAGTTTGATTCTCGGATAATGAGTTGGTATCAATAGGAAAAAACTCGTTGAAGGAGGGCCATGATGAATCCCACATCATCGACATGAAACTGACATAGGAAAGAGAGGCAGAGTGACGAATCAAACGAGAACATACTGACACAAGGCTGAGGATTTGACATGACTGTAGAGGTTGACTCAAAATGATGATAATCCTTTGAACATATAACGACATGGGACAGAAATTGGCAGCAGGGATTAAATAACAGAGACAACTATAGCAAAATTAGACTCATGACTATAGTTATGAATTTATCAGAAAAACTAACTACCCCAAAGAAGACAAGGTGTGGATTCATGCCATGCTCAAAGGAGACGACCCACAAGCTACCAAAAGGTAAACTTGACTCATTTCCCATTTTTTCCCCATCATAATTGACGAGTAACTCTTTGGTTTTTTACGAGCTTGAAGAGGATAATGGATGCTCGGTATAGCTCATCCCACAGATGAGTCCAATCTCACATGTTTTATGAACTTGAGAAAGGAGGGGTTCATCCCAATGCAAGCCCTTCTATGTTGAGTTTTAACGAGTCCAAAGGTTGACTGAGGTATACCTTTCTCATAAATAGTCTAAACAGTCCGAAAAAGGGGTAACCTACCACCAAATAGACAACCTTTCAAATACTTTTACAATTGTGAAAGAGACAAGTGCACTTGGCAATCTTTTCGTAACGAGGGAGTCTGAAAAGAGATTAAGGGAACTCCAAAAGTCCATTTTCGTAACTTAATCATCCTGGTCCAAAAAAGGAATAAAATAATACCAAGATGATACTTTCCTCACTGTTTTAAGAGCACAAGTAAAGTCGACTAAGCTCGAAACCATTTTTCTTAGGTTTGACAAGGATGACTCGGGTGGGAAAAAAATGCTTGGAATCTTTTTCAAGTTTAAATCCAGAACACAAAAAAGATAAAGTAGGCTCAAAATGAAGGTCAAAATACGACACCAATCTGAATAACGCACGATAACCTACCAAAGTTGGTCAAAAATACCCTAGAATCAAGAATTAGTTCATAAAAATAAAGAATTGACCCAGAAAAGGATTTTATAATAAAACATTAGGTAAAAATAACGACTTAACATGTATAAAAGAAAGTGAAAAGAGGAAATTATCCATTTTGGTTTGGTCATTTTCACCCATAGAAGAGTTTTTACCTTGTGGAGGAAAAATCTTCAACTGAATATATCGGAAGCTTCGGGGCACCATTTCGACCGTCGTTCGGACCAAGTAAATATTCTCAAGCTACTCTTTGATTTCATCCTTTTATTTAACTGTTTCATTCCACCTTTTCTGATTTAGAAGAGGCTCTAGGGAAAAAAATTTCGCCCTCTGATATTTTTGCGCCCTCTCTATGTCGAGAGGCACGAAAATCACGGTTCTTTCGCATTCTTCCTTAATGGTGGGGCATGAAAATATCCATTTTTTGTGTCCATGGAGAGTTGCCAGGTGTGAAAATATGCAGAGCAAAGAAAAATGTAAGTTTGTTTTTCCACTTTAGCATGAAATTAGGTTTCCATCTTCTCATAGATGTTTTCTTTGATGTTTTGCAGGTGATTGCAACTCACCAAAGTGACAATGGTTGATTGGAAGGAGAGAGTGTTAACACCCGAAAAGTGCTCACTAGCTCATTCCCTTATTCACATGACCCATTTGTCCACGTTTTCCACCATTTGAGCCTCTAAAACCTTCAAAAGGTCACCAAAAAGACCATAATACACATTTCCCCCCTCAAAATATGTATGTTTCCTCAAAAAACACAAAAAACCCTAAAAAAGAGTTCAAAATTCCCAAAAATTAATTAAAAGGCAATAATATTCGAAAAATATTCAAAAAAGGAAAAAAGGGAAAAAGAGACCTAAACCATGTTTGTCAATACCATTGGTTTCCTTACACCATAATGGTATTCCCCATCACCAAAAAACTATAAAAAGGTGATAGAGGCTCCTCATTATTCATCCACATTCATCATATCCTTATGCTGCCAAATTCACTCTTGAGAGCCCTAGCCTCACTTTTGAGTTTGAAGATCCCTGTTACATCTTTGGAGAAGAAGAGACCATTGGACCATTGGAGCATCTCAACCTTGGAGCTGCTCAAACTCACCGTCCGCACCATTTAAGGTAATACAAAAGATTAAATTTTTTATTTCTTGTTTTTCTCATATATCTTAGTTTATTGTTATTAAATCTAGTTTTATTTCTTTGCACATGTTAGATTAGATTTATTTTTTATTTACATTAGTTTTTACTTTCACATTGAGACTGCTGCTACAAGTTAGCAGGTGCTCTTTAGCACATGCTTGGTTGAAAAACCAAGCAACAATTTTTGGCGACTCCGTTGGTTTTCGAACTTTCAATCTTTGATTTAGATCTATATGTTAGTTGTTTTTTCCCTTTAAAATTGTAGATCTGCCATACTAGTTAGTCTCTTCATTGCTGCCCTAGCCATTGGCCCTTTCTGCAGCCAAAACAACTGAAAATTTCAATTTTCGGGTTCATTTTTCTGTGACTGTTTTCCGTCCGCACATCGCAGCTTTCAACACCCACAGTTGCGCTGCACATCGCGGCTTTTCACCTATTTTCCGCACTGCACATTGTGACTTTTCACCTGTTTTCTGCGATCCACATCACAAGTTTCAGCCAGAAATACGTGATTCACATCACGGCTTTTAGCCTGAAAGCCATGATATCACGACTTTTAGCCTGAAACCCGCAATGTAATCTTCTGGCAGCGCGACTCAACTTTCAAATGGCCATATCTCCCTCTCCCGAACTCCGTTTCAGACGATTTTGTTTTTTCAATATGGGCGTTTTCTAACAAGGAATACAAATATTCTATCATATTTAAGAAATTTTTCATAGAAGTTTCTCTAATTTTTTTATTTTAGTGTTATTTATCATTTCAATTCATCCTCTACCCATTGTAGTCAGTCCTCTCATACTATATTTTATGCTCATAGCACTTTTGCTTACTTTTGGCTTGTTGTAGCACTTGATAGACTCATGTTTGCATGCATTGCTATCTCTTTCATCATATTTTTAGTAGGATTATTACTTGCAACCATTTTGCTAGCTGCACTTTTCTGATACTTGCTTTACTACACCATTTAAAAAAAATTCAGTTTAGTGAAAGAAAAGTTGTGAAGCATTTTTTTCAGTTAAAAATCTCATGTTTTGCAAGTTAAAATCATAATTTTAAATTGCTTCATATTTCACCCAAGTGGGACATTAGAGATTTACTCATTTTTATGATATTTTCTTTACCTCAAACATTTTGAAAAATCCATATTTTTTGAAAAAGTTATCAAAAGCATTTACATTTAAATCATTTTCATATTTACATTGCTGTCATATTTTGCAAAGTCGAAATCCTTATTTTGATTTGTGAATTTTTCACCCAAGCGAGACATCTTTGTTTTAAGTACATAACCACACCATCACACAATCTGTCACAATAAATTCAAGTGAGCCTTAACATTCTCTTAACTCAACCAACATTGTAATCCCATTTGGGGAACACCAAAAGAATATTGTAGTTAGGTAGGACTGAGGGGATAAGTATCCAAATAACACCCCTCACTCACTTACATGTTGAGAAATAGTGGTTGACATTTAGGGTACCAAAATCCCTTATTATTTGTTGACACAGTTTAAAACCAATTCATTGGGAAGGCCTCTCTCTTAGGAGCGTTGAAGTAGCCAGACTGGTTCCGGAGGCCTGACTGGAATACCGCAATCTATTCAGTCACTGAAGGATATCTACTCGTTTTTCTTGTTGTACCACCCTTGTGGGAGTACAACGATGATAGAACAAGAGCTGGAGATTCACCCAACTAGACGTGTCATGAATGGGGTATCTTAGTGACCTATCTTCTAGGATTGTCTACCTGGTGTCCCTCTCAATAGGGGGATAGCTAGCCTTTGATTCTACAACTCATATTGTCTGACTTGGATTTCATCACCTTGCAGACGATATGTCTTGTTGAGTCATAGTACTTTTTAGTTAGGTGTTTGCATGCTCCATTACCTCCCTTTGGTCAGTGAGCACACCTTTCTTCTATTTTTAGGAGCCATTTGCATGTTGGTTTTCTTACCACATTCTTTTATTACTCCACTTACTATAACACAACTGTTATAGTAAGTGTTTTGAGTTTGGCTGTTGGCTTGAGTTCCATTGTTTTTTGCGCTCCCCTTCTACACACACAGTTGCATTAGGGTTTTTGATTTTTTCACTCACCAACACACATTACAGTTACCAACCAACTGTCACCATTGAAACCCCAAGACATTCTCGGCGCGTTAGGGAAAATCCCTGGAGTACGGTCCACTTAACACCACTCGTCATAGATGAAGAGCATTGTCCCTTGACTCCACACGTCATCGGCATAGAACCCCATCATCCAATTCTGACGCATCTCATTTCACATCTGACTCTGAGGAAGAATCCGAACATCCTACATACATAGCACCCACTAGCCCCATGGCTGGTTTGCATTTTGATTCTTTCTTCACAGGGACTGTTGGTGCAACATCAACCACCCTCGCCACCACAATGGCCACCATAGTAGCCACTACTACAACAACTCCCTTTGGTATGCCTAACATGGGACCCCTACTCAACACAGGATCCACACCTAACCTAGGCATGCCCACAATGGGAGCTATATCTACTATCCCCGCTACCACGCAGATCCCAACACCTACTGGACATCTTCCCAACCCATCTGTAACTCAAGTTACACTTGGTGGCAGGGGACCCTCCCACACACCTTTGGGTGGAGGGAACATACATCCCATAACTAATATCATCCTAGGGGTAGTGGCCTAATACATAAGGCTACCACTAACACTTATGCCCCCATGAAAACGTCATACCCCTCCACCAGTTTGCCATTTATGGCTAGCCTTAACCTACCAGACTTGGAAAGGATAACCAATGATACCATTAGACATGACCCTACTTGGCCCCCCATGCCCACAAAGCTCTCGTCAGACATCCCAAAGTTTGAAGGGAAGGCTAGGGAAGACCCCCAAAACCATATCATGTCATTTCATTTATGGTGTTCCTCAAACTCCATCGTCGATGATTCTATTCAACTCCAACTTTTACAAAGAACTTTCACTGGCTCGGCAACCAAATGGTATATTGAGTAGCCACATGGGACACACCCCACGTTTACATCCCTCACCTCAACTTTCCTACAGTTCCTTCAACTACCCGTACGCTATGATGTAGGAGTAGAAATCCTACTGTCTTGTAGACAGAATACGACCACCCATATCACAAATCATATCCATGAGTGGCATAAATGCCGTAGTCTCTGCAAGATCAAACTTGACGACCATATCTTCTTGGATTGGTTCCTGAAATCACTCCTTCCTCTCATAGCCAAGGATGTAGCTTCTGAACGACCCCAGTCGGAAGAAGAAGCCATTTTAAAAGCCTAGCAATTTGATCTGATCTACGCCTAGTGTGGCTACTTGTATACCATTTTACCTGACCCTCCCCGCGGAGATTCCTCCTGGACTGACGTGATGGGGGAATCCCAAGCCGCCGACAGCATCATTGGACAAGTTCAGTCCCACAACCAACCCTTTTCGATTATGCGCAATAATACTGGCCCTGATCTTGCGTGCGCTGTTAAATTTTGAGCATTAATTCACAATACTCTAGGATCTTTACTGAGAGAATAACATATACAGTATATCAATGCATGACAATCACAATAAGCATGACAAGCATCACAAGAATCAAAAGCATGAGAGACAAGAGGCACAGAGTTTCCGTGGGGAAAACCCTAAGGTGAAAAAACCCACAACTTCCTCAGAGATAGAGAGAGCAATGGCTCAACCAAAGTACAACCAAATAAAACTGAGATAGTCTCCTAGTAGCAGATGATCCTCCTCCTCACTAGTGCGCCACTTTCTGAGTGAGAGTGAGATACTTTTCCAAGTGATCTAAATAGAGATCACCTGATCTCTATTTATACTGATCTGTTTGCCCAGTGACCTTATGGGGCCGACTTGTCTAGTTAGGTACATCCACATTATAATATATATAATTCAGCGCCGACCCCACATGGTGGTCTAATAACCCATCGACAAGTACAGACACTTGCGACACTTGTCAATCCACATGACGACACTTCCTTATAGAGGAATAACACATCTCTAATAAGGGTACAATAAATATATATGAAATACATAGATGGAATACATTCCGAAGTTACATATACATCAACACGCGCCACATCTCACTCCAGAGCTACAATTTCGTATGCTCCCATGGCCTACCCTCACCACACTCATGCACCCTCATGCCCACCACAGTGTTATGGTCACGCACCTTCAGCGTATCCACCTTTGGTTGCACCCCCTACATATTACCATCAGCAAGCCACATGCTCGTTTTCACTCACAAGCCCCAGCGGCTTATTACCCACCACAGGCAGTGCTTGCTGCACCACAACATCTAGTCGCTCATACTTATCCTCCAAACAATACAACGCTACCCCCATCAACCAAAACCCTGATTAACCACCGAAACAAGGTAAGAACCCCAATTTATGAACAAACCACCCATGTTCCATATGCTGAGTATACTGCCATTACACACACACTTGCCCCCATTTGGAGCGAGCATGCCAACTATGGATTGATGATTCCCAACACCAAGGGCACGCGGCACAACCAGTGCCACCTCCTCAACCACAACCCATGGTGCTATAGAATCCTTTTCCCACACAAGGAGTGGTGAACACTCATCCATTGGATCCTCCTCAATAAACCACAGCACCACAACAACAAATCACATACGCTACACACACAAACCAATTGATGGATTCAGGTACTCATCATCTCCTTATGATGTCATCGACCGACATGAATCTTCAAACACGTTGAAATCAATACACCCCCGCTACACCTGAAAATGTTCTCCTTATGATTGAACAACTAGTTCAGAACGCACCTACGTCATTCGTCTCCACAGTCAGACCCATGATATACTTGGATACACCCATGACTTCCACGTTACAATCCATTCCACCCCCTGTGCGGACAGCCAAAATATCTGATTTGTGCACCATATCGCACAATAGGCACACACCTAACCAACAGCCCCCTTAACTGCCTCAAACACCCTCAGTGCGCAGTCATGTCTGAGTCACACCAATCCACACTATCCCATTCTTATTTTCTCCTTCAGGAGTCATCAACACACCAATAATGGCTGCGCTCAATCTTCCAGGGTTAACGTTAGGACTACCTGCATGGTACCTACCTTCCCCAACCCCTCCTCCGACACCAAATGTCATTTTACAACCGGTACAACCCATCAATACTTCTAACCGTCCACCCCCTGGTGTAGCAAACATCCAAAACTGACCACCCTCAATAGGGGCCACTGCATCAACATCTAGTAGTGGTCCCCCTGAACTCTGCTACAATGGGGGAAGAGGCCCACAAACCTACACCACTGGACCCACAACCCGCACCGCCTCACCGACTCCCAAGTTGGAGAAGAATCCCCCAACAATCCGTGCTCCCCCAAGTGCTCTTTGTGCGATGATATAGGACATGCTACTCATCAATGTCCACAATTACCGACACTTCAATAACACAAGAAAATGTTGGATGATGACACTAACATAGCAATTGCCAAACTTGAACTACCCCTTCAGCCTCGCGATAAATCGTTGCGTACCAATCACCCTTGTGCGATATGCAGCATTTACGGCCATTACTCACATCACTGCCCTGATCTCCCAGATTATAGAGCAGCTCTATATGAATTGAATAATGCCAACCTACAGATATCCCCTCCTCTCATTGATGAAATTCATCCCCCAACATCTTCCTCCTCAGAAGATATTAACACAATTTACATGGTTTCCAATGGAGACCCCTCTGTCTGGTCGACCCCTTCCATTGATCCCTCCAACACACATGTTCAACCCTTTCAAATCGACGAGGAAACCACATGTCCACAACATGGGGGCAGGCCCAAAACCTTTCCTACTCATCATCATCATGATTCTCGTCGGAGATACTGGGGGCATCCAACCCACAAGGGGAATCCCCCATCATCATATCATCACTTCAGTATGCCACCATGGCCCATAGCCTCATGGTATACCCCCCCACCAGTAGTTTCTCAATGCCCTATTGATCCATCTCTGAGACAACATCTGCACCATATTGACACCTCTGAGTTAGGGTGCATAATAGATTACCTCGACCTTGGGATAGGGGGCATGATCAATCATTTTGAACCTTCCCCATCACATCTATCTCAGTATTTCAATGAACCCATTGTTCAAACCAACACATATGTGATCCTCAATCATAAACCCCATGCACATAGCATGGGGGCAAGTCATTAACCTTGCTCACTTTTTCACATGCGTGATCTCAACCATTTTTGAGGTCACATATCACTTGTATATTTGATTTGATTTGATACACCTAGTATTCTTCCCCTGCGGGTCATCATTTCTCCTCACCACTGCATCCTTGGCTTGGTGGGATCACCTTTATTTGTAGCCATTTTTTAACCTAGTTATTTCCTTTGACCATTTCGAAGTCCTTATAACCTCTGTTTTTTGCACCATTTGCACCACCGGATTCATATTTTCGTGCCCGTGATGATGCTTAAGAACATTTCTCGCTTTCACCAAAAACTTTCAGGCATTTCTTCCATGCTCCACGCCACCTCCATTTGCATGCCACATCGGTTGTTGTCAGTTTATTTGCGATTTTTATACCATCGAATTTAGTTTTCCGAACTTGTGATGATGCTTGATATCATTTCTCACTCTCACCACCAGATTTTTTGGGCATTTTCACACGCCCCTCGCTGCCTTGGTTTGTGTGCCACATCGACCGTTGTCCATTTCTTACGTTCTTTATATTACCGGATTCAGTTTTCTGCACTCGTGATGATGCTTGAGATCATTTCTTGCTCTCACCAGAAACCCTTTTTGAGATGTGTCCCTACACCTTGTTACCTCGATTTGCGGGCCACATCGACTGTTGTCAAGTTTTACAATTTTTTGCATCACAACTTATACATGAGCCATCCACTCCATCCATACCCCAATTATGGTGTTGTTTTGCGATCATTCATCAACCCACAAGGAGGCCTCATCAAGTGTTCCCCCTACCACTATTCTTGGTTCCCATACTTTTCCCTTGATCGAACACTTTCTCCTTGCCTCACCATTACTTTTGTTCGGTATAATTTTATCCCTTTTTCGGGCTGATCAATTCCTTTACGAAAAAGGAACTTAGGGAGTTTCTGTTAAGCTCTTTTCTGACTCCTAAAAGAGTGAAAAGATCGTCGAGCATTCTTGCTTCCTTTCATGCTCGTTAAACATATTTGAAAGGGCGTCTACCTGGTATAAATTTAACCCTTTTCTGGACCTTGTAGACTAATTACGAAAAAGGAATACTCTAGTCACATTGGCTAGAAGAGTTCTCCATTCACATCATTTTATACGTTTTTGGTCCTTGGAGACTAACACATGAAAAAGAACACCATTGGAGTCTACTTACCGCTTTCAAACTCTCCAAAATTGAAAGCACCCATGAGCAATCACCATCTTGGACTCATACAAATCCATAGGATGGTACTCCTCTAACAATTCAGAGTCTTCTTATCGTTTTTAGACTTCTTAAAAATGAAAGCACTCATGAGCATGAACTGCCTGGGCTCGCATAAATCCACAGGACAATACCATTTCAGAGCACACTTTTATCCCTTCTTGGAGCTCATTAAAACTACAAAGAAGGACCCAATGGTGCTTTTCGGTGCCACAACAGATCATGTCTACTCATATGGTAGCTTCCCCATTATGGTCACCTTTGTTCAGAGTATTCTGCAATATGTCACCATGAGAGTCTCCCAATTGCACCCATCAGCTTGTCCCCCCAGAGTCACTCCAGTCTGCAATACATACCCCTGATCCCTTAAGCTATGATCCCCACATCTAAAATTCAGTTTCATATGCTACCAGGTCAACCATGTCATCATGCTCTGAACAAAGGAAGTTTAAGTCCACCCACTCTATGACCCCAGTTATTCCCCATCCCCACAGCATGTCAATCCTACCATCAATACTATCACACTTCAGTTATACACCTCGCGCTCCTATCAAGGAAACATCATTGCCTTGGTAGTTGCTGGTCTCTCTCTGTTGACGCCAACCAAAACTATTCCAGAGGATAGACCTAGAGGTCCTTGTTCCTTGGAATCATCACCATTAGTGATGAGTGCCTACGGATCATTTTGAAAGGAGTCCTCAGTGCCTCTCCAAATGATTGTTTCTCACATGCTCAACGTCAACACCTTGATCGCATCGTTGAGACTCGTACAGGGTATCAGTCCTTTCAGTTATTTGTTGAAGACCCCGGATATCACCTGACTCTACCACATTTATGAGTCCAATTGAGGAAACAACTAGTTACATATTCCTATAGATATCTGGGCTACGCTTGGCGACAATTTTTAGATGTACCCTAGTTTTATACTCCCTCGAGTATATAGTTACATATACTCCTCAGAAGTTGAGTCATTTACTAACTCTACGACATTTGAGAGTCGAATTGAGTCCCTACAGATGTTGGACACCTTCAGCTCCAACAGTTCATCAACCCTTCTGAAACCTTATTCAGAATGGTTGTTGCTCTTTTCCAGTGTATCAGTTATTGAGATCAATCATTGTATGACCATGAGTACGTCCCAGCATTATGTCCCCTCTAGACCATTATGATGTACCAACATATTTTTATGTATTATTCAATTCCCCCTTCTTGGGCCTAATTGTTATGTATATGGCTTGATACGAGCATGGGTATGCCCACCTCATCCATTATCAGAGATTATTCCTCATTCATTTTTAGGCCATGTATTTTTTCAGTTTTTGCAGCTTCCAAGGGACCGTTGTTCCAGTCTCCAATCGGTCTCTTCTCTTCTCCAAGCCCAAGGAAAAAGACAAAAGAACTATGATGTCTATCAGCCATACGATGAGCTCCTGCCCTCGCACATTATGGGGCAATCTGTTAACACCCAAAAAGTGCTCACTTGCTCATTCACTTATTCACATGACCCATTTGTCCACCTTTTCCACCATTCGAGCCTCTAAAACATTCAAAAGGTCACCAAAAAGACCATAATACACCTTTTCCCCCTCAAAATATGTATTTTTCCTCAAAAAACACAAAAAACCCTAAAAAAGGGTCCAAAATTCCGAAAAATCAATTAAAAGGGAATAATATTCAAAAAAGGAAAAAGAGACCTAAACCATGTTGGTTAATACAATTGGTTGCCTAAAACCATAATGATATTCCCCATCACCAAAAAACTATAAAAAGGTGCTAGGGGCTCCTCATTATTCATCCACATTCATCCTATCCTTATGCTGCCAAATTCACTCTTGAGAGCCCTAGCCTCACTTTTGAGTTTGAAGATCCCTGTTAGAGCTTTGGAGAAGAAGAGACCATTGGACGATAGGAGAATCTCAACCTTGGAGCTGCTGAAATTCACCATCCTCACCATTTTAGGTAATACAAAAGATTAAATTTTTTAGTTCTTGTTTTTCTCATAGATCTTAGTTTATTGTTCTTAAATCTAGTTTTGTTTCTTTGCACATGTTAGATTAGATTTATTTGTTATTTAGATTAGTTTTTACTTTTACATTGAGACTGCTGCTACAAGTTAGCAGGTGCTCTTTAGCACATGCTTGGTTGAAAAACCAAGCAACAGAAAGAACATAAATATGATGATATAATAGCTCTACATGACAATGCCATGCTAACTGCACTACGTGAATGTGGTTTATTGAAACTATTCAAAACAAGGGGAATCTGCAAACAAGGAAAGCTATTGAATTATATCATTCAGATGTGGGATAGTGATATCCAAGATTTCCAGATTGGAGAGCACACCCTCGAGATAGAGCTCGAGGATATTTACTTTTTGACTAGTCACTCCAAGAGAGGGGCATGGGTCAATCTGTCCGGGCACAGGACCTTGGATGAGACCACAGACATGTATATTGCCTGTTATTGCAGACAAGGATCCCGCAAGAAAAGAGGGAAGGTGCTCATAGCGGATGTGATAGAGCTTCCATTGAGAACCATTATGTATAGCATTTCTCTTCTAGTAGGCATCGTGGGTGCTCATCATGCAACGAAGGCACAGATGACCTATGCGATAGAATGCATGGCATCAACATTATTCAATTGGTGTGGAGGGATCCTGGTGAATCTCAAAGATCAAGTGACCAAGTGCAAGAATGGAGATATCCATCATTTTGGATATGGGAGTATCCTAGCCACATTCTTCTTGGAGAGGGTAACATTATTGCTCCCTTCGATAGATAGACTGATCCATCCCACATCCGAGCCTCAGATGGGGAGATGGAGCAATTATGCTGGATGATTCTGCAGGCCGCAGGTCCTGGCTTTTGGCGAGGACTTCTTCTCATGGCTCGAGGAGCAGATTATTATGATCGAGGACTATACCTATGATGAGGTGTACTCCTAAGAGGATATTTCCTTGGCATTGCTTGAGGATGATGATTAGGATGACTCATGTATGTAACCTTCATAGCTATGTTTTTGGTATTTTTGTAATTTATAAATTTTTTTTGTTGTTTTTTAATGTGTGAAAAATATCTAACATATGTACGTGCACTGTCACATATCATTGACGAAGAAGGCCAGTGAGGTACTCACCAGTGCATTGATGAGGCATTCAGCAGCATGCCAAGGTTGAGGAGGAGGAGGAGGAGGTGCTAGGCGGACTCCGCGATGTTGAGCAGAACCTCCCGGGTTTGATGATGGGTGTCCCTCCCATGAGGATTCCTGATATACCTTTCCACCTTCAAGGCACACTGTAGGGGTGTCAGAACGTATTGGTAGATTGCTCCACCGTGTGGTGAGAGCAGTTGTATGTTACAAAGAGACCGTGAGGTTGATGATTAGTGTTTAGGACATAGAGCCAATTTTTGTATGGGACATGATCTCAATTTTTTCTTTTGGATGCATCATACTATGGTACTTTGGAAAACCACTTTTTATATGATATTTACATCTTTGGACCTATCTCTATAGCTTGTTTATTTACAACGATTCGTGTATTTAATTTTTTTGCATGCATTTGTTATGATGTTTTGTTTATATGTGGGCCAGATGCCAATCTAATAAATAGTTAGGTAATGAATCAACCAACATATTGAATTCTCTTGGCACATGTTGATACTGGATATAGTCAAATGATCTTTACAAGAGGCATATTCTTCTATATAATCGATGTAATATAGGATCACGGATGGTGTAGACACGATTCAACTGAGAAACAATGAGTTGAGGATCTAGGTAGACTAAAAAGGTGTGGATCCCAAGAGAATCGAATTTAGTTAGGAGTCCGATAACTGCATGGTACTTCGCAATGTTGTTTTTCGCGGGGCCTAGACAGATTCCACCCGAGGATATCAATTATTTGGAAGGAGAATACAATACCCATGTTGTGGAAGCAAGGTTCTGGGTATGTTGACTCGCACCATCCACAAATCCATAGTATGCCGACATCTACGCATACAAGCACAAGTTGATATAAATAACAATGTATGAGATAGAGTCTTCTCACACAAAAGCGAACTAAAATCATGATAAATACATTATGTATAATATGTTATACACAAGATAGTGCTATGCATAAAATTTCTTTAGGTAGAGCCCGTTACGGCGCTGACCCAAAGGTATACCATCGGCATTGACGAGCTCGTAAGCTCCTTTCTCCAACACATGTTTTATGACATAGGGTCCATACCACATAGATTCCAATTTTCCCTTACCTAGTTTGTCATGCCTTTGATCATAGGTAAGGACTAGGTTGCCCTCATTGAATACCCGAGGTTGAAAGGATTTATCGTACTGGGATTTGATGCACTTTTTTTGGCTTCATTAGCGAGTGTAGCGTTTCGAAGAGTTTCATCCATCTTGGCTAGATATAGAAATCATTCCTCTTCGGTGGTAGTGTTAGATAAAAGTTCTACTGCTAGCTTCAGAGATGGTATTTCACACTCAATCAGGAGTATCACTTCCAAGCCATACACCAATTGAAATGGTGTGAACCTAGTTGCATTTTTAATTGAAGTCTGGTAGGACCAAAGGGCTGAAAAGAGAGCTAAGTGCCAGTTTGATTTTTGTGTTCCCAATGTGCATTGGATCATGCGTTTCAAGACTTTATTAATTGCCTCTACTTGACCATTAGATTGTCGGTAGTACGGGGTTGAGTTTTCATGTCGAAAACCAAGCTTGGCACTCAGTTCTTCTATCATGTGATTCCTAAAGTGGGAACCATGATCAGTTATAATGGCTGGCGAGACGCCGAACCTAGCTATAATGTGATTGAATATGAATAGTGCTGTTGTTTTTCCATCTTCGGCGTATGTAGGCATAACTTCATCCCATTTTCTAAAGTAGTCAACTGCGAAAATGACATAACTATGTCCCCTGGATGAAGTGGGCTTACAATGTGTGAAATCAATACCCCATTTTACAAAGGTGCCGACGACAATTATGGGATGGAGAGGAGATGGGTGCGAGCATTTCTTAGAATGAAATAATTGACACGAAGGGCACTTCTTAACCATTTCGATGCAATCTTTGAAGATCAAAGGCTAGAAGTAATCGACTCATAGGATTTTCTAGGCAGTAGCCATCCTAGAAAGGTGCCCACCACATGCTCTAGAGTGGCAGTCATTCAACACATGTTCGGCCTCGTTGAGGGTTAAGTAATGACGTAGCACGGAGTCAATAGAAAGACGATACAATGTATTGCTAATAATAACATAATACTTAGCGTGGTGTCAAATACGACGATGATCGTCATGGTTAAGATTGAGACGAAAGTGTTGGGTTCTCTAGAGCAAGGGTCGGTCATGTTGATTAGGAACAAGTATTCATCCGAAAATGAATTGATGGGCTCCGATTGATCATCGACATGGGGAAAAGGACACATTAGCCTGGAGAAAACCAAAGATATTTTGGATTTCACTTTGGAGAATTCCAAATCGGATTCTTGAAGAACGACAATCCAATGAGAATATTTCCCCTCTAGCACTTGACATGTTAGGATGAAATACATTGGGTTTAAGTTCACGATAATAGTGGTTTTACGAAGAAAAATGTAGTGTCTAAGCCTCTGAACCGCAAAATCTATGGCTAGAGCCAGCGTCTCCACATGTGAGTATCGTGTCTCAAAGTCGATGAGACTCTTGCTGAGATAGTACATGACATGTTCTTGGCCATTATTGTCTTCTTGAACCAGCACCATGCCAACGGTGGTGATAGAGGCGGCGAGATATAAAATATAGTCTCGTGTATAGTCAGGGGGTTGTATAATGGGTTCATTAGTAAGGGCCTTTTTCAAGTTGTCAAAAGACTATTGGGATTCGTCATCCCAGATGCAAGGAATGTCTTTTTTTAGAAGCCTCATGTAGCCCTTAGTGATCTTAATGAAGTTACAGACAAAGCGGCGTAAGAAGTTTGCATGCCCTTGCAAAATCCAAACTTTTGGAATATTAGAGGGGGGAGGTAAGGCTAAAATGGGCTCCACCTTCGCAGGATCAAGGCGTATTCCATCCTTGGAGATAATGAAACCTAACAATCTACCGGATTCAACACAAAATACGCATTTATGTCGATTTAGGTGAATGTTGTAGTGACAACATCGTGATAATATTGCACTCAGATGATCCAGATGGGCCTCTCATGAATTGGAATGTGCAAGTAGGTCATCCAAATAGGGTTCTACAACATGCTTTATATCATGAAAAGTGTATGACATGGCTCGTTGAAAAGTGGCCTCGACATTCTTAAGACCAAAGGGTAACTTGTGGTACATAAAGGTCCCCCATGGGAAAATAAAAGTGGTTTTGTGTTGATCGGATGGGAGTATCTCGATCTGATTATAGCCAGAGAAGCCATGCATGAATGAGAAGATGACACTCCCAGCACAGTTGTCGATAATCTGGTCGATAAAAGGAGTTGGGTAGTTGTCCTTGGGAAAAGCTTTGTTCAAGTCTCTATAATCGAAAAAGACCCTGGTCATACCCTGTTTCTTTGTGACAGGAACGATGTTGGACACCCAATCTGTCAATGGGAGAGGGTAAATAAAACCAGCACAAAGAATTTTTTCATATTCCACGTTTATGGCAGTCGTTTTATGGGGATGCACAGGTCAGAGTTTCTGTCGGACTGGTTGGAAAACAGGGTAGACTTATATCTCATGAACCAAAATGGAGGGGTCTATTCCTAACAATTCTTCATAAATCCAAGCGAAAACATCCCAAAATTCTTTGAAGAGGGCATAGAACTCTACCTCGGTAGGTTTGCATGTTTTTCCTAGATGAATTAGTTCCACGACAGAAGGTTTCATGGAAATGTCAATGGGAATGGTTTCCATGATGTTTGCTATGTTCCCTTCGAAAAATACATCATGTGTAGAAATGGAAGTATTAGTGTTGGCATTGTCCAGTGAAACAATGGATTTAGAATCAAGATCGACTACCTGAATCGTAGGAAAAGAAGACCGATGATGCTGATCTTCCCAAGGTGGTTCATCAATGCTCATGATCTCCATAATAGATTCGTCAGAGGGAAATATTTGTTTAAGGGAGTTAGTGTAGGGAAAAGATGAAGAGTTTTGAGGAGAAGCACGTGACATTGTGTGATGGTCAATTGTATCAATCCAGTCGGAAGCCGACTGAATCGCCGAGTATGTTGCTAAGTTCCAGTTCAAAGGCATGGAAGAGCTGAGGGATTCAAACTCAAAGGGACTCGATACCACTGATGAATCATCAGATTCATCGGAAGTGATCGTTGAAATGATATTGATTGGAAAAACTAGGGGTGAAAGTTCCAGAAATACTCCAATGATGGAGGAACCTTTCAAAAGACCAATGCTAATGTCTTCAAACTAATGCTGGGAGTGTGCCAATAGTGGGACATTATTGGTGGAGTTCTGATGTATATCTGGAGTACAAAAATCTAACTGATCTATAGTGATGATCTTTCCCTGGTGGGGGAATTGCACTTAGTGAAAAATGGAAGATGCTACGGTTGTCAAGGCATAGAACCAATTATGACCGAGTAAGATGTTATAGTCTAACAGAGCATCAACAATTTACACATGAATAGATACAGTCTTGCCCCTAGTTCAACGGGAAGCAAGGGGATGAGTCCATATGGTTGGAATCTGTGTCCATCAAATGCTTTTAGAGTGGTCAGAGACTAGGTTACTTCTGGAGAACCTATATCTCTCCAGTAGGTCAAAGACATAATAGAAGTGGAAGCACCCTTGTCCAAAATGGTACAATCGATGTTGTTTCCACAAATTCTACTGTGAATATGGAAGGATTACAGGTGAGAAAGCATTGGTTTAAAATATTCCAAGTTGAACAAAATTGTATTGGATGAATCCGGGTCAATGGCTCCAAGTGTTGATAACAAGGTTTTGCGATGTGTAGGAAAGTGTTGTAGAACTTCGAGAGCAGACATGGCACAAGGTTCTTGAGCTAAGTCTTCAACTATGTTTTAGTTTTTGGCTGCTCGTGCGTTTGAATTAAATGTTTCCTTTCGAATGGTGGCCTTAGGTGTCTGCAGCATGGAATCAATGGCGGGTCTCTCAATATGGAGATGACCATTAGAAAGAGGAGTCGAAGGGGGGTCTTTTGTGGAAGACTTGCTTTTGGTAGTCTCGATTTTGTTTGAACTTGGGACAGAGTCATATATCTTTGAGCAAGTCATTATGCAAACCATCTCATTACTCATCATGAGAACTTCATGATTTGAGGATGTTTCTGCTCTAGAAGAGTTGTTTTGGTTGCCCCCTTGTGGGGTTTCATGTGTGACCATTTCTTGTTGTTGATGAGGAAAAGGGTCGGTTAACACTATCGGGTGGGAAGAACCTTTTACAAATTTATTGACTCACTCCTTGTAAGGATAGTCTCTTGTGTAATAATATTTCTGATAGATGAGGCAGGGAAACTTTGCTTTTCATCTAGGTTTGTTGTCATTATTAGTCTGTTGAGGTTTGGTATTTTCCTGCTGAGTAGAAGGTTTCTTGGATTTTCCTTTATTGTTCTTATTTTTCCCTCTGGATGGTTGTGAAGATGATTGAATGACGTTCACCTTGGAGGACTGAGTAGGAGAGGTAGATGTTTTAGGTGTATCCTAAGTTTGAGGTGGAGCTGCAGTAGTTTGTTGCTCACTCGGTTTGGTTGTAGGCTGAGATTTCACAGAACCAACTACTTCGTCGATAGGAGGTTGGGTAGCGGGCTTTGATGGATCATTCGTTGGGAGGGAGGCATGGGGAATGAGCTCATATAGAGTTCTGGATTGGGTATAAACCAAGTCCATATACTATGCATGAGAGATTGCTTGTTCCTCTGTGACAGGTCCTCCCATAGAAACATCCCTAGTGATAGGTGGCAGTAGTGACTTTGTGAACCAATCAACCAGTAATTGGTCCAGAATGGTGCCTTGATTAATCTTCGACATCTCCATTCATGAATGTGATCAGATATGTGGGTGGTGGTAGTTGGGTGCAATGGAGTTAACAAGTCTGTTCCAGTCTCATATCGGATGGGAAGCTGGAACTGTGTCAAGAACGACATATCCAAGGTGTTTAAATCTCAGAAGGAGTGTTGAGGAAAATCGATATACCATTTCAGTGTCGTACAGGTGAGCATACGTTCGAAGATCTGTAATCGAATAGATTCATCCATCAGTGAGTTTGAAGAACACCAAAGATGGAAAGTCATAATGTAATTTTTTGGATCTTCCCCTGGTTTCACATCGAACTTTGGGATGTCTGATGGTAGTTTGGAAGGGATGGGTGGCTAGTGAGGTTCATGCCAAATAGGATCGTTGATAAGTCTGGACAAGTCAGGTAAGTCTAAAGTGGCCAGAAATTGAAATTGTTGATTGGGTTGCGGGAATAAGTAGTACTGATGGGGTGCTGGAATGCATGTGGGTCCCTGCACCGCATATTGATGCATGTTGTACCCAAACATATTACTCATGGGGTAATGTTGGAAGTTTTGAGCATTAGGGATCATCTGGTTCACCGGTGGTTGATTCAGTGTCATAGGATTGATAAATTGATTTGGAATCGAGTTGGATAGTGGTTGCTGGACATATTGTTGGGTGAGAATAAATGGTGTAGAGACCTGGAGTTTTTGAGCCCAAGGGTTGTTTCCAAATCCTTGGTTGGGTGGGTTTCCCATACCTTGAGCATATGGGGGTGCCTGAAAGAACGGGTTCCATGGAATGTTTGTTCCGATTTGATTAAGAGACATGGTTTGAGGAGGTGGGTTCCATTGATTGTTTAAGGCACCTGAATAGGGTATTGCAGAATTCAGATTAGGGGGAACAAAGGATTGATATTGATTAGCTTGCCCCTTCAGATGGATTCTGGTTTACAAACATGGAATTACCCCCAGTAGGTGGGACTTGTGGCCCCCAAGAAGGAATTAGACCTGACAAAGGAATGGTTATGTTGGTTCCACTTTGGGTGTTAACAAAAGGGTATCCACTGTGAGGTTGATGGTGTTGTCCCCACAGAGCAGATGATGCCGATGGAGGAGGTTGTTGGTTGGTCCCGCTTGGGGCACTAACAAATGGTTGTCCTCCAAAAAGTGAGGTATGTGGTCCCCACATGGTAGATGATCCAGACGAAGGAGGTTGGTTACTAGGTCCGCTTGGGATCCCAATAAATGGTTTTCCTCTGGAAATGGTGTAAATTATGGATAAAGATTGACCTCCAGTCACATTGGGTGTTCAGAGAGTAGGGACAGATGGTCTTCCAATAGGCATACTAGAAGATTTAGGTTGTGCATGTTGAGTATTTGTACGAGTGGGATGGACTTGTGAAGATGATGGTGCACTCGTTCCATATGGTAAATATGACAGTGAAAAAGTAGGGTTTTTCCTTATGGTAGGAGTATTCCCCAAATAAGTACCAAAAATGTCTTATGGCAATAGATGTGGGGAAGGTCGAAGAGGACTTTTGGGTGTCAATTGCATAGGTATGGAAAGAGTGCGAAAATCATCGAGGGCTTGGCCCAGAGTTGTGTTCCATAATGAGGAGGCTGGATACAAAATGTTTGTCGTCTGCGAAATATCAAGGAAGAATTCAGGTTGAGTCTAGTCCGTGAGTCTTGAATGACCTATATATGATTCACCGCAAGTGGTAACATGGGATGAAGATCAAGGTGTTAGGGAATCATGAGATGTTGTTGCTTAGGAAGTAGGTGGGGGGGTATTGCGAGGTTGAAGCCAATATCTAAGCAGATTCACATATAAATGCTTATGTTGCCACTTATTCGTTGGTAAGGCTAGCCATTTCGGCCTGGATTGATGTCATGATATCTAAGGCTGAAGGAAGGTCAGGATAAGGAATTTTGAATGATTGATTGCTAGAAGATACAATGTCGTAGATACGTTGAATTGGGGAAGAAGTTATAATAGGTAGGGTTCCCCATAGTGGAGGAGGTTAACTAAAGTTGGTAACTAAGTGGAATTTCCTAGTAATTATAGGTTTGGAGTCTTCATTAATATCAATGTATCCTTCAGGGAGATCAAATGATGATGGCATAATAGGAGTAGTGCTAGTCTCCAAAAGGGTGATAACCTCTAGAAGAACAGTGGTTTGAGGTTGGACATTAAATTCAGGGGCTAAAGTATTTTCCACTGCAGTGCTGACTTCAGAGGAAGCAATGGATTTTGGTACTATACTAGCCTCAATTACTGTACTAAGTTCTGGAATAGTACTGGTCTTTGTAATTGTGCTATGTGTTAGGGGTACCGTAGCATCTAGTGTGACCTACTAGTATATGGTGGTCAGTTAGTAGGGGGGGGTAGGTATGCATGAAGGGGGAGGGAAGGTGGTATGAGGTACTTGTTCAGGACTCCTCCCTTTTTGTCTATGTGATTTTAGTTTATCTGCCACGGACCTATATTAAGTTTCCTGGGGAAAGTCTCGTGAAAAAGAACTCAAAAACCCTAAAGCAATCGAGTGTGCCAAAGGGGATCTAGGAAAAGAAAAGGTGCACAGGCCAAAAGAACGAGCTCAAAAAACTTGACTGGGACCGATGTCGCAGTAAGCGAGCTGCAACAAAATGGACAGAATGCCAACAAGCAGCACTTAAAAATGAAAAAGACCCTCTAAAAAGTGAAATAACAAGCAAAATTCCTAGCTAGGGTCTGGAGACCTCAACTGATCATATCCTTTGCAAGGTGATGAAATCCAAATCGAACAATATGAAATGAGAGACCAAAGTGGAAGGATATCCCTCTACTGAAAGGGATCCTGGGTAAAAGATCCCTAGAAGAAAAGTCACTAAGCTACCTCGTTCATGACACGTCCGAGAAGGTTACTGGAGCTTCTGCCTTTGAGCCCTTGTATCACCTATACGAAAAATACAATGAAGACAATGGATAGATGTCCTTAGGTGCTAAGTGGAGTGCGGAATTCCACAAAGTTCGTCCAAAACTTGTCCTTGCTTCTTACCATCAGGGAATTGGGAGGCCCTCTCAACAAAGTGGTCGATTACCATGTCAATAAGTAATAGAGTATTTTACTACCCTAGAGGACAACCACTATGTTTCAGATGAAAAGTGACAAGGGGGAGTTGTTTGGATGCCTATCCTCGGTGTCCTACCTAACTAACCAATTGTTTTGTATCCTCAAATTAGGTTAAGATGTGTTAAGTTAGGGAGATAAATTTTAGTGGTTTGTCTTACTTAGTCAGGTAAACGGAAGTGCAACTGGATGATGTTGTGACTTGACTCAAGACATGCATATGCGAATGAATCAAATACACTTTTTTTTTCGATGAAAAACTAGCTACAGTAGGGAGAGAATTCTGCAATCCTAAAATAAAAATGCAAATGCAAACTTTCTCAAAAACCACTCAATTTGTAGTTTTCTTTTATGTGCCAAACTAAAAACACTCTTTCAAACTGAAAGAATCCAAAAATCGTTTTCTACTTCTAATAAGCAAAGTGTATGACAAGTAAAAATGGAGAGATGCCTTCCAAATGCAAAAAAAAACTTTGATCTTTTCAATGAAAGAGAAAGAATGCTTTGAAAAATTTCTTCAATATCAATTTTATAAAAAGGATGTAAAGATGCTTTTTAAAAATGTTATGATATTTTCAATGTCGTAATCAAGGATTCAAATGCATGAAACAAAATGATCTTGAATGTTCATAAATGATCAATATGTGCATAACATGTCAAGAAGGTACATGACCTATTTACTATGTCACATGAACTCATAAAATCCAAACCTAAAAATTGAATGAGATAAACCAAAACCGCTTGCAGCCTTGCTTATGGATATCAGGGTGAATGTGAAGACCAAGTGTAGAGGGTGATAAATGTGTAGGCAATACTGAAAAAAATAAGAGTATCATTTTGAAAAGGACGGGGCAAGGAAGATCCTTGTGAAGATTTCAATTTTTTAGGTGTTCTCTTTGTAATGATATTGAATTTTCATTGTGACCAATTTTAACTATGTAAATTTCTTAATGATAGAGTTTAGAAAAAAATAAAAAATAGAAATCGTTAATGAAATTAAAAAAAAAATATACCATGAGAAAGTAGATTCATAGATGAATCTGTTGGTATAAATTATGATAGATAACTCTGTGATTTTGCAGGGTTTTGAGCTTTCCAAAGACATAAGTTCCTGTAAAGTGTAAAACTATTCGATGTTTTCATTGACCATAAACTCTCGGTCGATAAAAACTCTCAGACAAGAGTTTGTCTTTCGACAAATTAACTCGGGGTTATGTTTGCAAACTCTCAGACAAGAATTTGAAAAAACTCTCCGCTGAGAGTTTAGGGGTGCAATGCCCCGTAGAATCATTTGGAGCCGTCATAATGAAAATTCTTTAAACTCTTGCTTGAGAGTTGTATAAACATAATCTCTCCTGAGAGATTAAAGACAAGTTTTGATCAATATCGAATCAAGTGCAAAGATAAACTGGTACTGCGGTGCATTGTGTGAAATTTCATAGAAAAGTATAAGTGTAAGTTTTTCTTAGTTGGGTTTTTTTTTTAATTTTTCATCTTACAATTTCTTTTAACTATAATGCCAATTGCATTAAAATTGGACATATTAAGCAAATTTTGGACTAAGAAAGTATGAATTTAGACTTTGAAAGTGTCAATATCAACCTTTCTAAAGTGCAAAAACAGGTTCTGAAAGTGGCAATATTGGCTTTGAAAAGTGTGTTTTTCTATTCAAATAGTGTGTTTTTTTACTACTTGTGAACTTTAAATTGCATTTTTTTGTTATAAAACTATGAATTTCAATTCAAAAAGTGTGAATTTCAAATAAAAAATGCAAATTTTTATTTGAAAAGTGTGAATTTGAAATAAAAAAATGAAAATTTTCATTTGAAAAGTGTGAATTTAAAATCAAACAATGTAATTTCTAATTTGAAAAGTGTGAATTTCAAATAAAAAAAATGCAATTTTTTATTTGAAAATTGCAATTTTTTTTTTGAAAATTGCAATATTTTATTTGAACATTGTAATTTTTTTTTTGAAAATTGCAATTTTCATTTGTAAATGTTCAAAATTTTAAGGTGAAAAGTTCAATATCTAAAATATTCCTTCATTGTTTGAATAACAAGTTAATCAACTAAATTATAACATATAAAAATAGTTTGTCCCAACTTCCATTTTTTGACAAGAAGGATCGGCTGCCCCTTCTTTTCGTAGTTAATTGTGAAAACATTTATCCAAAAATTCAACTATATCCATAATGGAGAACAAAAGATGGATCGACCGACCCTTCTTGTGCCAGTGTCGAACTATTATGAAAATAATATTGTGAATAAGAAGGGTTAGTCGACCCTTCAATTTCGAGGGAATTGTAAAAATAGAACACCTTGGAAATTATAACATATAAAAATAGTTTGTCCCGACTTTCGTTTTCCGACAAGAAGGATCGGCCTCCCCTTCTTTTCATAGTTAATTGTGAAAACCTTTATCCAATAATTCAGCTATATCCATAATGGATAACACAAGAAGGATCGACTGACCCTTCTTGCAGTGTCGAAATATTATGAAAAGAATATTGGGAATAAGAAGGGTCGACCGACCCTTCTTGCAGTGTCGAACTATTATGAAAATAATATTGGGAATTAGAAGGGTCGATTGACCCTTCAATTACAAGGGAATTTTAAAAATAGAACACCTTGGAAGTTATAACATAAAAAAATGGTTTGTGCCAACTTCCTTTTTTTGACAAGAGGGATCAACCGCCCCTTCTTTTCGTAGTTAAGTGTGAAAACCTGTATCCAACAATAGAGCTATATCCATAATGGAGAACACAAGAAGGGTCGACCGACCCTTCTTGTAGTGTCCAACTATTATGAAAAGAATATTGGGAATAAGAAGGGTCGACCGACCCTTCATGTCTGAGGGAATTGTAAAAATAGAACACCTTAGAGAAAGAGGGGCCACTCTTTCTCTTAGAATAGTTCCACTTGCCAGCAAAGTCTTTGAAGCAAAACTTCTATCAATTTTGTGACACGTCGAACGCTTATATTGTGACGCGTGGCATAGTTGATTTTTAAAATTAGTTTAAAGATTGTATAAAAGAATACTACAGATATTAATGGTACCATTTAAAGTATGGGGACTGTTTTAAGTTCGTGCATTTTCTGAACCCACCCTTTTTAAGTATAAAAAAAATATAACATCCATTCCCTTTTGATCGATGATTATTCTTAAAACTATAACCCAATCCTTTCATAAAAATATGTAATCCGACCAATGGTTAGAGAGAGAGATAGGGGGGATATTAGGGACTAGGGGGAGAGAGAGGAATGTGAGGATTAGGGGTAGGTTAATTAGTATGGGATAAAGAGAGAGCGAGAGAGAGAAAGAGAGAGAGAGAGAGTTGAGGGGGTTTATTGGTAGGGGTGGCAGTGGTCGGAGAGAGGTTAGGGGAAAGAGAGAGAGGTTAGGGGGGAGCAAGAGAGGTAGGAGAGGGATTGGTGGTAGGGGTGGGATGAGGGGATTAGTTTGTGTGCTATAGAGAGAGAGGGGGTGGGTGTTAGGAACTAGGGGAGAGAGGTGGGTGGTGTTTAAAGGTGGGTTGATTAGTATGGGGTTGAGAGAAAGGAGGAGGTAGAAAGAGAGAGAGAGAGAGATAGGTTAGGGGATAGAGAGAGAAGGAGGGGGGTTAGTTGTAGGGGTGGTGATAATAGATTAAGTTATTTGCATGTAGGGAGTTAGATCTGCAACATACCAATCTATCTTACTAAGAATTGGTGAAATTCTGTGTCCGCATTATAAAATATTATCAAAAGTTTCCAAAGATCTAGATTCCTTAATCAAAACTCATTAAGATCTAAAGACAATTAAGAATTAAATTCATGCATGATAAGCTAAATTCAAACTCATATATGGTAGAAACTTGAATCCATTCATATTAGAACAAGGAAGAACTACATCCTTACCAAGGAGATTGGTGTGAATCCCTCCTCCATTGCCATGAGTGTCCTTTACTTCACCCTTTCTTTTGAAGAATTTGAGCTCTTTCTCCTCCTTCAGAATCTCTCCAGCATGCCTTTGCTCTTCCTTTGTGTGTCTTTACCATGCCCCAAATCCTTTCTTATATAGCATTGGGAAATGGGCCTTAGGCTTCTCTTTTGAATGTGGGATAATCCTCTTTCATGATTTTAGATCATTTTCACTTAAAAACCTCTTTTTCCATTGTTTTTGGGCTTTTTTACACAACTTAGCATATTTTAAGCACATGTAATGCACTTTAATGCATTTCTCTTCACTTATTGATAGGTGTAGCTTGGTTTTGGACCTTTTATGAGTGGTTCAATGACCAAACTTAGTCTCCTTAGGTTCTTACTGTCTTCACCTAATCCTTCCATTTATGGGAGAAGTGTTTAGATCAGAGAGGACTTGTCTCTGAATGTACTTGTGTTCTACTTGTCTCTTAATGTACTTGTGTTCCATTTTCATGTTGCGGGTGCATAGTAGAAATGCGCTTCTTCTGTCACATGAATAAGGGTGTTAATTTGATTGTTAACACATGCCCCCTAATGTGCGAGGTCCGAAGCAGAGCTAAGGGCCAAAATACATTACTGAAATTTATACTCGGTATACTGATACTCTTTATCGCTCAAAGCAAGGATAAGGGAAGGAAAGCTCACAAGCACAGGATTGAGGATCACACCTGCAAAACATAGCAATTTCTCAAATATATAATATCTTCCTAAGGCGAGCATACCCATGCTCTGCAGTAAACAAGCATGGCCATGAACAATACACAGTGGATCCATGTCAAAAGCAAATTATTCTGAAAATGTAAATATGCACTTTGATGAGTGCAAGAACAAAGTATTTATTGAACTTCTGACATGGCAGTCTAATCTTGTGCAGCTCGGGCAGTGCATCGATGATTGATACAACTATTTTTCCCAAGGTCTTCAATACAAACTGACGATAGTACGAGTTTATATCATGCGAATAAGTGATCTGATGTCGAGCATAATAAAACACCATTTGATTACCGGTCATTGATGTATACCGTTAACAGATGTGAAGAGACCCACCGATAATGATGATGGACTCTAAGGTATTGAGTACAAACTAACAAGTGTGAATAAATGTTCTGAAGTTGAACACTTGTAGAATCAAACAATCAGGGGTCATTGATGTATACCCACTATCATTTGCGAGGAAACCTACCACTAATGACTACAAGATCCAAGGTACTCTCGGGTTTCAAGATTTATTTCCTAGATGATGATTTGATGTCGATAGGAATAGATCCATCGGAAGGAGGGAATTGATGCATCCC
This sequence comes from Larix kaempferi, assembly GCA_027924585.1. Taxonomy (NCBI): domain Eukaryota; kingdom Viridiplantae; phylum Streptophyta; class Pinopsida; order Pinales; family Pinaceae; genus Larix; species Larix kaempferi. Next base: position 404,910 of record BSBM01001518.1, on the reverse strand, counting down.
ACATCAACTGATACGAAACAAAGATCAATAGTCTGATATAATTTGGTAGAACTGTAAGATACAACACTGTATACTGACACAAGGAAGGCCAACATGATTGGTCAAGAATATTTGAGGAATGGCTAACTCGGTTTGGACTTCCCTTGAAGACATAACACAACGCGGAATGGACACTTGGAAACATAGGACTTTGAGTAACTGACTTTAATGAAATACACTAATTCCAGATGCATTAACGAAAGCTCCATTGGTGATGGGAAGGATAAACCATCGGTGGAGATCTATTCAAAATAATGGTACAGTTTCCTAAGGCAAATGCAGATGGTGTACTAACCGCGAGGACCAAATTATATGCCATGTTCAAGGGCAACAAGGACTGACTGTTTCCGTTTTCTTCAAGGATTATAATATGCAGTGATTCAAGTCTCTCCCTTTTTGGATCTTTTTGTTTTTTAATTTTTATGCTTTTTCATTTTTGTAAAAACGAATAAAGAATGCTATGATACATAGGAAGGAATGAGTGTTGCATCAGCATATGCCTATTTTTCAAGGGTACGAGTTAGGCCAGGGCAAAGATACATATTACAAACAAGGGCAAAGCTGGTTGTGCACAATCTTATAGTTGTTCCTTCCCAAGGGAGTCTATCTGAAGCAGGATTATGTGTCGACGGATGGTGAAGTAATACGATGTGACTGAAGTTATCCGATTTGGGGAAATGGCCAAGTAGGAATGGTTCAATGAGGTTTACTTCAGCTTGAGTCTTGTGAAATATGCCAAAATCATAGATCATCATGAATCATGGTCTGTCTCAACTACCCGAGTCAAATAGTTTGAACTATCAAAGTCTTCAAGTCCTCAAATCAAAAACCATTTCACTAGCCAACAGTTTAGTTAGACAACGGTTCAGATGTGCATTTAATATCTAAAAAGATAGCTAAAATTGAATAATTATGCCTCTTTCTATCATTCAAAAGGATACAGTTTGTACATGTATCAATAAAAGATAAGTAAAAATACTCATGATTTACCATATGTGTTCGTTGCGCAACCGATGTATGAGAGGAAGCATTTCCTTTCAGCTTGAATTCCTAGAAGCTATTATGTTAAATTTTCTGAATTTACTTCAATATGATCTAGGATCTTAACTGAGAGAACAACATGTACAGCATATCTACATCATATCAATCATGGAGACAATAATGCAAGCACACAAGAGACACAACGATTTACTTGGGGAAAACCATAAAGGTAAAAAACCCCAATAACTTCCTCAGAGATAGATAGAGCAATGATACAACCAACCAAGAGAGATAGCCATAACCTAGCAGCAGATCCTCCTCCTCCATAAGTGCGCCACTCCTCCTTGAGTGCATGTGTGAGAATTGAGTGAGCAAATAGAGTGCCTCCCGCACTCTATTTATACTTGACTTGACTTGCCCTTTTACCTAACTCATGTAGGCTCGAACTTAACCACATAACATAATGCTGACTGGGCCGACCCCCAATAGGGTGGTCTAATAACCCTTTGACCCACATGGCCGACCCCCAATAGGGTGGTCTAATAACCCTTTGACCCACATGACTTATATAGGGCCGACCCCAAACAAGGTGGTCTAATAACCCATCAAGTATAAGTTACGACACTTACAATATAAATAACGACACTTCCGTATAGAGGAATAATAACATCTCTATAGGAATACAATATACATATATGTGAAATACATTCCGAAGTTACATATACATCAACACTCCCTCTTAACTAGGAAGGTATTTCTCAGCACAGTTCTTCTAGCACAAGTCATCTTCTCTGGATCATCGTCACTGGATAATCGTCAATGAGTCATCATCATCGTCACTGCTGTTGCTATCTCAATCAATCTCTGAATCTACTCGTCATAGGAAGTTCTACAGAGCCAGTCCTTTTTCATACTGGATGTAGGCCCACCACCTGCAGGTCTTTGTCATCACTGGCCATACTGTGGAATCCTCAAGACTTATTATGTGCATCACAAAACCTCGAAAGAGCATCCCAGGATGTTACGGGTACACAACTCCGACCTGTAGGATCTCCCAGGGCGCTATTACATGTGACCCCACCACAAAACCTCGAAAGAGCATCTCAGGATGTTACGGGTACACAACTCCGACCTGAAATCTCCCAGGGCACAAATTACATGTGGTCCACCACAAAACCTAGCAAGAGCATCTCAGGATGTTACAGGTACACAACTCTGACCTGAAATCTCACAGGGCACAAATTACATGTGGTCATGGCAAAACCTCGAAAGAGCATCTCAGGATGTTACGGGTACACAACTCCGACCTGAAATCTCCCAGGGCCCAAATTACATGCCATAGGACAAAACCTCGCAAGAGCATCTCAGGATGTTACGGGTACACAACTCCAACCTGAAATCTCCCAGGGCACAAATTACATGTCCTCCCATAGCAATGTCTCGAAAGAGCATCCCAGGATGTTACGGGTACACAACTCCGACCTATAGGATCTCCCAGACATGCTCATCTGCACAACCTGATCCACAGCCACAGAGTATCAACCTGATACTCACCATACATCATCCTGATGTACTCATGATCGTCCTGATCATCATCATTGCAACGTCCTGCTGCATGTCATCTGGAGCAACATCCTGAAGCTCATCATCCATGATCATCCTGATCATCATCACTGCAACGTCCTGCTGCATGTCATATAGAGCAACATCCTGAAGCTCATCATCCATGATCATCCTGATCATCACTGCAACATCCTGCTGCATGATCCACCTGATCATCAATGCATCCACTTGATGCATACCAAGTATCTACCTGATACATATCATCATACATGATCCTCCTGATCATACAATGTATCCACCTGATACATGATACATATCACCATACATGATCCACCTGATCATACAATGTATCCACCTGATACATATACAGATACATGGTCCAAGCATCCAACATGATGCATACATACATAAATGATCCAACTGATCATATCCAACATCCAACATGATGCATACATACATAAATGATCCAACTGATCATATCCAGCATCCAACATGATGCGTGCATACATAAATGATCCAACTGATCATATCCAAGCAGAAACCAGAACATCATCCTGATGCCCATTATCCAGCGCTTACATCCACAGCCATGTGAAGGATCCTCCTTCCAACATGCTTGGAATGGCTTCAGCAAATGTGTCCATCACTTCTTCCTCGAAGTGTCCTTGATCTGAAGAACACCAAGCCTCTCTCTGAAGTACTCGAACTTCGCCCTGGCTAGTGGCTTCGTCAGCACATCTACAATCTGCTCGTCCGTCGCAACATACAGGAGCTTCACAGCTCCTCTCTGCACCATATCCCTGATATAGTGATATTTGATCTCTATGTGTTTCGACCTGTCATGAAACACTGGGTTCTTGGACAACTTCACACAACTCTGGTTATCACAGAAGATACCAGTAGCTTCCAACGGGAGATCAAATAACTCAGACAGTAGCTTCTGTAGCCATACTGCCTCACAACTAGCTGAACAGGCTGCAACATACTCTGCCTCAGCTATACTCAGTGCCACGCAGGACTGCTTCCTGCTAAACCATGAGATCAAACCTGATCCCATACTGAAGCAACACCCATATGTGCTCTTCCTGTCTGCAACACTGCCAGCCCAATCTGGATCAACATAACCCTGCAGGTTAAACTTTTGATTCACTTCACACTTGAGCCCATAATCCACTGTACCCTTCAGGTACCTCAGAACATGCTTTACAGCAACCAGGTGAACACTCCTCGGATCCGTCAGGAACTGGCTCAATGTGTTCACAGCAAAGCAAATGTCTGGTCTCGTGTTCATGAGGTACATCAAGGATCCAATCATCTGACGATACATGGAGACATCAACCGACTCAGATGAAGCATCACATAGAAGCTTCAAATTCGATGCCATAGGTGTGGTCATGGCCTTGCAATCCATCATCCCGAACCTCTTCAGGATCTCTACTGCATACTTCCCTTGTTCAAGGAAGATTCCTTCTGCACTCTGCCACACCTCCATGTCAAAAACAAATAGTGCATCATCCCCAAGTTCTTCATCTCGAACTCGGTAGTAAGCTTCCGCTGCGTGTTGGTAATCAATCTATCTTCACCTGTAACAAACAGGTTATCCGCATACAAAAGTAGTATCACTGGATTGCCTTCCTCAACCTTGTAGAAAAGGTTGGAACCCGCTTAACTCTTGGTAAAGACCAAACTGGATAGAAAGCTGTCTATCCTACCATACCAAGTTCTGCACACATATATGACTACACCATGCTGTCTTGAAATCCATCTGGTGTATCTTATAATTCATCATTTTTATATTTCTCAATGCTTCCATTTGCAACATGCTTGATATGATAGTTCCATTTGGAAGTCAAACTTCCCTTCACGTCTTGGGACTACATCCCAAACATCATTCTTCATGATCGATGGATCATGGCATTTCATTTCTTCATCCCAGATCCTGGGAACTTCAATATCTTCAATATCTTCAATAGATATCTTTGTTGTTGGAACAAATGTTGTAGTTCTTCTTTTGTAGGAGATGGCATACGATCTTTCCTACACAACAAGTTAAATTGCATGATTAGAAACATCTCATAGTTTTCAGAACAAATTCTTACACATAAAGAAATATGTCATACAGTCATGCAATTATCTTAGCCAATGCTTCAATACAACATTTATCCATATTCCGTAACTTTCTAGATGCCTTCCAATCTCTACAAGAACATTGTTAAGAGTGTGCACAACTCCCAACATGTCAGCAAAGAGGTTTCATTGTAGATAAGTAGCAATGGAATGTTGTACAGTGCCATAGGCCACTTACCCATGTATATTAGTAGTATACTATTCATCAATGCAACTATTCTAATATGCACAATATATATCCTAAGTCTAGGAACATAAGCATATACATCATTGAACAATTTTACTTAAACAAACACATATGCAAGAAATGATAATTGAAATACTTATCTTTGTTTGTTCATTGGGTGGACTCCCTCCGAGTCTTTGCTTTCTTGCAGGAGCTGCTGGAGTCCTAATCTGCAGTAGCTTCTTCTACACCTTTCTGTTTGTGGAATGTAGAGAGATGGACAACTCCCTCTGAATATCTGCATCCTTGCAGAAACTACTGAAGTGTGCTCCTTTTCTTTCTTGCAGGAACAACTGGAGTGTGCTCCTTTGCTTTCTTGCAGGAGCAACTGGAGTGTGCTCCCTCTTGATCTTTGCTTCCTGAATTACCTGTTCTTGAACTCATATTCATCCTTGGCCCCTATGCATGCTTATTAGTATCATGATTGAGTTATCCTTGTGATCTCATATAAAATCATACATTCATTAGTATACTATTAAAACACAATAATCTCAAGCATGTATAATCATGATCATTTCAAACAGAAAATAATAAGCATTAGCATTCAAGGTTTATGTAGAATTCTTATGGTTAGTCAAATCATAAGAAACATAACATGTCTAAACCTGTAATTACTCAAACCTATGGCTCTTTGGGTAAGTTGAATCATCAATCAAGATAAGAGATATAATATGCATAAAACCTGTGATTATTCGAACCTATACCTTCATGATTCTTCTGGTTAGTCATATCATCAATCAAAGTAAAAAATCATAATATGCCTAAACCCATGATTACTAACTTCAATGAATAATCATAATCAATCATGCCAAGTATACTTAAATAAAGGATCTTATCACAAGGTGAGATTCTAACTTGATATAGGAAAAACATACCTGGATTAGCATGCTAGCTAATTATGTCTAACATACTCACATGATGTCTTCTTGTTCTTCTTCAATGACTTGTGCTAGTAACCTGTATATCTCATAGGTTAACCATTATAAAACCAAGTTATACATACCTCGTAAATGAATCTTCTATGAGATCCATGACAATGGATGAGTCTTCATCCTCATGTCATCATGATCATATGTTCCTGAACTGGAACATGATTTGTCTTTCTTGGTGTACCTTTCATGTTAGTAGACAACATAAACCTCATACAACACCATAATGCATTAGTACAATCATAAGTGTCAACACCCTAATCAATGAATATTTTCTATTGTGCATTCATAGTTTTATTAAGGTGATATGACAAGTCTAAAATCAAGATTGTACTAACCGTAATAACATGAAGACAAACATACCATAAACTTAATCATGAACAAATCTCAAAACATACCTCGATGAGTCATACCTGTCGAGATCGCTTGTATTCTTCTTATGTAAGGCCTTAGCCTCATCTCCCTCTGAAACAGGAACTTCTTCACTTATGCAGGTGACCAATCCATCTTCTTCTAGGATTGACCCTATCCACTTGATTTACAAGAACTGGACCTGGAGCTGGACATGGGTTTGTCAGAGAAACCCCAAAATTCAAACTTTGAATTTCAAACTTCCAAAAGGATAGAAATATGCGCCTTGATGAGCTGATCAAACTGGTATATTCAAAATTTGAAAACTGCAAAGTTTCACTCCTCAATTTTTCCTTTGAGACTTCCGGATTCACTAGACGTGACCCTGAACTGGTTTTTGATGAAGCCCACTCTTTTTCCCAATCAAAAGGTTTGATCCAAAGCTCTAAGCTTCTATTTTTCTGAGGAGTTTCCAGCCATGGTCACAGATTTCAAAAATTCCCATTTTTACAAAAGTCCTAATTTTCCACTTTTCTGATCAAAGTCCTGAACAAGGGTTTGATCAAGCCCGGCCTTCTGCCCAACCAAAAATTCTGATCTTGGTCTCTAAATTTCTATTTTGATGAGTAGCATCCATCCGTGGTCTCCGATTACAAAAATTTCAACTTTTTTCGAAGCCCTAAATTCCGGAAGCCATGAATGAAGGTACTCAAAAATAATTCTGTTTTGACAGAAATATGTACCTGATTGTTTCTAGTGTAACTCCGAACTTTTTGATCCACAGGGTCTGGAAAAGTTTTTTGAGATAGCCTGACCTGTTATCTTTCCATCCTGATAGGTCTGACCTCAATTGGATTCTCTGAGAGAGAGTTATGCCAAATGTCGCAACGTGACCTGTTTTGCGATAATACAGGAGTGCGAACTTGTATGGCGTGCCACGTGTCACTGTTTCAACTTCGGCCTCTAAAAACTTTTCTTGAGATAGCTTGTCCTATTATCTTGCCATACTGATAGGTCTGACCTCAATTGGATTCTCTGAGAGAGAGTTATGCCAAGTGTCGCAACATGACCTGTTTATGGGATAATAAAAGAGAGCGAACTTGTACAGCGTGCCACGTGTCACTGGTTCAACTTCGGCCTCTGAGAAATTTTTCTGAGATATTACAGTCTGTGTACTACCTGTCACTTTTTACAAAATTTCATTTGGAGCTTCCTAGCCCAAGTTATGACCTTTTTCCCAAGGTCACCTGATTTTGACTCAGATCTGGAAGAGGCAGAAACCCTATATTGTACAGATCATAAATCACAAAGTACAATGAATTATAGGTTGTCCTTTGGACACAAGGTACCTGGAGATTTAATATGCGTCCTGTAACAATTTCAGATCCGAAAACTTTTCCAAAACAGATTTATAGAGAAAGTGCTATGATGACTGGTTTTTGCTATATCAAGCCCTAGCATCGTAAGTGCAACAAGTGTCATACATGCCATATCATGCCTTCTTTCAGGCTAGCTCTGATACCATGTTAAATTTTCTGAATTTACTTCAATATGATCTAGGATCTTAACTGAGAGAACAACATGTACAGCATATCTACATCATATCAATCATGGAGACAATAATGCAAGCACACAAGAGACACAACGATTTACTTGGGGAAAACCATAAAGGTGAAAAACCCCAATAACTTCCTCAGAGATAGATAGAGCAATGATACAACCAACCAAGAGAGATAGCCATAACCTAGCAGCAGATCCTCCTCCTCCATAAGTGCGCCACTCCTCCTTGAGTGCATGTGTGAGAATTGAGTGAGCAAATAGAGTGCCTCCCGCACTCTATTTATACTTGACTTGACTTGCCCTTTTACCTAACTCATGTAGGCTCGAACTTAACCACATAACATAATGCTGACTGGGCCGACCCCCAATAGGGTGGTCTAATAACCCTTTGACCCACATGGCCGACCCCCAATAGGGTGGTCTAATAACCCTTTGACCCACATGACTTATATAGGGCCGACCCCAAACAAGGTGGTCTAATAACCCATCAAGTATAAGTTACGACACTTACAATATAAATAACGACACTTCCGTATAGAGGAATAATAACATCTCTATAGGAATACAATATACATATATGTGAAATACATTCCGAAGTTACATATACATCAACATATTAACCTTTAGTCTTTGATCTGCCAATAGTGAATTAGTTTCGATGTCAAACTAGAAAATTTTGAAACAGTTTCCCATGTTTTCGAGTTTTTACAAATTTTTCATTTTTTTTGTTTGTATGAACATTTTTTGGGTCTTATCTGTAAGAAAAAGAATAAAAAAGGGAAATAGTATTTACACTATTCGTTTTGGTGTGTGCAAAATTTACACACTTTTTGGGTTATGATGTAAGCTAGATTATTTCGGTTTCACTTATGTCTTTAACTGATGTGTTCAATTAAATTGGCCATGAAATAATGTACATGCTTGCTTTTTGGTATAATGTTAATGACTTAGATGCCAATCAAGTACATAGTTGGCCAAAGAGTCAGCCAAACTATTTAGACTTCTAGGAACATGTATATATTCAATAAACTCAAATTGACACTCTAAAAGATGTACTCGTAGAAACTTTCTAAATAGTGTAGGATGTCAAACCTGGTAATGACCATTTAACTGGGATACAACTAATTCTGAGTCCAGTTTGACGATTATTCGTCGGATACCAAGGGTGATAGCATCGATAAGAAGCTCAATGATTGTGCTATATTCTACAACATTGTTGGTTGCAGATCCGAGAAAAGTGCCTCCTGAACTAAGAAATTCATTATTAGGTGAAAAAAAACCCATGCAGCAAAAGCAATGTTCCGAGAACTACAGCTGGCACCATCCGCATATCCCAAACCTGTGAAAGATTCTTGTGCCATCTTCCAAAGTGACAATGCCAAGCAAGATAAGTGTGTGATATCCGGATTTATGTGGGAACGAAACAAAAGATAGCATATACAGAATCATATACAGAGATATATTGCAAATAACACAGTGATACAGTAAACACATATTCTATTAAATAGCGGAAATAGAACAAACTGTAAAATACAATAACTAGAATGGTGATAGCTATCTCTGAGAAGAGATGTGGCCGCTATGCTCATTCATGCCAAGATGAATACAAAGAGAGGCCGAAAGGGCCTATTTATCATAAGTATGAGGGAAAGAATCCCAAACATCCAAAAACCTAACCCTAGAAGATGAACCATCATAAAGTTTGCGGCCCCAAGGTGGTTAGTTGAACAGTCAACTTCCCGGGGTCATAACTTTTGCATACGATCTCCGTTTAGGGCACTCGGTAGCCCGTTGAAAAGGTCTAACTGAGATTTACAACTTTCAAATGGTCCCAAATGCATGCCGTAGGAAACCATTTGGTCCCCCAAATTGCCAAAAAATTTCATTTAGGGCCTCAAAATGGCTCTGGAAGTTCAGGATCCAAAAAACTGCTAAAGATAGTAATTTACCAAAATTGCCAGAAGACTGTTTTGAGCCAGTTGGAAGAGGTGGGCTGCCACCGATATCCACCTAGATCAATCCTCCCTCCTTAGGAAGCAATGGTCTCCATTGCGTTAAATCCCTTATCATATGTTGAGCTGTGTGTCGAATTGAGCTCTTGGTGCGACATTTGCTGAAGTGGAAAGGTTGCCTTACTTTGACATCTTCAGAGGGTTGTAATTGTTGTTGATGGATGCGCTAGAGCTGTTCAACAGTTTTGGCTGTTGTGGTATCCTTGGTATGCACCGGTGTGGATGGTTTCGTTTTGGAGGGGCCCCTTGAATGCGTGGCCTTGCACTGTAGAGGTACCCGAATAGGAAATGCTGCACTAACTTTGTGTTTTTCTTGTTTTTGCTTAGTAGAAGGATAATCTGTAGAGGTTGTGGATGTCTCTGTAATCTGATGTTCACCTTTAGTGGCATTTGCGAATAGGGAAAATTTCTCAATGTGGGAGATTATCTTCCTGCCCTGCTTGGTTGGGGTAGGTGAAACTATCTCTGGTATCCGATAGAGTTGTCCTCCCAAAGTGACAACGACACTGCGAGGTCAGGATTCATATACAGCATGATGCTTCCACATATATGGTTGTCCTAAAAGAACATCACATACTTCAAGTGGGGTCACATCACACAATACCTCATCTTTGAAGGGCTTGATGCCATATGGTAGGAGACATTGGTGACTGACACAGATCCTTCGTCCTTGGCTTAGCCATCCAATGGTATATGGTTGTGGGTGTGGCATTATTGGTAGATCCAATCTCTTGATGACTTCTTCTGAGATCAGGTTCTTCTGGCTGTCGCTGTACACAACAAAGTGTATGGGAATTCCCTTCACCCACATCTGTGAGTGGAAAAGGCGCTCCTCTGCCTCCGACTCTTCAGGTTCCTCTGGCTGAATCTGTGTGGTGCCAACAACGGCATTGGGTTCTGCATCAATGATCTGCTTCCCTTTTCGCACGGCTGTGAAATTAGGTTCCGAGTCAGAATCGGAACTGGGATCTGATTCTGAAGCTTTGATCTCAGCCACCAATGACTGTTTTGAGCGACAATCATCAGTGTTGTGCCAAGGGCTTTTGTGGAACTCGCACCACTTCTCGGTGTCCTTCTTTGTCTTTTCTTTACCCTTCTTCGCCTATGGTTGGGACTGGCTGTCCTTTTCCTGCCCCGTGTTCTACAAGCTAGAGTTTCCCTTGCCCTGCTTCTGCGCAGGTCCGAAGTCACGCTTGTTCTTTTGTTGAAATTTCTGCTCAATTTTGACAGCATATCGATAAGCGGATCCGAGTGAAGAGATTTCCAGGAAATCCATCTCTGTTCGGATGTACCGGTGTAGGCCACTGCAATATTTCAGTACTAGGTGCCGCTCGGAGTCCTTGATACCTGGCTTTGTGCGCAAGGTATGAAATTTGTTGGTGTACTCCGACACCGTTTGGTCCCTCTCTTGATGCAGAATGGTCCATTTTGTGTACTGGTCATCATAGTTTCCAATAGGGTAATATTGTTCCTTGATGGCATCTATAAAAGAGGCCCAAGTGGGATTGGAATATTCAAACAATTCAGACTCGTCTGATGAGTTTTGCTCACAATAAGTTTCCCACCAATTTTTGACATGGGGGACGGCCTTGAGGAGTGCAAAGACGATCTTTTCCCTGTCGGAAAAATTGTGGACAGAGAAATACCCCTCTAGTAGATTCAACCATTTATCTAGGGCATCGGCATCGATTTGGCCTTCAAATAAAGGAATATCAAAATTAACTTGTACCTTGAAGGGAGTCGTATCTCTGAAATGGCTGCTCGTTGAGGGTGCATTTGCCACTGTTGGCATGCATTGAAGGATCTGGGCGAAATTATCCATCATCTCGTTCCTCTATCGCGCGAGGGCTTCCTCGAGCAACAACTTGATAGGATCTACTGCTTCGTCGTCTCTCTTTTCTTCCACCATGGGAGGCCGTTTGGGGCGGCGAGAGTGGTCTTCCCCAAGTGAAACTAGTTCGAGACCCAACTCTCTGTATCTTGACCTCGTCGGGGACATGCACTGAGAAACAATCAAAGAGCAGACCGCTCTGATACCACTGATCTGGATTTATGTGGGAACGAAACAAAAGATAGCATATACAGAGATATATTGCAAATAACACAGTGATACAGTAAACACATATTCTATTAAATAGCGGAAATATAACAAACTGTAAAATACAATAGCTAGAATGGTGGTAGCTATCTCTAAGAAGATATGTGGCCGCTATGCTCATTCGTGCCAAGATGAATACAAAGAGAGGCCGAAAGGGCCTATTTATCATAAGTATGAGGGAAAGAATCCCAAACATCCAAAAACCTAAACCTAGAAGATGAACCATCATAAATTTTGCGTCCCGAAGGTGGTTAGTTGAACAGTCAACTTCCCGGGGTCATAACTTTTGCATACGATCTCTGTTTAGGGCGCTTGGTAGCCCGTTGAAAAGGTCTAACCGAGATTTACAACTTTCAAATGGGCCCAAATGCATGTCATTGACAACCATTTGGTCCCCCAAATCGCCAAAAAATGTCGTTTAGGGCCTCAAAATGGCTCCAGAAGTTCAGGACCCGAAAAACTGCTAAAAATAGTAATTTACCAAAATTGCCAGAAGACTGTTTTGAGCCAGTTGGAAGAGGTGGGACGCCCCTGATATCCACCTGGATCAGTGTGCCTGAAATAACTAATGTACAAAATTTTATACAAAAAAATACAACATAATACAACAAATGGTGCGAGGCATCAGTTCCTACACGAAGTATTTCTTCAGATAGAGACTATTTCTGATCTTCGACATGGGTTCCCCATCAAAATTGACGAATTCACAAGCTCCCTTTTTTAACACAGTTTTGAAAATAAGTGGGCCAAACCATTGAGGTACAAATTTTCCTTCTCCTATTTTATCTTGGTCTTGGTCATAAACTAAAACCAGATTGCCTTTAGAGAAGACTCGAGGATGAATGGACTTGTCATATTGTGTTTTGACCCTCTTCTTGTGTACTTCTATGTTTAGAGAGGCTTCTCTTCTAGTTTCATCCAAAGCATGGAGATGGAGGAGCCTTTCCTCTTCCGCAGAAGTGTTAGGTAGGAGTTCGACAACTATCTTTAATGATGGTATTTCACATTCAATCGGTAACACAGCTTCTTCTCCATAAACCAATTGGAAAGGAGTGAATCCGGATGCAGTTTTAGCGGTTGTTCGGTAGGCCCAAAGAGTAGTAAACAACATCAAGTGCCAGTTGTTCTTGTTTTTAATAATCATCCTCTGTAACATGGTTTTAAAAACCTTTTTGATGACTTCTACTTGTCCGTTAGCTTGAGGATAATATGGCGAGGAAAAGTCCTGTTGCAATCCTAACCGGTTTGTAAGTTCATCCATACAGGAATTTCAAAAATGACTTCCATTGTTGGTAGTGATTTCTTTGGGTACACCAAACCTTGTTATCACATGATTGAATAGAAAGTATGCTGCAGTTTTACCCATGCAATTGAATGCAGGCATCGCCCCAGCCCACTTGGTGAAGTAGTCCGCTACTACGATGATGTAGTAGTGGCCACTGGCTGAAGGTGGATTGACTATCATATAATCAATGGCCCATTTAAAAAATGGACCCACGGTTACTATAGGGTGTAAAGGAGCAGGATGTGGGCACATTTTTCTTGTGTAGATTTGGCAAGGGTGACACTTTTCGACAGCATTAATGCAATCTTTGAAAATTGTAGGCCAAAACTATCATGCACGCAAGATTTTATGGGCAGTTGCCAACCCAGAAAGATGACCACCACATGCTCCAGCATGGCAATCATTAAAAAATTGTTCAGCTTCCTAATGTACTAAACAACGTCTTAATATCATATTGATTCCCCAATGGTACAAAGTATCCCCGATGATGAGGTATCTTCGAGCTCGATGTCGAATACAATGATGTTCAATACTAGAAAGTTGAGGATCTATCCTTTGGGTTTGAAGATATATAATGAATGCTCCATACCAAGCTCATCTGCCCAAGTTTCAACAGATATAGCTTTAGCATTTTTGAATTCAAGGTCAAATTCTCGTAAAATTACTATCCATTTTGAGTATTTGCCACCAATGACATGGCATGAAAAAATGTCTCTCATGGGGTTCATTTCAGCCACTATGGTTGTTTTCTTTGGAAGCATGTAATGTCTAAGTCGTTGGAAAGCATGGACTGCTGCTAGGGCCAACTTATCGACGTGGGAATATCTCAATTCGAGACCTGCAAGGCCCTTACTAAGATAGTAAACAACATGTTCTTGAGAGGATTCATCTTCTTGTGCTAAGACCATTCCAATTGTGGTAGGAGAGGTAGGCAAATATAGAAAAAATTCTCGATTATAGTTCGGTGGACTAAGCACCGGGGCAGAGTCCAAAGCTTTCTTTAGTTCATCAAATGAGCGTTGAGCTTGGTCATCCCATGTAAATGTTGCATCTTGTTTTAAGAGACGCATGAAACCTTTAGCTTTTTCAACAAAATTTTCGACAAATCTTCTCAAGTAGTTGGCTTTTCCTTGAAGGATTTGAAGTTGAGAGATTGTTTTTGGGGAAGGCAACTGAAGTATTGCCTCAACCTTCATGGGATCAACCATGATCCCTTTTTGGGATACTACAAACCCAACTAACCTCCTAGAGTCCACACAAAACATGCATTTATGTGGATTTAACCTAATGTTGTACTTGCGGCAATGCTCAAATATGGCTTGTAAATGTGCACCATGTTCAGCTCTCTTTTTAGATTTGGCTTCCAAATCATCAAGGTAAACTTTGACAATATCTTTAATATCGTGAAATGGGTATGACATTGCTCTTTGAAAGGTAGCCCCGGTGTTTTTAAGGCGAAATGACATTTTCCTACAAGCGAAGGTCCCCCAAGGGCATATAAAAGTTGTTTTATGTTGGTCTTCCATTTTAATCTGGATTTGGTTGTAACCAGAGAAGTCGTCCATAAATGAGAAGATTTCATTCTCGGCACATTCATCGATGATCTGATCAATGAAGGGTGTGGGATAGTTCTCCTTAGGAGAAGCTAAGTTTAGATCTCTAAATCGGTACATACCCAGATAGCTCCTTGTTTTTTGTTAACTAGAACAGGGTTGTATACCCAATCAATCAAAGGAATAGGATAAATGAATCCAACGTTCAAGAGATTTCCGACTTCTGCTTTAATGGAAGCTAATTTCTTAGGGTTCATTGGGTGCAGTTTTTGCCGCACAGGTTGAACATTGGGATAAGTTTTGATTTCATGTTCTATGATGTTGGGATCGATGCCTGGAATTTCTGCATAAGACCATGGCGATATATCACGAAACATTTTAAATAAAGCAGTGTAAAATTTTATTTCCTCAGGAGAACAATCCGCACCTATGTTTATATACTCAATGATGCCAGGTTTGATAGATATATTAATTTGGATGGTTTTCGAAATGTTCACCAAATTGACTCTCAGAATTCACATTGTAGATTCGGACAGGGCATTGGTACTTACAGTTATCATCATTGATGTAAAAAATTTCGAGTTTAACTTCTAATGAGTCAATCTTAGGAAGAAACGAGGATTTGTGATGCATATCCTCCCAAGGTCGTTCTGAGATGTTAATAACCTCTAAGATGGCTTCATCTGAAGGGAAGGTTTGATCTAGGATATCATGGTTACTTTGAGAGTTCAAGGCCCAAATAGGTGAAGCATAGGGATCATACTCCTCCATCTTGGGAGTGTTTTGATCTGCTTCTAGCGAAGCCATTTGAATAGCTTGATAAGCGAGCTCTGTGGCAGAAAAGGGAACACTACTCTTCATTTCCTCATGGTGTGCAGAAGTATGTATCTTGCCATCATTATTTTCATCTAAGGTGTTTTCTTTGGAGGTTCCAACTGATGAGGTGGAACCGACCTCCAAAACGGAATTAGGGAAAACTCTTAATGGAAAGTATGCCTCCGATGTTATGGTGAAAATTGGAGCAATGTTAGGGGTCAATATTGGTGGTGGAAGTGGAAAAGTTCGCAAAAGGGACGAGTGTTTAAACATTCCTACCCCAATGTCTTGAATAACGGTCGTTCCATCCCCTACATAAGGTACATTCGAATGGATACTAGTTTCAGGTGAGCAGTAATCTAGTTGATCGATTGTAACAATCTTCCCTTGGTGGGGGAACCAAATGACTCAGAATACGGAAGACACTATTGTTGTCATCTTGTGTATCCAACTACGTCCCAATAGAAAATTGTAGTCTATGGGTGCATCTACTACCTCGACATCTACTTGAATTGTTTTTCCCCCTGGTTTGACTGGGCAAGCCAAGATAAGTCCATGAGGTGGGAACGAATGTCCATCAAATGCCTTGAGTATTGTGTGGGATGGTACTAAGGTGGGTGATCCCAAAGCTTTCCAACAAGCTAGGGACATGACACAAGTGAAGGCTCCTTCATCCACAATGGTTCGAAAAATATTCTTCCCATGTGAAGTTACTTTAATTTGGAAAGCAATTTGTGAGGGAAGCCTATGTTGGCAGGTAGTTTGATGAGGAAAGATCGCGGTACTGCTAACGCCGTGACATGTTGGATGAAGGCACGAAAGGAGTATTTGGGTTCAAAGTATACCGCAGTTGGTGGGTTTTGGGTCACTTGGACCATGTATTTTGTAATATTGAGTAAAGTATACCGCAGTTGGGGGGTTTTAGGTCACTTGGACCATGTATTTTGTGATATTGAGTCAAGTATACCACAGTTGGCGGGTTTTGGGTCATGTATTTTATAATATCGAGTCAGGTGTATCGCTGTATGTAGGTTTTTGGCTAATTAAACCAAGTCAATTAGACGATTGTCCATAGTGTCGGTTAGGAAAGTGGACAAGTATTGTAATTAGTGAAAGCCTATAAATAGATAAGAATTGTAAGTGTTAGAGAGAAGTCGATGGATATAAGTCGATGGAGAAGAGCTAGAGATAGAGCTATATGCGGATATTGACAGAGATAATGCGGGGGTTTCATAGAGATTTATGTACTGCTTTTGGTTTGCCACAGTAATATAAGGATGATGATTTGGTGCGATCTGTGTGTAATGTTGCTCGATGCCTATATTATTGCCTGTCCTTAATACAGTCATCTGTTTTCTGTTGCTATAATGTGAATGCCGCAATAATGTGTTATCTGTCTATGTGAAAATGCTGTGATTAAAGTAATGTGTGATCTCTATTTTTGGTAATGTTAAATGCTGCAATGTGATAGAACTTCATGATGAATATTTGGAATTGCTGTTAGTATCATATTGCCGCAACCTTCCCCCTCCCTCAGTGGAAACATGGTTCCGTCTGCTCTTCCTGGACGCCTCGGGTGAGACCTCATCTTCTCTACGGGTGCTGTTGGGTGGGCTCAAACCTACCCGGGCCAATTCCCAGGGAAACTGCAATATGGGTCGACAGTCGATGGACCCCTGTCGACTGTGAGGTTGCGATTTGGTCAATAAATGGTTCCATTGCTCGGATCGTGTACGGAGTAGAAGGAGGTCATGTTGTGGCACCCTACGAAGCCGAAGATACAAAAATGGTTCGATCAGAAGTTGCAAGATTTTGATGAAGAAGAAAGTCGGAACACGCGACTGACGGTAGATCAATGGGTGGAAAGATACATTCATGATGGACCACATGAATGGTTTTTCTATGAATTCTAGGTTATTCTGTATGGATGGTTTTCAAAGCTCGCCTTTCAAAACAAGAACTTCCAGGGTGGTTAATCGATGACTTGGATGCCGAAATTGATTCAGGAATTGCAGGAAGTCGATAATAAGGCATCACGGGCTATTGAAGTTTGGCTTGATAGCATTTTGGAAGGTTATATTACAGAATTTACAGTAAATACAAAGAAATCCTATAGTGAAGCTGAGAGATATTTCTTTGACGGACCAAGGGGAAGGCTTCTGCTATCACTCCAACTATCGATTAAGATGCTAATCTACGAGAAAGGTATATTAAAGATACACCTTGATCAGTAGATAGCCTGGTGGGCGGAGGCCGTGGGTACCACGACTATTGGGGAATGGTGCATGAAATGGTGAAGGGGTAGATGGGTGTAGACCATGAGGAGACTATGAGCGAATTCAAGGAATAAAGTGGCCTTACGAGGGGAGGAGCAAGGTTCCAACAGGAAAAGAGGCAGAGGATAAGAGAAGGTCCTACTGCGATCGGATTGGAAGACCATGAAGGAAGGCCACACGGGATGAAGCGGACTCACAGTCCTGATAGGAACGACCAGGCTATGCCCAGGATAGAGGTAGGACCGAACCCCAACACCAACGTGCCCACACCTCCACTCACTAGCTCTCATCCAGTAAGAAAAACTACTTCGACACCGCAAAAGTTAATTGGTAGTAGTAGTACAGCGACAGGAGGAAGGAAGCCCAACTATCGATTAAGATGCTAATCTATGAGAAAGGTATATTAAAGATACACCTTGATCAGTAGACAGCCTAGTGGGCAGAGGTCGTGGGTACCATGACTGTTGGGGAATGGTGCATGAAATGGTGAAGGGGTAGATGGGTGAAGACCATGAGGAGACTATGAGCGAAGCCGAGGAAGAAAGTGGCCTTACGAGGGGGAGGAGAAAGGTTTCGACGGGAAAAGAGTCAGAGGATAGGAGAAGGTCCTACTATGATCGGACTGGAAGACCGTGAAGGAATGCCACACAGGATGAAGCGAACTCACAGTCCTGATAGGAACGACCAAGCTATGCCCAGGATAGAGGTAGGACCGAACTCCAACACCAATGTGCCCACACCTCCACTCACTAGCTCTCAACCAGTAAGAAAAACTACTTCGACACCGCAAAAGTTAATTGGTAGTAGTAGTACAGCGACAGGAGGAAGGAAGCTCAAGATGGTAGGCGATGATGCTAAGCTACCGTTGTTCCATGGCAGTGCGACAGACAACCCAGAACAGTATTGGTTTTTGTGTGAAGCGGTCTGGACCGTGAAACAGATCACTGATGACGATGTTAAGAAAGGATAGTTGGCCATGACTCTGCGAGGTCGTGCATTAGATTGGTTCATGAAATTTGTCTTAGTCCCTACAATGGCCCCAGATAAGTCATTGAATGAGATTCAGGATGGGTTGATTGCTGAATTTAGACAGCCTAAGTCAGAGGCCCAGTATATTACTGAATTGAAGGAAATTGAGTAGTATCCCAATGAGATGGTATGGGATTTTGATCAATGATTCAAGGCACTGATGGAAAAGGTTAGTTTTGATATGAGTACTCTCCAACATAAATAATGGTTCATTGTAGCACTGCTACCCCACATTCGGCTGCCGCTGATGCAGCAAAACATTTCAACGTCTAGTGAAGCTCTAGAGATCGCAATGCGAGTGGAAGCGTCACTGATTGGAGATAATACAGCTGGGATGTCGTAGATATAGACACAACTCACTAACCTAAGTATAAAATTGCAAGATTTAAAGAAGAACAAAGAACAGTGTGATGAAGTATGGTGTACGCGATGTCGCCGAGAGGGACATACGAAAGATGATTCCCCATATTTTCATAATTATTTGGTCTGAGGTGAACCAAACCCGTTGAATGGAGGTAGTATGCCGTGGTGTCGTGTTTGTCATGTATTTGGGCATGGTCATGATAATTGTCCATATATGCATAAAATGGTCACAACCCCACGAAATCTGTATTGCACCTTCTGTAAGTCGGGAGGACATGATGACAAGGATTGTCGTGCATATGGTTTTCTATAGGAGAGAATGTGTGATGCATTCTATGTCAAAGATGATCAACATGCTGCACCGCTACAGCCGCACATAGCTCATCCGATATCTCAACGACAGATGCAGTTTGTACCGCAGCAGTTCGTTCCGCAATATACACTAGTGAACCCCCCGCAGCCTCTGTACGTGCAACAACTGTAGTATGCACCACAACGGCAAGGGATGTCCCCAGCACCCATGTAGCAGTAGTTTAACCAACCTCAGTATCAACAACAGGGCGGCTACAGGGGAGGCTACAGGGGTGGATGCGGTGGTGGATTTAGTCATGGAGGAGGAGGCTGAGGTGGTCGTGGACCTGTTCAATGTTACCACTGTGCGGTATGGGGCCATTATTAGTGTGACTACCCACTGCTACAGAATCAGTGTACATTTTGTTCTGGTAATGATCATACAGTCGAGTATTGTCCACAGTTGATTGCAAGATGGCAGGTTGGGAACACTTCGCAGATACAAAACCCACTATAGCAACCGGTACAAAACCCAATGCAGCAACCAGTGCAGAACTAGCCCCCGTGACCACCGCTAAATCCTAATCCGAACATAAATCAACTAGGGAGTTTGCAGTAGAATCAGACACAAGGTGCTAATATTGCGACTATTTCTGTAGAACCGTGACCATAAGATGCATCGGTGGCTGTTATCACTCGTGGAGGTAGGACAACTGGGGAAGATGGTTCTCGACCACTAATTCAGTTAGCTGGTCAGAAGACGGTATCTTTTCACATTGATGCGGAGTGGGAAACGTTCATGGAGGCACATCACACTTTGGAAAAAGACCATGGTAAGGTTACTATTTGTGATATGCCGCCTATCTTTGATGCTACATCAGACACCGATCAACCGCCACCAGGGATATTGCAGAGGTTTCTTGAAAGATGTCTATCATTGGCACAGTAAGAGTCAGCAGTCAACTCCTTATAGCAAAGGAAGACTCGCAAGGAAATGCGAATGAATATTCAGATCGGTGATTATGATGTTCATTCTATGATTCTTGATCTTGGTTCAGATGTTAACATCTTAACCAAGCAGGCGTGGCAAAAAATGGAAAGTCCCCCATTGAGCTGATCTCCTGTGCAGCTCTAGTTGGCTAACAATGCGAAGGTTACACCTATTGGGCGAGTTCCATGGCTCACAATTGATATTGAGGGCATGAAGACTTATGCCAACTTTGATGTCATTGAGGTAGTTGATGGAGGAAGCTCCTATCCTGTGCTATTGGGGATAGGATGGGCTAATGATAGTGGAGTTGAAATCAACTTCAAGAAGCGCATGATGACTTTTGAGAACCATAATTTTTGAGTTATCGCTCTATTGGATCAGGCTGAAGGACACCGATATGTTGAGCCTATCAAAGATGATGATCACACTAGTTGGGATCATGCATTCAATATTTCTGGAGATTACCTTCATCCCACTATCCATGGTGAGCTGGAGTGGCACAGCGAGAGTTCCGCGTCTTCTAATTCTAATGATGCATTGGAACATTGGCAGAATCACATGCATGAAGTATCAATCCGGAAATGTGGTTTAGTTACGCAATATTTATGTCATGTTGTGATAGAAACGATCACACTACCTATCTATGAGGGGTTTCCTTGATTAGACACCTTTGTAGTAGAATTTGAAGACCGCATTCTAGAACCACAGCAACTACTGGCCTTGGAGGAAGCACTGAAGGCTACTCCAGCACACTCGTGGGCAACAAATAAGCAATTTATTAAATATTGGTTGCAGTGTCGAAGGTTGATGATGGTTTGATTTGGCACTACTAAGGTTTATCACACTGGCAAGTATGATGGCCGAACTGCTCCCGGTGATCACGTGATGGAATGCCAACGATTGTGGGTAACACAACCCAGAGATGAGTGGGTTCATGCTTTTGTCCATACTTTGGAGGAGATACCGTGCTCGTGGTATACTGCAGCTGAGTTGCACCATGACATTACAACATGGGGGGAGTTGAAAATCTATTTCACTCATACCTTCACATCTGCGGATGCAAACCCTGATGTCCATAACGCCCTGCAGCCCATCCGCGATGTGATATTTCAGGTTGTTCTGGTGACCTGCCCCGTTGATCCACACACCCATAGTCAGATGCAGTCTCTCATGGAGTGCTTCAACGTTAGTGGAGGGCCAGAGGACGATGATGATACAACATTAGTGGAGGGCCAGAGGATGATGATGATCCTTGGAATATTAACATTCCTGAATCAGAAGGAAGTCGCAATGTGGTACCACCTGTTGCACCAAGTAATCCGTTCAATCAGCCATTGTAGCTTCGCAAAATGAATATCGACACTGAAGCTACTCCAAAGTTTGCTAATGTTGGGGATTATTGGGATGATTAGATGATGAGTAAGGTTACCGAGTTACTGCATGAATATCAAGACATGTTCCCCAAGAATTTTTCCAAAATGAAAGGAATCCTGGGTGATTTAGGAGAGATGAGGATTCCATTGAAACCAGATGCTAAGCCAGTCCGACAGTGACCTTATCGGCTCAATCCGCGACATAAAGAAAAGGTCAAGGCGAAACTTGATCGGATGCTGTATTCTAGTATCATCGAACCTATGGAAGAATTAGAATGGATCAGTCCTATGGTGGTCCAGGACAAGAAAACAGGCAATGAAGAAAGTTTTGAAACACTCAAAGCAAAGATGGCATCGGCACCAATTTTGGTTTTTTTGGACTGGAGCAAGGAATTCCATGTCCACGTTGATGCTTCATCGGTTTCATTAGGGGTTTTATTGGCTCAACCGGGCAAAGGAGACATTGATCATCCCATTTCTTTTGCTAGTCGGAAGCTGTCCTCTGCAGAACGCAACTACACTACCACAAAATGCGAAGGTCTGGCCATGGTTTACGCGCTGTAGAAATTCAGGCATTATTTCTTGGGTGGCCACTTTAAAATGTTTACTGATCATTCTGCATTGAAATACTTGGTCAATAAGCCTGTGTTGGGGAGGAAGATCTATCGATGGCTACTTTTGTTTTAGGAGTTTGATTTCGAAGTTATTGTGAAACTGGGATGGTTGAATGTTGGACCCGATCATTTGTCACGGATTGACACATGGGAGGAACCGACTAATATCGAAGATGGATTGCCGGATGCCCAGCTATTTCATGTTGCCGCTGCTGATCACTATTTTGATGATATCCTTCAGTTCTTGGTGACTGGAACTGCGCCCGATGACTTTACCATGACTCAAAAGAAGCAATTGGTCGTCAAGGCTGTTGACTTTCAACTGATCGCAGGAGAGTTATATAAATTGGGTGCTGATGAGATATTGCGTAGATGTGTCTTACCGCATGAGTAGGCGCAAATATTGACTGAAGCACATGGCAGAGTCGCAGGAGGGAATTATGGCAGTCGGGCGACTGCCCAAAAGGTATTGCGTGTAGGGATTTGGTCACCCACGTTACATAATGATGCGACAGACTATGCATGGTCTTGCGATGTTTGTCAACGAACTGGCAAACCATCTAGAGGCGATGAGATGCCGTTACTACCTCAATTAACATTACAACCATTTGAGAAATGGGGCATGGATTTTGTAGGGCCAATCAATCCACCAGGGAAGTGAATAGGTGCGCAGCATATTATCATAGCGACCGAGTATTTGAACCGATGGGCGAAAGTGGCACCTGTAGCTGATTGTTCTGTAGCAACGGCTACCCAATTCTTGTTTGATCACATTATCACTCGGTTCGACTGCCCCAAGATTTTGCTGAGTGATCAAGGAAGCCATTTTCTCAATCGCACTATCAACGCATTGACGGAGGAATTGCAGATACAGCACAAGAAGAGTACACCCTATCACCCACAGGCGAATGGGATGGTAGAGGTGTTTAACAAGGTATTGGAGCATGCATTAACAAAAGTGTGCAATGCAAACCGTGACGACTGGGATTTGAAAGTTCCAGCGGTGTTGTGGGCCTATCATACCACATAAAAGGTTGACTGGTTAGACACCTTTCAAGCTGGTATAAGGGAAGGAAGACATTATGCCTATGGAGTACATTGTTCCCAGTTTACGAATTGTGTCTGCTACAAGCATGGATGATGTTGAAGCATTAGACGAGCATCTAGCACAACTGGTGGAGCTTGAAGAAGATCGCTTTATTACTAGCTTTCATCAAGGGGTGGAGAAGGATCGCCAGAAGGCATGGCATGATCACCACATCAAAAACAAGCAGTTTCAGCAAGGTGACTTGGTGCTATTGTATGACAGTAAGTTTATGAAACATCTAGGCAAGTTGTAGATGCATTGGCTGGGTCCCTACCGCATCAATAGTATTACTTCAGAAGGAGCGGTTCAGTTGTAGTGATTGGATGGGGGGATGCTCCCCAAGGTGGTAAATGTTCACAGGTTGAAGCCCTATCGCGCGGGCTTAGAGCAATGTGATGTACGAGTTGCATTGGGTAAAAAAATAAAAAATTGATGAATAAGTGATGATGAGTGTTGCAGGTTGCTTGGTGGCAGATGGCGCACCAATGGAAGAAGGTATGTGCAAGCGGGAGAGGCTTGTCCCGTCAGTCAGAGACTCATGATGATGTTACACTCAAGATTGCTGACAGATTTTGTACGACAAATTTGGGAGGGTATGGTGAAGTGGTGTGATTACTGGCCACCCTCTCTACACATGATTGCCGCCGACTAATTTCACTGAGTTCACACATGAAGACGGTATGTTTTGCATGATGGACCGAGATGATCAGCAGGGTTGTTCACATGATGGCATGTGGGAGCTGTGTTGGCAGCATGGTCACCCCCTCCAGTATGGTAGTTGGCCAGCTCATACACACAGCTGAAAGGTATTGGGGCATCATTCCCCCCATCATGACAAAGGAGGGTCTGGCTATAAGTACCCAAGGAAGTTGGTAGTTCGCCATCCAGAAGTTGTTCCGACCAAGAGTGGTTATGTTGTTTGATCCCTGTGTGAGTTGATTTGTGAGGAATTCCAAGGAGGCTGTGGAAATGCTTCGTTTTGTTTCCCATGGTAGCACCCCAGGGGCCCTGCGAGCCCGAACAATAAGTGTCCATGAGTGTCTTGATACAGCGGGTGCAATTACGCTGTCTACTCCTGGGCCGGTGCCATGACGATTGTCATATGCGTCGATAGTGAGATGGACCCCTAGCTAATCCCGCATGATTCAGTATGCAGTAGTTGTTCGAAGGGTTGTACCAATTTTTTATCAGAATGCTAGTTGGGGCGGTAGATCCCTGACTTCAATCGACGACTGACCCTGGCACGAAACAGACGTGCCAGAGTCATCCACCGTTCTCACCCCTTGGTACTGTTCATCCTCTTTTCCTTTCAGTCTACATTATTCCATGCGATTGGAGGATGAGTTCCCGATGTACCTAACAGCAAGTCGAGGGTTGCCTACTCTCGTGGAGGACTTACAGAATTGGTAGCCGAGGATCTGTACAGCCAAAAGAAGGAGACAACAGTTCGTGATCCAGACAACAAGAACAGATGTAGTTGACGTGGCTTGAGGGCGAGCCACAAGATTGTGTTGGGGGCCTGCTGGCAGGCAGTTTGATGAGGAAAGATCGCGGTACTGCTGACGCCGCAACATGTTGGATGAAGGCACAAAAGGAGTATTTGGTGTCAAAGCATACCGCAGTTGGTGGTTTTTGGGTCACTTAGACCATGCATTTTCTAATATTGAGTAAAGTATATTGCAGTTGGCGGGTTTTGGGTCACTTGGACCATGTATTTTTTGATATTGAGTCAAGTATACTGCAGTTGGTGGGTTTTGGGTCATGTATTTTGTAATATCGATTCAGGTGTATCGTGGTATGCAGGGTTTTGGGTAATTAGACCAAGTCAGTTAAACGATTGTCCATAGTGTCGGTTAGGAAAGTGGACAAGTATTCTAATTGGTGGAAGCCTATAAATAGATGAGAATTGTAAGTGTTAGAGAGAAGTCAATGGATAGAAGTCGATGGAGAAGAGCTAGAGATAGAGCCATATGCGGAGATTGACAGAGATAATGCGGGGTTGCATAGAGATTTATGTACTGCTTTTATTTTGCCACAGTAATATAAGGATGATGATTTGGTGCAATCTGTGTGTAATGTTGCTCGATGCCTATGTTATTGCCTATCCTTAATATAGTTATCTGTTTTCGGTTGCTATAATTTGAATTCTGCAATAATGTGTTATCTGTCTATGTGAAAATTCCGCGATTAAGGTAATGTGCGATCTCTGTTTCTTGTAATGTTAAATGCTGCAATGTGCTAGAACTTCATGATGAATATTTGGAATTGTTGTTAGTATCATATTGCTGCAACTTGCCTCCTCCCTCGGCGGAAACAAGGTTCCGTCTACTCTTCCTAGACGCCTCGGCTGAGACCTCATCCACTCTGTGGGTGTTGCTGGGTGGGCTCAAACCTGCCTGGGCCGAAGCCCAAGGAGATTGCAGTATGGGTCGATAGTCGATGGACCCCTATTGATTGGGAGGTAACGATTTGGTCAACAACCTACATGTGGGCCATGCTAAGTCAAATGTGATTAAATTGGTATCTGATGGATCAAGAGCACCGATGGTAGACAAAAGTGGTTTTTGCTGAGTGGGACAACTTTGCAACACCTCCAAGGAAGACATTGTGCAAGGGGCTTGAGCTAAATCTTCAACCACATTGTAGTTTAGCATCTCATGCATTGGGATTATGTGTTGTTTTGCGGAGGACCCCTTTTGGAGGTCGAGGCACCATGTCTATGGTTGGTTTTTCAATATTCAGGAAACCACTAGGTTGAGATCGAGTTGCTTCAGCATCTTTTGAAGGTATGTCATAAGAACAGGCCCTAGTTTGGATATGGATCTTCTGTTCACCAATTGTGAAGATATTTGCGTTGGGTGGATTGCCCCCTAGTGGGGGGTTTGCCTAGTTCCCTCCTGGTGGAGGTACTAGTGCCGCAGCAACCATTTGTTGTTGTTGGGGGAAGGGTTGAGTTAGGACAGCAAGTTGTGGTTGTTTCCCTCCTCGTTGTGCCAACATGCGATGAATATCATCCATATGAGGACAAAAATGAGTAGGATGATCTTCTTTGCAAATTTTGCAAGGATGTTTGTTTTTCCTATTTCCTGATTGCCTAAGTTTGGTGAACATATATAGTACCCTACTCATCTGCCCAAGTTTCAATAGATATAGTACCCTCCTTCTCTATGGGTAACTCAGACATTAATTCAGCAAATGCCAACAACTTTTTAGCTTTAGCATTTTTGAATTCAAGGTCAAATTCTTGTAAAATTACTATCCATTTTGAGTATTTTCCACCAATGACATGGCATGACAAAATGTGTCTCATGGGGTTCATTTCAACCACTATGGTTGTTTTCTTTGGAAGTATGTAATGTCTAAGTCATTGGACAGCATGGACTGCTGCTAAGGCCAACTTCTCGACATAGGAATATCTCAATTTGGGACTTGAAATGCCCTTACTAAGATAGTAAACAGCATGTTATTGAGAGGATTCATCTTCTTGTGCTAAGACCATTTCAATTGTGGTAGGAGAGGAAACCAAATATAATAAAAAGTCTCGATTATAGTCCAGTGGACTAAGCACTGGGGCGGAGAACAAAGCTTTCTTTAGTTCATTGAATGAGCATTGAGCTTGGTCATCCCATGTAAATGTTGCATCTTGTTGTAAGAGACGCATGAAACCTTTAGCTTTTTCAGCAAAATTTTCGACAAATATTCTCAAGTAGTTGGGTTTTCCTTGAAGGATTTGAAGTTGAGTGATTGTTTTTGGGGAAGGCAACTGAAGTATTGCCTCAACCTTCAAGGGATCAACCATGATCCCTTTTCGTGATACTATGAACCCAAGTAACCTAACAGAGTCCGCACAAAACATGCATTTATGTGGATTTAACCTAATGTTGTACTTGCGGCAATGGTCAAATATGGCTTGTAAATGTGCACCATGTTCAGCTCTCTTTTTAGATTTAGCTTCCAAATCATCAAAAACTTCGACAATATCTTTAATATCGTGAAATGCGTATGATATTGCTCTTTGAAAGGTAGCCCTAGCGTTTTTAAGGCTAATTGGCATTTTCCTATAAGCGAAGGTCCCCCAAGGGCATATAAAAGTTGTTTTATGTTGGTCTTCCTTTTTAATCTGGATTTGGTTGTAACTGAAGAAGCCATCCATAAACGAGAAGATTTCATTCCCGGCGAATTCATTGATGATCTGATCAATGAAGCGTGTGGGATAATTATAATTAGGACAAGCTAATTTTAGATCTCTAAAATTGGTACAAACCATAATAGTTCCTTGTTTTTTGTTAACCGAAACAGGGTTGGATACCCAGTCAGTCAAAGGAACATGATAAATGAATCCAGTGTTCAAGAGCTTTTTGACTTATGCTTTAATGGAAACTGATTTCTTAGGGTTCATTGTTCGTAGTTTTTACCAAGCAGGTTTAACATTGGGATAAGTTTTGATTTCATGTTCTATGATGCTAGGATCAATTCCTGGAATTTATGCATAAGACAATGTGAATATATCACAAATTTATTTAAATAAAGCAGTGTAAAATTTTATTTCCTCAGGAGAACAATCCACACCTATGTTTATATACTCAACAATGCTAGGTTTGATAGATATCAATTTGGATGGTTTTCAAAATGTTCACCAAATTGCCTTTGGAATTCACATTGTAGATTCGGACAGGGCATTGGTACTTACAATTGTCATCATCGAAGTAAAAATTTTCAAGTTTAACTTCTAATGAGTCGATCTTAGGAAGAACCGAGGATTTGTGATGCATATCCTCGCAGGGTCATTCTGAGATGTTCATAACCTCTAAGATGGATTCAGCCGAAGAGAATGTTTGATCTAGGATATCATGGTTACTTTGAGATTTCAAGGCCCAAATAGGTGAAGTATAGGGATCATACTCCTCTATCTTGGGAGGGTTTTGATCCAGTTCTACTGAAGCCATTTGAATAGCTTGATAAGCAAGCTCCATGGTAGAAAAGGGAACACTACTCTTCATTTCCTCATGGTGTGTAGAAGTATGTATCTTTCCATCATTATTTTCATCTAAGGTGTTTTCTTTGGAGGTTCCAACCAATGAGGTGGAACAGACCTCCGAAATGGAATTAGGGAAAACTCTTAATGGAAAGTATACCTCCAATGTTATGGTGAAAATTGGAGTAATGTGAGGGGTCAATATTGGTGGTGGAAGTGGAAAAGTTCCCTAAAGGGATGAGTCTTTAAACATTCCTACCATCGATTGTGAAGTGGTAACTTTAGTGGCTATTCTTAGGATATCACATAGGCTATTGTGAGTGGGACACACTTGCAATACCTGAGACAGACATTGGAACTTTTACTCCTTGGGAGGGTGAGTTGTCAGGAACCAACACTTGTACCCCTAGCGATTAAATTTTATTGTAACCGTTTCTAACACCTTCGCTCCTAGCGATTGTATGAGGACATGAAATCCCTCAGCAGCTACTAGTTTCGTAAGGCCCTACAATCCGGCTTTTCACTGAGCTTAGTTTCTTTGGAAAAGTAAGTTTGCTTGCTTGAAATATCTAGGGAATTTTTAATGTGTGGACACTTTTTATTTTGTTGAGTCTAGAAAGCCATAGGATTGTCTGATTCTGTTTGCAAAAATCTTTTCAAATACATCCTTTTATCAAAATTCTTCAAAGTGGCTACTCTCCCGACCCACCAGTCACGATGACAGCCAGGTGAGTCATCAAAACTGGAAGGCCCTACTACATTGCGGAGACTACCACAAAATACAAGACACTTTGACTTTAAAACCAACACACTTCTAACTTCAATAATAAATAGTAGAGTAGAGACACATCAAACAAATACTACAACATCACCTACCCAGGAAAACATAGAAATTAACTCGGGGTCGATAAAAACTCTCAGATGAGAGTTTGTCTTTCCACAAATTAACTCGGGGTTATGTTTGCAAACTCTCAGACAAGAATTTGAAAAAACTCTCCGCTGAGAGTTTAGGGGTGCAATGCCCCATAGAATTGTTTGGAGCCATCATAATGAAAATTCTTTAAACTCTTGCTCAAGAGTTGTATAAACATAATCTCTCCTGAGAGATTAAAGACAAGTTTTGATCAATATCGAATCAAGTGCAAATATAAACTGGACTGCGGTGCATTGTGCAAAATTTCATAGAAAAGTATAAGTGTAAGTTTTTCTTAGTTGGGTTTTTTTTTTAATTTTTCATCTTACAATTTTTTTTAACTATAATGCCAATTGCATTAAAATTGGACATATTAGGCAAATTTTGGACTAAGAAAGTATGAATTTAGACTTTGAAAGTGTCAATATCAACCTTTCTAAAGTGCAAAAATAGGTTCTGAAAGTGGCAATATTGGCTTTGAAAAGTGTGTTTTTCTATTCAAATAGTGTGTTTTTTTACTACTTGTGAACTTTAAATTGCATTTTTTTGTTATAAAACTATGAATTTCAATTCAAAAAGTGTGAATTTCAAATAAAAAATGCAAATTTTTATTTGAAAAGTGTGAATTTGAAATAAAAAAATGAAAATTTTCATTTGAAAAGTGTGAATTTAAAATCAAACAATGCAATTTCTGATTTGAAAAGTGTGAATTTCAAATAAAAAAATGCAATTTTTTATTTGAAAATTGCAATTTTTTATTTGAAAATTGCAATTTTTTATTTGAACATTGTAATTTTTTTTTTGAAAATTGCAATTTTCATTTGTAAATGTTCAAAATTTTAAGGTGAAAAGTTCAATATCTAAAATATTCATTCATTGTTTGAATAACAAGTTAATCAACTAAGTTATAACATATAAAAATAGTTTGTCCCAACTTCCATTTTCCAACAAGAAGGATCGGCCGCCCCTTCTTTTCGTAGTTAATTGTGAAAACATTTATCCAACAATTCAACTATATCCATAATGGAGAACAAAAGAAGGATCGTCCAACCCTTCTTGCGCCGGTGTCGAAATATTATGAAAATAATATTGGGAATAAGAAGGGTTAGTCGACCCTTCAATTTTGAGGGAATTGTAAAAATAGAACACCTTGGAAATTATAACATATAAAAATAGTTTGTCCCGACTTCCGTTTTCCGACAAGAAGGATCGGCCTCCCCTTCTTTTCATAGTTAATTGTGAAAACCTTTATCCAGTAATTCAGCTATATCCATAATGGATAACACAAGAAGGATCAACTGACCCTTCTTGCAGTGTCGAAATATTATGAAAAGAATATTGGGAATAAGAAGGGTCGACCGACCCTTCTTGCAGTGTCGAACTATTATGAAAATAATATTGGGAATTAGAAGGGTCGGTTGACCCTTCAATTACAAGATAATTGTAAAAATAGAACACCTTGGAAGTTATAACATAAAAAAATGGTTTGTGCCGACTTCCTTTTTTTGACAAGAGGGATCAACCGCCCCTTCTTTTCGTAGTTAACTGTGAAAAACTTTATCCAACAATTGGGCTATATCCATAATGGAGAACACAAGAAGGGTCGACCGAACCTTCTTGCAGTGTCCAACTATTATGAAAAGAATATTGGGAATAAGAAGGGTCGACCGACCCTTCATGTCTGAGGGAATTGTAAAAATAGAACACCTTAGAGAAAGAGGGGCCACTCTTTCTCTGAGAATAGTTCCACTTGCCAGCAAAGTCTTTGAAGCAAAACTTCTATCAATTTTGTGACACGTCGAACGCTTATATTGTGACACGTGGCATAGTTGATTTTTAAAATTAGTTTAAAGATTGTATAAAATAATATTATGGATATTAATGGTACCATTTAAAGTTTGGGGACTGTTTTAAGTTTGTGCATTTTTTGAACCCACCCTTTTTAAGTATAAAAAGAATATAACATCCATTCTCTTTTGATCGATGATTATTCTTAAAACTATAACCCAATCCTTTCATAAAAATATGTAATCCGACCAATGGTTAGAGAGAGAGAGATAGGGGGGATATTAGGGACTGGGGGGAGAGAGAGGAATGTGAGGATTAGGGGTAGATTAATTAGTATGGGATAAAGAGAGAGCGAGAGAGAGAAAGAGAGAGAGAGAGAGTTGAGGGGGTTTATTGGTAGGGGTGGCAGTGGTCGGAGAGAGGTTAGGGGAAAGAGAGAGAGGTTAGGGGGGAGCAAGAGAGGTAGTAGAGGGATTGGTGGTAGGGCTGGGATGAGGGGATTAGTTTATGTGCTATAGAGAGAGAGGGGGTGGGTGTTAGGAACTAGGGGAGAGAGGTGGGTGGTGTTTAAAGGTAGGTTGATTAGTATGGGGTTGAGAGAGAGGAGGAGGTAGAAAGAGAGAGAGAGAGAGAGAGGTTAGGGGATAAAGAGAGAAGGAGGGGGGTTAGTTGTAGGGGTGGTGATAATAGATTAAGTTGTTTGCATGTAGGGAGTTAGATCTGCAACATACCAATCTATCTTACTAAGAATTGGTGAAATTCTGTGTCAGCATTATAAAAGATTATCACAAGTTTCCAAAGATCTAGATTCATTAATCAAAACTCATTAAGATCTAAAGACAATTAAGAATTAAATTCATGCATGATAAGTTAAATTCAAACTCATACATGGTACAAAATTGAATCCATTCATATTAGAACAAGGAAGAACTACATCCTTACTAAGGAGATTGGTGTGAATCCCTCCTCCATTGCCATGAGCATCCTTTCCTTCACCCTTTCTTTTGAAGAATTTGAGCTCTTTCTCCTCCTTCAGAATCTCTCCAGCATGCCTTTGCTCTTCCTTTGTGTGTCTTTACCATGCCCCAAATCCTTTCTTATATAGCATTGGGAAGTGGGCCTTAGGATTCTCTTTTGAATGTGGGATAATCCTCTTTCATGATTTTAGATCAGTTTCACTTAAAAACCTCTTTTTCCATTGTTTTTGGGCTTTTTTACACAACTTAGCATATTTTAAGCACATGTAATGCACTTTAATGGATTTCTCTTCACTTATTGATAGGTGTAGCTTGGTTTTGGACCTTTTATGAGTGGTTCGATGACCGAACTTAGTCTCCTTAGGTTCTTACTGTCTTCACCTAATCCTTCCATTTATGGGAGAAGTGTTTAGATCAGATAGGACTTGTCTCTGAATGTACTTGTGTTCCGTTTTCATGTTGCAAGCACATAGTAGAAATGCGCTTCTTCTGTCACATGAATAAGGGTGTTAATTTGATTGTTAACACATGCCCCCTAATGTGTGAGGTCTGAAGTAGATCTAAAGGCCGAAATACATTACTAAAATTTATACTCGGTATATTGATACTCTTTATCACTCAAAGCAAGGATAAGGGAAGGAAATCTCACAGGCACAGGATTGAGGATCACACCTGCAAAACATAGCAATTTATCAAATATATAATATCTTCCTAAGGCGAGCATACCCATGATCTACAGTAAACAAGCATGGCCATGAACAATACACAGTGGATCCATGTCAAAAGCAATTTTTTCTGAAAATGTAAATATTCACTTTGATGAGTGCGAGAACAAAGTCTTTATTGAACTTCTGACATGGCAGTCTAATCTTGTGCAGCTCGGGCAGTGCATCGATGAGTGATACAATTGTTTTTCCCAAGGTCTTCAATACAAACTGACGATAGTACGAGTTTATATCATGCGAATAAGTGATCTAATGTCAAGCATAAGAAAACACCATTTGATTACCGGTCATTGATGTATACCATTAACAGATGCGAAGAGACCCCCCGATAATGATGATGGACTCTAAGGTATTGAGTACAAACTAACAAGTGTGAATAAATGTTCTGAAGTTGAACACTTGTAGTATCAAACAATCAGGAATCATTGATGTATACCCACTATCATTTCGAAGGAAACCTACCACTAATGACTGCAAGATCCAAGGTACTCTCGGGTTTCTAGATTTATTTCCTAGATGATGATTTGATGTCGATAGGAATAGATCCATCGGAAGGAGGGAATTGATGCATCCCACATCAACCGATACGAAACAAAGATCAATAGTCTGATATAATTTGGTAGAACTGCAAGATCCAACACTGTATACTGACACAAGGAAGGCCAACATGATTGGTCAAGAATATTTGAGGAATCGTTGACTCGATTTGGACTTGCCTTGAAGACATAACACAACGCAGAATGGAAACTTGGAAACATAGGACTTTGAGTAACTGACTTTAATGAAATACACTAATGCCAAATGCATTAATGAAAGCTCCATTGGTGATGGGAAGGATAAACCATCGGTGGAGATCTATTCAAAATACTGGTACAGTTTCCTAAGGCAAATGCAGATGGTGTACTAACCGCGAGGACCAAATTATATGCCATGTTCAAGGGCAACAAGGACTGACTGTTTCCGTTTTCTTCAAGGATTATAATATGAAGTGATTCAAGTCTCTCCCTTTTTGTATTTTTTTGTTTTTTAATTTTTATGCTTTTTCATTTCTGTAAAAATGAATAAAGGCTGCTATGATACATAGGAAGGAATGAGTGTTACATGGGCATACGCCTATTTTTCAAGGGTACGAGTTAGGCCAGGGCAAAGATCCATATTACAAACAAGGGCTAAGCTGGTTGTGCACAATCTTACAATTGTTCCTTCCCAGGGGAGTCTATCTGAAGCAGGATTATGTGTCGACAGATGGTGAAGTAATATGATGTGACTAAAGTTATCCGATTTGGGGAAATGGCCAAGTAGGAATGGTTCAATGAGGTTTACTTCAGCTTGAGTCTTGTGAAAAATGCCAAAATCATAGATCATCATGAATAATGGTCTGTCTCAACTACCTGAGTCAAATAGTTTGAACTATCAAAGTCTTCAAGTCCCGAAATCAAAAACCATTTCACTAGCCAACAATTTAGTTAGACAATGGTTCAGATGTGCATTTAATATCTAAAAAGATAGCTAAAATTGAATAATTATGCCTCTTTCTGTCATCAAAAGGATACAATTTGTACATGTATGAATAAAAGATAAGTAAAAATACTCATGATTTACCATATGTGTTCATTGTGCAACCGATGTATGAGAGGAAGCATTGCCTTTCAGCTTAAATTCCTAGAAGCTATTAACCTTTAGTCTTTGATCTACCAGTAGTGAATTAGTTTTGATGTCAAACTAGAAAATTTTGAAACAGTTTCCCATGTTTTCAAGTTTTTACAAATTTTTCATTTTTTTTGTTTGTATGAACATTTTTTGGGTCTTATCTGTAAGAAAAAGAATAAAAAAGGGAAATAGTATTTACACTATTCGTTTTGGTGTGTGCAAAATTTACACACTTTTTGGGTTATGATGTAAGCTAGATTATTTCGGTTTCACTTATGTCTTTAACTGATGTGTTCAATTAAATTGGCCATGAAATAATGTACATGCTTTCTTTTTGGTATAATCTTAATGACTTAGATGCCAATCAAGTACATAGTTGGCCAAAGAGTCAGCCAAACTATTTAGACTTCTAGGAACAGGTATATATTCAATAAACTCAAATTGACACTCTAAAAGATGTACTCGTAGAAACTTTCTAAACAGTGTAGGATGTCAAACCTGATATTGACCATTTAACTGGGATACAACTAATTCTGAGTCCAGTTTGATGATTATTCGTCAGATGCCAAGGGTGATAGCCTCGATAAGAAGCTCAATGACTGTGCTATATTCTGCAACATTGTTGGTTGCAGATCCGAGAAAAGTGCCTCCTGAACTAAGAAATTCATTATTAGGTGAAAAAAAAAACCCATGCAGCAGAAGCAATGTTCCGAGAACTACGGCTGGCACCGTCCGCATATCCCAAATATGTGAAAGATTCTTGTGCCATCTTCCAAAGTGACAATGCCAAGCAAGATAAGTGTGTGCTCGAAATAACTAATGTACAAAATTTTATACAAAAAATACAACATAATACAACAAATGGTGCGAGGCATTAGTTCCTACACGAAGTATTTCTTCAGATAGAGACCATTTCTGATCTCCGACATGGGTTCCCCATCAAAATTTACCAATTCACAAGCTCCCTTTTTTAGCACAGTTTTGACAATAAGTGGGCCAAACCATTTAGGTACAAATTTTCCTTCTCCTATTTTATCTTGGTCTTGGTCATAAACTAAAACCAGATTGCCTTCAGAGAAGACTCGAGGATGAATGGACTTGTCATATTGTGTTTTGACCCTCTTCTTGTGTACTTCTATGTTTAGAGAGGCTTCTCTTCTAGTTTCATCCAAAGCATGGAGATGGAGGAGCCTTTCCTCTTCCGCAGAAGTGTTAGGTTGGAGTTCAACATCTATCTTCAATGATGGGATTTCACATTCAGTCGGTAACACAACTTCTTCTCCATAAACCAATTGGAAAGGAGTGAATCCGGATGCAGTTTTAGCGATTGTTCGGTAGGCCCAAAGAGTAGTAAACAACATCAAGTGCTAGGTTTTCTTGTTTTTAATAATCATCCTCTGGAACATGGTTTTCAAAACCTTTTTGATGACTTATACTTGTCTGTTAGCTTGAGGATAATATGGCAAGGAAAAGTCCTACTGCAATCCTAACCGGTTTGTAAGTTCATCCATACAGGAATTTCGAAAATGACTTCCGTTGTTGGTATTGATTTCTTTGGGTACACCAAACCTTGTTATCACATGATTGAATAGAAAGTATGCTGCAGTTTTACCCGTGCAATTGAATGTAGGCATCGCCTCAGCCCACTTGGTGAAGTAGTCCACTACTACGATGATGTAGTGGTGGCCATTGGCTGAAGGTGGATTGACTGTCATATAATCAATGGCCCATTTTAAAAATGGACCCACGGTTACTATAGGGTGTAAAGGAGCAGGATGTGCGTACATTTTTCTTGTGTAGATTTGGCAAGGGTGACACTTTTCGACAGCATTAATGCAATCTTTGAAAATTGTAGGCCAAAACTATCATGCACGCAAGATTTTATAGGCAGTTGCCAACCCAAAAAGATGACCACCACATGCTCCAGCATGGCAATCATTAAAAAATTGTTCATCTTCCTAATGTACTAAACAATGTCTTAATATCATATTGATTCCCCGACGGTACAAAGTATCCCCGATGATGAGATATCTTCGAGCTCGATGTCGAATACAATGATGTTCAATACTAGAAAGTTGAGGATCTATCCTTTGGGTTTGAAGATATTTAATGAATGCTCCATACCAAGGATCAAAAGTTGCAATGAGGAATACATGCTCATCTGCCCAAGTTTCAACAGATATAGCTTTATCATTTTTGAATTCAAGGTCAAATTCTTGTAAAATTGCTATCCATTTTGAGTATTTGCCACCAATGACATGGCATGAAAAAATGTCTCTCATGGGGTTCATTTCAGCCACTATGGTTGTTTTCTTTGGAAGTATGTAATGTCTAAGTCATTGGAAAGCATGGACTGCTACTAAGGCCAACTTCTCGACCTGGGAATATCTCAATTCAGGACCTGCAAGGCCCTTAATAAGATATTAAACAACATGTTCTTGAGAGGATTCATCTTCGTGTGCTAAGACCATTCCAATTGTGGTAGGAGAGGCGACCAAATATAGAAAAATCCTCGATTATATTTCGGTGGACTAAGCACCGGGGAGGAGTCCAAAGCTTTCTTTAGTTGATCAAATGAGCGTTGAGCTTGGTCATCCCATGTAAATGTTGCATCTTGTTTTAAGAGACGCATGAAACCTTTAGCTTTTTCAACAAAATTTTCGACAAATCTTCTCAAGTAGTTGGCTTTTCCTTGAAGGATTTGAAGTTGAGAGATTGTTTTTGGGGAAGGCAGCTGAAGTATTGCCTCAACCTTCATGGGATCAACCATGATCCCTTTTTGGGATACTACGAACCCAAGTAACCTCCTAGAGTCCACATAAAACATGCATTTATGTGGATTTAACCTAATGTTGTACTTGTGGCAATGCTCAAATATGGCTTGTAAATGTGCACCATGTTCAGCTCTCTTTTTAGATTTAGCTGGCAAATCATCAAGGTAAACTTTGACGATATCTTTAATATCGTGAAATGTGTCTGACATTGCTCTTTGAAAGGTAGACCCGGTGTTTTTAAGGCCAAATGACATTTTCCTACAAGCGAAGGTCCCCCAAGGGCATATAAAAGTTGTTTTATGTTGGTCTTCCTTTTTAATCTTGATTTGGTTGTAACTAGAGAAGTCGTCCAAAAATGAGAAGATTTCATTCTCAGGGCATTCATCGATGATCTGATCAATGAAGGGTGTGGGATAGTTCTACTTAGGAGAAGCTAAGTTTAGATCTCTAAATCGGTACATACCCAGATAGTTCCTTGTTTTTTGTTAACTAGAACAGGGTTGGATACCCAATCAATCAAAGGAACAGGATAAATGAATCCAACGTTCAAGAGATTTCCGACTTCTGCTTTAATGGAAGCTAATTTCTTAGGGTTCATTGGGCGCAGTTTTTGCCGCACAGGTTTAACATTGGGATAAGTTTTGATTTCATCTTCTACGATGTTGGGATCGATGCCTGGCATTTTTGCATAAGACCATGCGGATATATCACGAAACATTTTAAATAAAGCAGTTTAAAATTTTATTTCCTCAGGAGAACAATCCGCACCTATGTTTATATACTCAATGATGCCAGGTTTGATAGATATATTAATTTGGATGGTTTTCGAAATGTTCGCCAAATTGACTCTCAGAATTCACATCGTAGATTCGGACAGGGCATTGGTACTTACAGTTGTCATCACTGATGTAAAACTTTTCAACTTTAACTTCTAATGAGTCAATCTTAGGAAGAAACGAGGATTTGTGATGCATATCCTCCCAGAGCCGTTCTAAGATTTTAATAACCTCTAAGATGGCTTCATCTGAAGGGAAGGTTTGATCTAGGATATCATGGTTACTTTGAGAGTTCAAGGCCCAAATAGGTGAAGCATAGGGATCATACTCCTCCATCTTGGGAGGGTTCGGATCTGGTTCTATAGAAGCCATTTGAATAGCTTGATAATCGAGCACTGCAGCAGAAAAGGGAACACTACTCTTCATTTCCTCATGGTGTGCAGAAGTATGTATCTTGCCATCATTATTTTCATCTAAGGTGTTTTCTTTGGAGGTTCCAACTGATGAGGTGGAACCAACCTCCAAAACGGAATTAGAGAAAACTCTTAATGGAAAGTATACCACCGATGTTATGGTGAAAATTGGAGCAATGTTCGGGGTCAATATTGGTGGTGGAAGTGGAAAAGTTCGCAAAAGGGATGAGACTTTAAACATTCCTACCCCAATGTCTTGAATAACAGTCGTTCCATCCCCTCGAATGGATACTAGTTTCAGGTGAGCAGTAATCTAGTTGATCGATTGTAACAATATTCCCTTGGTGGGGGAACGAAATGACTCAGAATACGGAAGACACTATTGCTGTCATCTTGTGTATCCAACTGCGTCCCAATAGAAAATTGTAGTCTATGGGTGCATCTACTACCTCGACATCTACTTGAACTGTTTTTCCCCCTAGTTCGACTGGGAAAGCCAAGATAAGTCCATGAGGTGGGAACGAATGGCCATCAAATGCCTTGAGTATTGTGTGGGATGGTACTAAGGTGGGTGTTCCCAAAGCTTTCCAACAAGCTAGGGACATGACACAAGTGAAGGCTCCTTCATCCACAATGGTTCGAAAAATATTCTTCCCATGTGAAGTTACTTTAATTTGGAAAGCAATTTGTGAGGGAAGCCTATGTTGGCAGGCAATTTGATGAGGAAAGATCATGGTACTGCTGATGCCGTGACATGTTGGATGAAGGCGCGAAAGGAGTATTTGGTGTCAAAGTATACCGCAGTTGGCGGGTTTTGGGTCACTTGGACAATGTATTTTGTAATATTGAGTAAAGTATACTGCAGTTGGGGGGTTTTAGGTCACTTGGACCATGTATTTTGTGATATTGAGTCAAGTATACCGCTATTGGCGGGTTTTGGGTCATGTATTTTATAATATCGAGTCAGGTGTACTGCGGTATGTAGGTTTTAGGGTAATTAGACCAAGTCAGTTAGACGATTGTCCATAGTGTCGGTTAGGAAAGTGGACAAGTATTGTAATTGGAGAAATCCTATAAATAGATAAGAATTGTAAGTGTTAGAGAGAAGTCGATGGATATAAGTCAATGGAGAAGAGCTAGAGATAGAGCTATATGCGGATATTGACAGAGATAATGCGAGGGTTGCATAGAGATTTATGTACTGCTTTTGGTTTGCCACAGTAATATAAGGATGATGATTTGGTGCGATCCGTGTGTAATGTTGCTCGATGCCTATATTATTTCCTATCCTTAATATAGTTATTATTTTCTGTTACTATAATGTGAATGCCGCAATAATGTGTTATCTGTCTATGTGAAAATGCTGCGATTATAGTAATGTGCGATCTCTATTTCTGGTAATGTTAAATGCTGCAATGTGCTAGAACTTCATGATGAATATTTGGAATTGCTGTTAGTATCATATTGCTGCAACTTGCCTCCTCCCTCAGTGGAAACATGGTTCTGTCTGCTCTTCCTGGATGCCTCAGGTGAGACCTCATCCTCTCTACGAGTGTTGCTGGGTGGGCTCAAACCTGCTCGGGCCAATGCCCAGGGAGACTGCAATATGGGTCGACAGTCGGTGGACCCCTGTCGACTGTGAGGTCGCGATTTGGTCAACAAATGGTTTCGTTGCTAGAACCGTGTACAGAGTAGAAGAAGGTCATGTTGTGGCACCCTATGAAGCCGAAGATACAAAAATGGTTCGATCAGAAGTTGCAGGAGTTCGATGAAGAAGAAAGTCGGAACACGCGACTGACGATAGATCAATGGGTGGAAAGATACATTCACGACGGACCACATGAATGGTTTTTCTGTGAATTGTAGGTTATTCTATATGAATGGTTGTCGAAGCTGGCCTTTCAAAAAAAGAACTTCCAGGGTGGTTAACCGATGTCTTGGATGTCAGAATTGATTCAGGAATTGTAGGAAGTCGATAATAAGGCATCACGGGCTATTGAAGTTTGGCTTGATAGCATTTTGGAAGGATATATTACAGAATTTGCAGTCAATACAAAGAAATCCTATAGTGAAGCTGAGAGATATTTCTTTGACGGACCAAGGGGAAGGTTTCTGCTATCGCTCCAACTATCGATTAAGATGCTAATCTACGAGAAAGGTATATTAAAGATACACCTTGATCAATAGACAGCCTAGTGGGCAGAGGTCGTGGGTACCACGACTGTTGGGGAATGGTGCATGAAATGGTGAAGGGGTGGGTAGATGGGTGTAGACCATGAGGAGACTATGAGCGAAGCCGAGGAAGAAAGTGGCCTTAGAAGGGGAGGAGCAAGGCTCCAACAGGAAAAGAGGAAGAGGATAGGAGAAGGTCCTACTGCGATCGGACTGGAAGACCGTGAAGGAAGGCCACACGGGATGAAGTGAACTCACAGTCCTAATAGGAATGACCAAGCTATGCCCAGGATAGAGGTAGGACCGAACTCCAACACCAACGTGCCCACACCTCCACCCACTAGCTCTCAACTAGTAAGAAAAACTACTTCGACACCGCAAAAGTTAATTGGTAGTAGTAGTATAGCGACAGGAGGAAGGAAGCCCAAGATGGTAGGTGATGATGCTAAGCTACTGTTGTTCCATGGCAGTGCGAAAAACAACCCAGAACAGTATTGGTTTTTGTGTGAAGCGGTCTGGACCGTGAAACAGATCACTGATGACGATGTTAAGAAAGGATAGTTGGCCACGACTCTGCGAGGTCGTGCATTAGATTGGTTCAAGAAATTTGTCTTAGTCCCTACAGTGGCCCTAGATAAGTCATTGAATGAGATTCAGGATGGGCTGATTGTTGAATTTAGACGGCCTAAGTCAGAGGCCCAGTATATTACTGAATTTTAGGAAATTAAGCAGTATCCCAATGAGATGGTATGGGATTTTGACCAACGATTCAAGGCACTGATGGAAAAGGTTAGTTTTGATATGAGTACTGTCCAACATAAATAATGGTTCATTGCGGCACTGCTACCCCACATTTGGCTGCCGTTGATGCAGCAAAACATTTCAACATCTAGCGAAGCTCTAGAGATCGCAATGCGAGTGGAAGCATCACTGATTGGAGATAATATAGCTAGGATGTCATAGATACAGACACAGCTCACTAACCTAAGTATACAATTGCAAGATTTAAAGAAGAACAAAGAACAGTGTGATGAAGTATGGTGTACGCGATGTCGCCAAGAGGGACATACGAAAGATGATTGCCCAGATTTTCATAATTATTTGGTCTTAAGTGAACCAAACCCGTTGAATGGCGGTAGTATGCCGTGGTGTCATGTTTGTCATGTATTTGGGCATGGTCATGATAATTGTCCATATATGCAGAAAATGGTCACAACCCCACGAAATCTGTATTGCACCTTCTGTAAGTCGGTAGGACATGATGACAAGGATTGTCGTGCATATGGTTTTCTATAGGAGAGAATGTGTGATGCATTCTATGTCAAATATGATCAACATGCTGCACCGCTACAGCCGCACGTAGCTCATACAATACCTCAACCACAGATGCAGTTTGTACCGCAGCAGTTCATTCCGCAATATACACTGGTGAAACCCCCGCAGCCTCTGTACGTGCAACAACTGCAGTATGCACCACAACGGCAAGGGATGTCCCCAGCACCCATGTAGCAGTAGTTTAACCAACCTCAGTATCAATAGCAGGGCGGCTACCGGGGAGGCTACAGGGGTGGATGCGGTGGTGTATTTAGTCATGGAGGAGGAGGCCGAGGTGGTCGTGGACCTGTTCAATGTTACCACTGTGCGGTATGGGGCCATTATTAGCGTGACTACCCACTGCTACAGAATCAATGTACATTTTGTTCCGGTAATGATCATACAGTCGAGAATTGTCCATAGTTGATTGCAAGATGGCAGGTTGGGAACACTCCGCAGATACAAAACCCAGTACAGCAACCAGTACAAAACCCGATGCAGTAACCAATGCAGAACTAGCCCCCGTGACCACCACTAAATGCTAATCTGAACGTAAATCAACTAGGGAGTTTGCAGTAGAATCAGACACAAGGTGCTAATATTGTGACTATTTCTGCAGAACTGTGACCACAAGATGCATCGGTGGCTGTTATCACTCGTGGAGGTAAGACAACTGGGGAAGATGGTTCGCGACCACTAATTCAGTTAGCTGGTCAGAAGACGGTACCTTTCGACATTGATGCGGAGTGGAAAACGTTCATGGAGGCACATCACACTTTGGAAAAAGACCATGGTAAGGCTGTTGTTTGTGATATGCCGCCTATCTTTGATGCTACATCAGACACTGATCGACTGCCACCAGGGATATTGCAGAGGTTTCTTGAAAGCTGCCTATCATTGGCACCAAACCCAATTTCCCTGGTTGAGATTGAGGGATGGTTGCAGCGACTTTCGAAAGGACAACAAGAGTCAGCAGTCAACTCCTTATAGCGAAGGAAGACTCGCAAGGAAATGTGAATGAATATTCAGATCGGTGATTATGATGTTGATTCTATGATTCTTGATCTTGGTTTAGATGTTAACATCTTAACCAAGCAGGTGTGGCAGAAAATGGGGAGTCCCCCATTGAGCTGATCTCCTGTGCAGCTCTGGTTGCCTAACCATGCGAAGGTTACACCTATTGGGCGAGTTCCGCGGCTCACAATTGATATTGAGGGCATGAAGACTTATGCCGGCTTTGATGTCATTGAGGTATTTGATGGAGGAAGCTCCTATCCTGTGCTATTGAGGATAGGATGGGCTAATGATAGTGGAGTTGTAATCAACTTCAAGAAGTGCATGATGACTTTTGAGAACCGCAATTTCTGAGTTATCGCTCTATTGGATCCGGTTGAAGGACGCCGATATGTTGAGCCTGTCAAAGATGACGATCACACTAGTTGGGATCATGCATTCAATATTTCTGGGGATTACCTTCATCCCACTATCCATGGTGAGCTAGAGTGGCACAACGAGAGTTCCGCGTCTTCTGATTCTAGTGATGCATTGGAACATTGGCAGAATCACATGCATGAAGTATCAATCCGGAAATGTGGTTTAGTTACGCAATATTTATGTCATGTTGTGACAAAAATGATCACCCTACCTATCTATGAGGGGTTTCCTGGATTAGACACCTTTGTAGTAGAATTTGAAGATCGCGTTCCAGAACCACAGCAACTGCTGGCCTTGGAGGAAGCACTGAAGGCTGCTCCAGCACACTGGTGGGCAACACATAAGCAATTTATTAAAGATTGGTCGCAGTGTCGAAGGTTGATGATGGTTTGATTTGGAACTATTGAGGTTTATCACACTGGCAAGTATGATGGCCGAACTACTCTCGGTGATTACGTGATGGAATGCCAACGATTGTGGGTAACACAACCCAGAGATGAGTGGGTTCATGCTTTTGTCCATACTTTGGTGGAGATACCGTGCTCGTGGTATACTGCAGCTGAGTTGCACCATGACATTACAACATGGGGGAAGTTGACAATCTATTTCACTCATACCTTCACATCTACGGATGCCAATCCTGATGTCCATAATGCCCTGCAGCCCATCCGCGATGTGATATTTCAGGTTGTTCCAGTGACTTGCCCTATTGATCCGCACACCCATAGTCAAATGCAGTCTCTCATGGAGTGCTTCAACGTTAGTGGAGGGCCAGAGGACGATGATGATCCAACGTTAGTGGAGGGCCAGAGGACGATGATGATCCTTGGAATATTAACATTCCTGAATCAGAAGGAAGTCGCAATGTGGTACCACCTGTTGCACCAAATAATCCGTTCAATCAGCCATTGTAGCTTTGCAAAACGAATATCGGCACTGAAGCTACTCCCAAGTTTGCTAATGTTGGGGATTATTGGGATGATTAGATGATGAGTAAGGTTATCGAGTTACGACATGAATTTCAAGACGTGTTACCCAAGAAATTTTCCGAAATGAA
Source organism: Larix kaempferi (assembly GCA_027924585.1). Lineage (NCBI taxonomy): Eukaryota > Viridiplantae > Streptophyta > Pinopsida > Pinales > Pinaceae > Larix > Larix kaempferi. The sequence continues at coordinate 360,378 of BSBM01001518.1, read as the reverse complement.
AGGAATCCTGGGTGATTTAGGAGAGATGAGGATTCCATTGAAACCAGATGCTAAGCCAGTCCGACAGTGACCTTATCGGCTCAATCCGCGACATAAAGAAAAGGTCAAGGCGAAACTTGATCAGATGTTGTATGCTAGTATCATCGAACCTATGGAAGAATTAGAATGGATCAGTCCTATGGTGGTCCAGAACAAGAAAACAGGCAATCAAGAAAGTTTTGAAACACTCAAAGCGAAGATGGCGTCGGCACCAATTTTGGTTTTTTTGGACTGGAGCAAGGAATTCCATGTCCACGTTGATGCTTCATCGGTTGCATTAGGGGTTGTATTGGCTCAACCGGGCAAAGGCGACATTGATCATCCCATTGCTTTTGCTAGTCGGAAGCTGTCTTCTGCAGAACGCAACTACACTACCACAGAACTCGAAGGTCTAGCCATGGTTTACACGCTGCAGAAATTCAAGCATTATTGCTTGGGTGGCCACTTTAAAATGTTTACTGATTATTCTGCATTGAAATACTTGGTCAATAAGACTGTGTTGGGGAGGAATATCTGTCGATGGCTACTTTTGTTTCAGGAGTTTGATTTCGAAGTTATTGTGAAACTGGGACGGTTGAATGTTGGACCCCATCATTTGTCACGGATTGACATAGGGGAGGAACCGACTAATATCGAAGACGGATTGCCGGATTCCCAGTTGTTTCATGTTGCCACTACTGATCACTATTTTGATGATATCCTTCAGTTCTTGGTGACTGGAACTGCGCCCGATGACTTTACCACGACTCAAAAGAAGTAATTGGTCGTCAAGGCTGCTGACTTTCAACTAATCGTAGGAGAGTTATATAAATTGGGTGCTGATGAGATATTGCATAGATGTGTCTTACCGCATGAGCAGGCGTAGATATTGACTGAAGCACATGGCAGAGTCGCAGGAGGGAATTATGGCGGTCAGGCGACTGCCCGAAAGGTATTGCATGTAGGGATTTGGTGGCCCACGTTACATAATGATGCAACAGACTATGCATGGTGTTGCGATGTTTGTCAATGAACTAGCAAACCATCCAGAGGTGATGAGATGCTGTTACTACCTCAATTAACATTACAACCGTTTGAGAAATGGGCCATGGATTTTGTAGGGCCGATAAATCCACCAGGGAAATGAACAGGTGCATGGCATATTATCATAGCGATCGAGTATTTGACCCGATGGGCGAAAGCGGCACCTGTAGCTGATTGTTCTGCAGCAACGGCTGCCCAGTTCTTGTTTGATCACATTATCACTCGGTTCGACTGCCCCATATTTTGCTGAGTGATCAAGGCAGCCATTTTCTCAATCGCACTATCAGCACATTGACGGAGGAATTGCAGATATAGCACAAGAAGAGTACACCCTATCACCCACAGGCGAATGGGATGGTAGAGGTGTTTAACAAGGTATTGGAGCATGCATTAACAAAAGTGTGCAATGCAAACCGCGACGACTGGGATTTGAAAGTTCCAGCGATGTTGTGGGCCTATCGTACCACATAAAAGGTTGACTGGTTAGACACCTTTCAAGCTGGTATATGGGAAGGAAGCCATTATGCCTATGGAGTACATTGTTCCCAGTTTAGGAATTGTGTCTGCTACAAGCATGGATGATGTTGTAGCATTAGACGAGCATCTAGCACAATTGGTGGATCTCGAAGAAGATCGCTTTATCGCTAGCTTTCATCAAGGGGTGGAGAAGGATCGCCAGAAGGCATGGCATGATCACCACATCAAAAACAAGCAGTTTCAGCAAGGTGACTTGGTGCTATTGTATGACAGTAAGTTTATGAAACATCCAGGCAAGTTGCAGATGCATTGGCTGGGTCCCTACCGCATCAATAGTATTACTTCAGGAGGAGCGGTTCAGTTGCAATGATTGGATGGGGGGATGCTCCCCAAGCTGGTAAATGGTCACAGGTTGAAGCCGTATCGCGCGGGCTTAGAGCAGTGCGATGTCCGAGTTGCATTGGGTAAAAAAATAAAAAATTGATGAATAAGTGATGATGAGTGCTGTAGGTTGCTTGGTGGCAGATGGCGCACCAACGGAAGAAGGTATGTGCAAGCGGGAGAGGCTTGTCCTGTCAGTCAGAGACTCATGATGATGTTACACTTAGGATTGCTGACGGATTTTGTACGACAAATTTGGGAGGGTATGGTGAAGTGGTGTGATTACTGGCCACCCTCTCTACACATGATTGCCCCGGACTAATTTCACTGAGTTCACACATGACGACGGTATGTTTTGCACGATGGACCGACTTGATCAGCAAGGTTGTTCACATGATGGCATGTGGGAGCTGTGTTGGTAGCATGGTCACCCCCTCCACTATGGCAGTTGGCCAGCTCATACACATAGCCGAAAGGTACCGGGGCATCATTCCCCTCATCATGACAAAGGATGGTCTAGCTATAAGTACCCAAGGAAGTTGGTAGTTCACCATCCAGAAGTTGTTCCGACCAAGAGTGGTTATGCTGTTTGATCCCTGTGTGAGTTGAGTTGTGAGGAATTCCAAGGAGGCTATGGAAATGCTTCATTTTGTTTCCCATGGTAGCACCCTAGGGGCCCTGCGAGCCTGAATGATAAGTGTCCATGAGTATCTTGATACAGTGGGTGCACTTACGCTCTCTATGCCTGGGGTGGTGCCATGATGATTGTGATATGCGTCGATAGTGAGATGGACCCCTGGACAATCCCGCATGATTCAGTATGCAGTTGTTGTTCGAAGGGTTGTGCCAATTTTTTATCAGAATGCTAGTCGGGGCGGTAGATCCTTGACGTCAGTCGATGACCGACCCTGGAACAAAACAGATGTGCTAGAGTCATCCACCGTTCTCACCCCTTGGTACTGTTCGTCCTCCTTTCCTTTCAGTCTACATTATTCCATGCGATTAGAGGATGAGTTTGTGATGTACCTAACAACAAGTCGGGGGTTTCCTACTCTCGTGGAGGACTTACAGAATTGGTAGCCAAGGATCTGTACAACCAAAAGAAGGAGACAACAGTTCGTGATCCAAACAATAAGAAGAGATGTAGTTGACATGGCTTGAGGGCGAGCCACAAGATTGTGTTGGGGGCCTGTTTGCAGGCAGTTTGATGAGGAAAGATCGCGGTACTGCTGACGCCACAACATGTTGGATGAAGGCGTGAAAGGAGTATTTGGTGTCAAAGCATACCGCAGTTGACGGTTTTTGGGTCACTTAGACCATGTATTTTCTAATATTGAGTAAAGTATATTGCATTTGGCGGGTTTTGGGTCACTTGGACCATGTATTTTTTGATATTGAGTCAAGTATAACGCAGTTGGCAGGTTTTGGGTCATGTATTTTATAATATCGAGTCAGGTGTACCATGGTATGCAGGTTTTTGCGTAATTAGACCAAGTCAGTTAGACGATTGTCCATAGTGTCGGTTAGGAAAGTGGACAAGTATTCTAATTGGTGGAAGCCTATAAATAGATGAGAATTGTAAGTGTTAAAGAGAAGTCGATGGATAGAAGTCGATGGAGAAGAGCTAGAGATAGAGCTATATGTAGAGATTGACAGAGATAATGCGGGGGTTGCATAGAGATTTATGTACTGCTTTTTGTTTGCCACAGTAATATAAGGATGATGATTTGGTGCAATCTATGTGTAATGTTGCTCGATGCCTATGTTATTGCCTGTCCTTAATATAGTTATCTGTTTTCTATTGCTATAATTTGAATTCCGCAATAATGTGTTATCTGTCTATGTGAAAATGCTGCGATTAAAGTAATGTGCGATCTCAGTTTCTTGTAATGTTAAATGCTGCAATGTGCTAGAACTTCATGATGAATATTTGGAATTGTTGTTAGTATCATATTGCCACAACTTGCCTCCTCCCTCGGTGGAAACATGGTTCGGTCTACTCTTCCTAGATGCCTCGGGTGAGACCTCATCCACTTTGCAGGTGTTGCTGGGTGGGCTCAAACCTGCCCGGGCCAATGCCCAGGGAGACTGTAGTATGGGTCGATAGTCGGTGGACCCCTATTGACTGGGAGGTAACGATTTGGTCAACAGCCTACATGTGGGCCGTGCAAAGTCAAATGTGATTAAATTGGTATCTAATGGATCAAGAGCACCGATGGCAGACAAAAGTGCTTTCTGCTGAGTGGGACAACTTTGCAACACCTCCAAGGAAGACATTGTGCAAGGGGCTTGAGCTAAATCTTCAACCACATTGTAGTTTTGAGCAGCTCATGCATTGGGATTATGTGTTGTTTTGCGGAGGACCCCTTTTGGAGGTCAAGGCACCATGTCTATGGTTGGTTTTTCAATATTTAGAAAACCACTAGGCTGAGATCGAGTTGCTTCAGCATCTTTTGAAGGTATGTCATAAGAACAGGCCCTAGTTTGGATATGGATGTTCTGTTCACCAATTGTGAAGATATTTCCGTTGGGCGGATTGCCCCCTAGTAGGGGGTTTACTTGGTTCCCTCCTGGTGGAGGTACTAGTGCCGCAACAACCATTTGTTGTTGTTGGGGGAAGGGTTGAGTTTGGATAGCAAGTTGTGGTTGTTTCCCTCCTCGTTGTGCCAACATGCGATGAATATCATCCATATGAGGACAAAGATGAGTAGGATGATCTTCTTTGCAAATTTTGCAAGGATGTTTGTTTTTCCTATTTCCTGATTGCCCAAATTTGGTGAACATATAAAGTAACCTCCTCATCTTCCCAAGTTTCAATAGATATAGTACCCTCCTTCTCTATGGGTAGCTCAGACATTAATTCAGCAAATGCCAACAACTTTTTAGCTTTAGCATTTTCTAATTCAAGGTCAAATTCTTGTAAAATTACTATCCATTTTGAGTATTTTCCACCAATGACATGGCGTGACAAAATGTGTCTCATCGGGTTCATTTCAACCACTATGGTTGTTTTCTTTGGAAGTATGCAATGTCTAGGTTGTTGGACAGCATGGACTGTTGCTAAGGCCAACTTCTTGACCTAGGAATATCTCAATTTGGGACTTGAAAGGCCCTTACTAAGATAGTAAACAACATGTTATTGAGAGGATTCATCTTCTTGTGCTAAGATCATTCCAATTGTGGTAGGAGAGACAGCCAAATATAGTAAAAAGTCTCGATTATAGTCCAGTGGACTAAGCACTAGGGCGGAGACCAAAGATTTCTTTAGTTCATCGAATGAGCATTGAGCTTGGTCATCCCATGTAAATGTTGCATCTTGTTTTAAGAGACGCATGAAACCTTTAGCTTTTTCAACAAAATTTTTGACAAATATTCTCAAGTAGTTGGGTTTTCCTTGAAGGCTTTGAAGTTGAGTGATTGTTTTTGGGGAAGGCAACTGAAGTATTGCCTCAACCTTCATGGGATCAACCATGATCCCTTTTTGGGATACTACGAACACAAGTAACCTAACAGATTCCACACAAAACATGCATTTATGTGGATTTAACCTAATGTTGTACTTGCGGCAATGGTCAAATATGGCTTGCAAATGTGCACCATGTTCAGCTCTCTTTTTAGATTTAGCTTCCAAATCATCAAAAACTTCAACAATATCTTTAATATTGTGAAATGCGTATGATATTGCTCTTTGAAAGGTAGGCCCAACGTTTTTAAGGATAAATGGCATTTTCCTATAAGCGAAGGTCCCCCAAGGGCATATAAAAGCTATTTTATGTTGGTCTTCCTTTTTAATCTGGATTTGGTTGTAACTGAAGAAGCCATCCATAAATGAGAAGATTTCATTCCCGGCAAATTCATCGATGATCTGATCAATGAAGGGCGTGGGATAATTATCCTTAGGACAAGCTAATTTTAGATCTCTAAAATCGGTACAAACCCAAATAGTTCCTTGTTTTTTGTTAACCGGAACAGGGTTGGATACCCAGTCAGTCAAAGGAACATGATAAATGAATCTAGCATTCAAGAGCTTTTTGACTTATGCTTTAATGGCAACTGATTTCTTAGGGTTCATTGTTCGTAATTTTTACCGCACAGGTTTAACATTGAGATAAGTTTTGATTTCATGTTCTATGATGCTAGGATCAATTCCTGGAATTTCTTCATAAGAGAATGTGAATATATCACAAATTTTTTTAAATAAAGCAGTGTAAAATTTTATTTCCTCAGGAGAACAATCCGCACCTATGTTTATATAATCAACGATGCCAGGTTTGATAGATATCAATTTGGATGGTTTTCGAAATGTTCACCAAATTGCCTTTGGAATTCACATTGTAGATTCGGACAAGGCATTGGTACTTACAGTTGTCATCATCGAAGTAAAAATTTTCAAGTTTAACTTCTAATGAGTCGATCTTAGGAAGAAATGAGGATTTGTGATGCATATCCTCGCAGGGTCATTCTGAGATGTTCATGACCTCTAAGATGGATTCATCCGAAGAGAATGTTTGATCTAGGATATCATGGTTACTTTGAGATTTCAAGCCCCAAATAGGTGAAGTATAGGGATCATACTCCTCTATCTTGGGAGGGTTTTGATCCAGTTCTACTGAAGCCATTTGAATAGCTTGATAAGTGAGCTCCACGGTAGAAAAGGGAACACTACTCTTGATTTCCTCATGGTGTGGAGAAGTATGTATCTTTCCATCATTATTTTCATCTAAGGTGTTTTCTTTGGAGGTTCCAACCAATGAGGTGGAACTGACCTCCGAAATGGAATTAGGGAAAACTCTTAATGGAAAGTATACCTCCGATGTTATGGTGAAAATTGGAGCAATGTGAGGGGTCAATATTAGTGGTGGAAGTGGAAAATTTCCCTAAAGGGACGAGTCTTTAAACATTCCTACCGTCGATTGTGAAGTGGTAACTTTAGTGGCTATTCTTAGGATATCACATAGGCTATTGTGAGTGGGACAAACTTGCAATACCTGAGACAAACTTTGGAACTTTTACTCCTTGGGAGGGTGAGTTGTAAGGAACCAACACTTCTACCCCTAGCGATTAAATTTTACTGTAACCTTTTCTAACACCTTCGCTCCCAGTGATTATATGAGGACATGAAATCCATCAGCAGCTACTAGTTTTGTAAGGCCCTACAATCCATCTTTTCACTGAGCTTCAGTTCTTTGGAAAAGTAAGTTTGCTTGCTTGAAATATCTAGGGAATTTTTAATGTGTGGACACTTTTTATTTTGTTGAGTCTAGAAAGCCATATGATTGTCTGATTCTGTTTGCAAAAATCTTTTCAAATACATCCTTTTATCAAAATTCTTCAAAGTGGCTACTCTCCTGACCCACCAGTCACGACGACAGCCAGGTGAGTCATCAGAACTTGAAGGCCCTGCTACATTGTGGAGACGACTACAAAATACAAGACACTTTGACTTTAAAACCAAAACACTTCTAACTTCAATAATAAACAGTAGAGTAGAGACACATCAAACAAATAATACAACATCACCTACCCAGGAAACAATAGAAATTGTTGATCCTCTTGCTCCAGTTTCAATTGAAACATTAGAAGAAAACACTGCAAATCCCATAAATCCACCTTTGACAAATCTTTCAGACCCAGTGGTACTCCACATCAGTGAACCTTTGAACACCATCAATCCTCTTTGGCACACTTGCTACACATGCTAAATTCAACATCTAATCCCATGGCTTCTTCAGGAGCACAAGGGACCACATCAGCACCATCTCAAACAAGTGTTGGAGGTAGAAATACTCCCAACATCCCTATGGCTTCATTAGGAACACTATCGACCACATCATCACAACTGCACACAGTTGCTGGAGGTAGTAATATTTCCAACTTGACCTCTACCACAACTCCACCAGTTAGTTTACCTGCTTCTACCATAAGTTCAACTAGCACTTCAGTGCAAGTTGGTATAGTTTCGGGTCCCAATCCTGAAAGTACATCCACTTTACCTACACAAATCCCTACTGGAGGGTCTACCTTACCAAACTTGGGTTTCCCATATGGTTTGGATACTCAAGATCAAAACAATTCAGGAGTCAACCAAAATCCTATTGGCATACCAGACATTTTTCCAAATCTTAACCCTGGGGGGAATCCTTCACTTTGGACTCTCAACATCCCTAGTGGACTTAATGGAATATGGAACACTAATGCTAATTGGGGTAATACTCTACAAGTTAGTGGAAGTGCCTCGGGAAACCTTTATCCAAACTTTCCTAGCACAAATCCTGGGGGAAATCCCATTCCCCCAACAGGTATCACACCCGGAGGCAACCCATCCACCAACTTCATTCCACCATGGAGTGGGCAAGTTCCAGGAAGTAGCCAATCTTCTTGGGCACCACCCATCCAAGGGGGAAATCAACCTTTGAATGCTTATTCAAACCAAGGAAACACTCAAGGGAGTGGTAATGTTCCACCAAGTAACCAATCTCAATGGAACATACCCCCGCAAGGGGGCAATCCACCCATGAATCCCAACCAACAATGGAGTGGTAATGTTCCAACAAGTAACCAATATCAATGGAAAATACCCCCGCAAGGGGGAAATCCACCCATTAATCCTATGCCACAGTGGGGTGGCAATGTTCCACCAAGTATCCATCATCAATGGAACATACCTCCACAAGGGGGCAATCCATACATGCATCCTATCCCACAATGGAATTGACAATATTCAGGACATAACCCACCTTTTTGGATGAAATCTCCGTAAGGAGGTAACCCTGCTTGGAATTCTTTTCAAGCCCAAGGACCACAACAATGGAGCCATCAAGATTAACCTGGATATCAATCATTTGCTCCGGCATCCTCCAAGTCACAATTTCTAGCTACATTGAATCTACCGGATTTATCCAGGATGACCAATGACCCTGTTCTACATTTGAATGGGTGGCCAACCATACCAACCAGACTACCCTCAGACATACCCAAGTTTGATGGAAAACTAGGGGAAGATCCATTAAATCATGTGATGACATTCCATTTGTGGTGTTCATCCAATTCCCTAGTTGATGATAGTACTAGGTTGAGGTTGTTTCAGTGGACCCTAACCGGATATACTGCGAAATGGTACATTGAGTTGCCCCGCAATACATTTACAGAATTTTCATCTTTATCTATGGCATTTTTTACACATTTTCAATTACCTATCCGCTATGAGACAGGAACTGAACTTTTAACTTCACTTAGGCAATCCACCGCTACTCACATCTTGGGTCATATCCACGAGTGGAGGAGACATCGAAGGCTTATAAAAGCTAAAATCCTTGATCAATTCTTAGCAGATTGGTTCATTAAATCACTATTTCCTACTCTTGCTAAATATGTAGCCATGTCAGGAGCCATGACTGAAGAACAACTCATTTAGAGTGCTCACCATATTGATTTAGTATATTCCCAATCGGGCACACTTTATGATTTAATACCCCTTGTTGTAAGACCTGCGTCTGATCTAGCTAGGCCGCCAAAAGGACCTCATACCGATGGTGTGATTGGATCTGTGAACCAACTAGAACAAATTACCCTGCAACTGGGACAAATGTCAGTTCAAAACCTACAACCCATAGCTGTCCAAGCAACTTAGCAAGCTGCAACTCTTGCCAAAACTTCTGAAGTCCTTACGGTTCAAACTGTGGACGCAAAAGAAAAAAAGAAGAAGCAAAAGAAGAAACCTAATGCAAACCCTAGGACAAGAGAGGCACCTAAGGTGAATAACCCCACAGGAGGCAATCAAGAAAATAGGAAAACAAATATCCTTGCAAAATTTGCAAAGAAGATCATCCTACTCATGTTTGTCCTCATATGGATGATATTCATCGCATGTTGGTACAACGAGGAGGGAAACAACCACAACCTGCTGTCCTAACTCAACCCTTCCCCCAACAACAACAAATGGTTGCTGCGGTGCTAGTACCTCCACCAGGAGGGAACCAGGAAAACCCCCCACCAGGGGGCAATCCACCCAATGCAAATATCTTCACAATTGGTGAACAGAACATCCATATCCAAAGTAGGGCCCATTCTTATGACATACCTTCAAAAGATGCTGAAGCAACTAGATCTCATCCTAGTGGTTTTCTAGATATTGAAAAACCAACCATAGACATGGTGCCTCGACCTCCAAAAGGGGTCCTCCACAACATATCAATCTATCTTACTAAGAATTGGTGAAATTCTATGTCAGCATTATGAAAAAATTATCACAAGTTTCCAAAGATCTAGATTCATTAATCAAAACTCATTAAGATCTAAAGACAATTAAGAATTAAATTCATGCATGATAAGCTAAATTCAAACTCATATATGGTAGAAACTTGAATCCATTCATATTAGAACAAGGAAGAAGTACATCCTTACCAAGGACATTGGTGTGAATCCCTCCTCCATTGCCATGAGCTTCCTTTCCTTCACCCTTGCTTTTGAAGAATTTGAGCTCTTTCTCCTCCTTCAGAATCTCTCCAGCATGCCTTTTCTCTTCCTTTGTGTGTCTTTACCATTGGGAAATGGGCCTTAGGCTTCTCTTTTGAATGTGGGATAATCCTCTTTCATGATTTTAGATCATTTTCACTTAAAAACCTCTTTTTCTATAGTTTTTGGGCTCTTTTACACAACCTAGCATATTTTAAGCACATTTAATGCACTTTAATGCATTTCTCTTCACTTATTGATTGATGTAGTTTGGTTTTGGACCTTTTATGAGCGGTTCAATGACCAAAATTAGTCTCTTTAGGTTCTTACTGTCTTCACCTAATCCTTCCATTTATGGGAGAACTGTTTAGATTAGAGAGGACTTGTCTCTGAATGTACTTGTGTTTTATCTTCATGTTGCGAGCGCATAGTAGAAATGCGCTTCTTCTGTCACATGACTAAGGGTGTTAATTTGAATGTTAATAGGTGGGAGTAGTGGGGTGTGTTTGTTTTATAGAGACTTAGGGGGTTGTTAGGGACTAGTGGGAGAGAGAGGTGGGTGTCAGATAGGGGTAGTGGGATTAGTATAGTGTTGTGTGTGTGTGTGAGAGAGAGAGAGAGAGAGAGCCAAGGGGTGGTTATTAGGGTAAGGGGGGATGGGGATTTGGGGAATAGAAGGGAGAGAGAGGAAAAGAGTTAGAGGGTGGGTGTTTAAATGGTGTTTGGAGAGATAAAGGGGTTGGGGTTAGCGGTAGGTGGAGGGGTATGGGAGAGAGTGGATGAGAGAGGATTTTAGTTAGGGGTAGCAGGAGGAGAGGATAGAGATAGAGAGGTAGGGGTGGGACTAGATAGATAGAGAGATGGAGAGAGAGAGAGAGAGAGAGCAAGATAGTAGGGGGAGAAAGAGAGGGATGGAAGTTATGGGTAGGTGGAGTAGGGGAGAGAGAGAGGGAGGGAAAGAGATAGCGGGGTGGTAAGGATTATAAGAAGGATAGAGAGAGAGTGGGGGTAGTAAGGATTATAACAAGGATAGAGAGAGAGCGGGGGTATTAAGTGTTAGGGGGAGCATGGGGTACATAGAGATGGACGAGGGGAGATACTTGTAGGGGTGTGACTAGGGGGGTGATTGTGTGTTTCTTACAAAGAGAGAGTGGGGGGTGTTAGGGAGTAGCAAGAGAGAGAAAGAGGTGGGGGTTAGGGATAAGTGGATTATTGGGGTGTTGAGAGAGAGAGAGAGAGAGAGAGTGTTGATGGGGGTGATTAGGGGTTGGGTGGTGGTGTGCAGTTGGGGGGAGGAGTGGGGTTGGGGGAGACATATAGATATATATAAGTAGCGTGAGGCATTTGGGAAGGAGCAGGGAAATTAGAGAGTAGGTGGGTATAGTGAATGAGTGGCAGGTGTGGTTTTGGGATTGAGAGAGGGAGGGAGGTGTTGAGAGAGAGAGAGATTTGGGAGTTATGTGTTTAGAGACGAGGAGGGAAATTAAAGAGAAGGGAGGGAATATAGGGGGAGAGAGAGAGGAAGAGGTGGGCATGAAGTTGGGGTTAGATAGGGAGAAGTTGGTGGGGGCCTGTTTAGTTATAAGGGGTATGAGGATTCAAAGAAACATAGAGAGAAGAGGTATTATGTATAAGAGGTGAGAGAGAGAGAGAGAGTGCAAGGGGTTGTTTAATGCTAGGACTATGGGAGAGAGAAGGGAGGGCTATTAATTGTAGTTGAGAGGAGGGGGTTTGGGGAAGAGAAAGATATAAATATGTAGGGGATTAAGGGATTGGGGAGGGTGAGGGAAATTATAGTGAAGGGTGAGTATAGAGAGAGAGAGAGGGGGGGGGGGTGGGAACCTAGTTAGTTGTGGGGGGGATTATAAGAGATAAAGACAGAGGGTTGGTAATGGTTATAGAGAGAGAGAAAGAGGGGGAGAGAGAAGGGAGTGTTTAGTGTATGGAATAAGTGAGTGAGAGAGAGAGAGAGGATGGGGGTTACGGGTAGAGAGAGAAAGAGGGAAATATGGTGGGTGTTATGGCGGTGGGTTAGAGAGAAAAGAATAGGCATTAGAGGTAGGTGGAGGAGGAGTAGGGGAGAGAGAATGAGAGGTGGTATTAATAATGGTTAGGAGGAGGAGGTGAGAGAAAGAGAGAGAGAGAGAAAAGAGGGGGATTAGTGGTAGGCATGGGAATAAGGAGTTGGTGAGAGAGAGAGAGAGAAGGGTGGTTGATGGTGTGATTAGGGGTAGTGTATAGGAGGGGTTTTGTGGGAGAGATAGATTTATAGATTAAGGGGGTTAAAATTTCTAGGAGGAGAGAAATTAGAGACAAGAGTGGATATAAGGTGGGGGATAAGGAGAGAGAGAGAGAGAGAGAGAGAGAGAGAGAGAGAGAGAGAGATGGGATTCTGGTTAGCATTAGGGATAGGAAAATGATATGGGATAGAGATAGAGGATGGGTAATGGTTATCGATAGTAGAAGAGTGAGAGAGAGAGTGATGGGGTGGATAGTTGTAGGAATAGGAGAGAGGGCATAGTGGTGGTTAGTGGTAGGAATACGAGAGAGAGAGAGAGAGTGAGAGAAATGGGGTTTAAGGGTAGAGAGAGAAAGAGGGAGAGATGATCGGTGTTATGGGGTTAGAGGAGAGAGAACGAGATGGGAGTTAGGGGTAGGAGGAATAGTACAAGGGAGAGATTATGAGAGATGGTTTTAGTAAGGGTTAGTGGGGAGTAGAAAAGAGAGAGAGAGAGAGAGAGAGAGAGAGATTAGTGGTAGCGCTAGGAGTAGGGGGTTGTGTCTGTGAAAGAGATATTAGGGGGTTATGGGTTTGGGGAGGAGGAGGTTATTTAAAGAGAAGGGAGAGAGAGAGAGAGAGAGAGAGAGAGAGAGAGAGAGAAGTGGTCATGGAGGTGGGAGTATATTGGGAGGGAGATGGTGGGGGGTGGTTAGTGGTAGGGAGGAGGGTTGAAGGGGACTTGAAGAAACATAGAGAGGGGGGGAGTAATGGTTAGGGGGAGTAGGGAGAGAGAGGGTGTGTGGTTAGTGGTAGGAGTGAGATAAAGTATGGGGGGGGGTGTTTAGTGGTAACTAGAATAGGATAAAGTGAGAGGGAGAGAAGGGACATTAGGGAGAGGGAGGTAAATTAAAAATAAAGGAGGGCATAAGGATATATATATATATATACACACACACACACACACAGAGAGAGAGAGAGAGAGAGAGAGAGAGAGAGAGAGAGAGATGGTTAGTGTTGATGGGAGGGGGATTATAAGGGATAGAGATTAAGGGTGCGTAATGGTTACGGGTAGTAGGAGAGTGAGAGATAGGGGATGGGAGTGGATAGTGGTAGTAGTAGGAGAGAGAGCAGGGGGTGGTTAGTAGTTGGAATATGAGAAAAGGGACATGAGTGGGATTAGAAAGAGAGGGGAGTGTTATGGTTAGAGAGAGAAATAGGGAGAGAGGGTTCATGTTTTGGGGTTAGGTGAGAGAGAAAGAGGTGGGAGTTAATGGTAAGTCTAGGAGTAGGGGAGAGACATAATGAGATAGGTTTTTAGTAAGCTTTACGAGTAGGAGGGGTGAGACTTTGTGTAAGAGAGAATGGGAGGTTATGGATTTTGAGAAGAGGAGGGTAGTTAAGGAGAAGGGGTGGCATATAGGGGGAAGAGAGAGAGAGGTGGGAATGGAGGTGGGTGATTATAGGGAGGGATTTCATGGTGGGTGGTTGGTAGTAGGGTGGAAGGGGTTGGGGCACTAGGAGGAACATATAGAGAGGGTGAGCATATTGATAGGGGGAAGAGAGAGGGCAAAGTAGGGAATACAGAGAGGGGGGAAGTAGGGAATATAAAGAGGGGGGAGTTGGGAAGAGAGAAAAAAGGGGGTGTAGAAGGGGTTACTAGGAGGATTCAGAGTGAAAGAGATGGGGGGTAGTAACTGTTAGGGGGAGGATGGAGGAGAGAGAGATATTGAGGATGGGGGATAGTTATTGGGTTGGAAGTAGGGGATGAATGTGTATGTGTATTAGAGAGAGAGTGTGGGGGTTGTTAGGGAATAGGGGGAGAGAGAAATAGGTGGGGATTAGGGATAGATGTATTAGTAGGGTCTGAGAGAGAGAGAGAGAGAGAGAGAGAGAGAGAGAGAGAGAGAGATGAGGGGGAGTGATTAGGGGTAGGTGCATGATTGGAGTTGGGGGAAAGAAATAGATATAGATCATAAGAGTGGGGGGTTAGGGAATCAGTTTGGAAACTTGAGAGAAGGGGGGTATAGTTGAGGAGCAAGGGTATTGTATTTGGGAGAGAGAGTGAGCAGTAGTTTTGAGAGAGATAGAGAGACAGAGAGGGGGAGGGTGTGGGGGGTTGTTTAGTTACAGGAGTAGGAGAGAAATAATTGGGGTTAGGGAGAGAGAGAGGAGTCTTAGAGAGACAGATAGAGAGAGATTTGGAGTTTATGTGTTTTGGGAAACTAAAGAGAAGGGAGGAGTATTGGGAGAGAGAGAGATGGAGAGGTGAGAAAAGCGGTGGTGGGGATTGGAGTAGGGGGGTGAGAGAGAGAGAGGGGGGTTGTTAGGTATTATAAGAAGAGAGAGAGGGGGGGATTGTTATGGATTAGAAGAAGAGAGAGAGGGAGGGTTTAGGGATTAGAGGAAGAGAGAGAGAGAGAGAGAGGGGTGGGAGTTATGTGTGGGTCATGGAGTATGGGGTTGTGAGAGGTGTTTGTGCTAGATATTCTCCCTAGACTACAAAGGGAACAAGCTAGTACAATCTCAAAAACAATTTAAACAAAACAAAATTTGTTTTTTTTTTTTTGGTTTGAAGGTTTTGATTCACAAGAAGGTAATCAATCATCAAACTAATCCAGGTACAAAATCATGAAACAACATCAAATAACTGAGATATAAATGTATAACAGACAAACATGAACCATAAATATTCATAATAAAAGTATTGGTTTTTTCCACAACATACGAGCATTCACATGAATAAAACTTTAATCAAGAAATGAAATCATTAGCTGAGTGGTCAAACTGGCCATAAACAAAATCAATAGATAAATCAAAGTGGCTTATATTTGTATTCAAATCAGTCTCAGTTCTCAAAAAACTTACATGAGAGTCATATGTATAAGTCTGGATATATATAAAAATGCCCTTAGCTCTATAGCCCTTCTTGAAACAAAAATCGAACCCTGCTAAACTAAACTTTTCTCCTTTTATCATTTACAAAATATGGCAGTTTCATAACTACCTTTAGGTCTAGTGTCGAGGCAGTTACATTACGTAGTTATATGCTAACTTACAATCTTTAAAGACAACATACTATTAACAACTATATACATTATAACAAAATGAAATACTTGAACAGTCTGACAAGGTTTCCTTCATGAGAGCTTAGCAGCTTCTGCTAACATGGCTATCCCTTCTAGTGCATAAGATTTCTTCTTATCTCAAAGTTGCTCCATCTCGAACCTTTTAACCCTGCTTGACATCACTTTATTTTGCTTGTTTAAATCATGAATTTGCTTGCTTATATATTCACTTTGATTCTCTGCTTCCATCTTTCTTCTCAGTGATTCTTTTGCCACTGCTATTAGCTCTTGATAATGTGCAATGATATTTTCCAAATCCTCCCTTCATCTCTTATTTGTTTTCACGAGATTTTCATTGGATTCATTTAGGAATTGTATTTCTGACTTATATTGTTGAACAACTTTCCTGATATTTTCAGCTTCAGAATCCATATGTACCTCTCTAGGCAATATTGAATCCTAGTCTGATGACCATGAAATGTCCAGCTTCCTAAAGATTAAATCTTATTCCTACTTATTCTTTATTACTATTTTTGCAACTGAAACCCCTGAAGTCAAACCTTGTTCTATAATAATAGTTGCTTCTTGTTCTATAACTCCATAGCATTCTTGAATTGGTTCTGATGACATTGGGTAATCCTCTTCTATGCCCATCTGACCTTGTTGTATCTTCAATTCCTCCTTGCTTTCCTTATCTTCATCACTTGAAGAGTCTTGAATAACAAGAATCCTTTCTTTTTCTAGCTTAGGGTTCAAGATTATTTTCATGTTCATTTTGAGTTCATTCATAGCTCTTGTCTTGGGCCTCCATATTGGTCTTTCCAGCTGCATAAGAGACTTTACATCTGCTTCAAAATCTGGAGTTTGCAAAACCTTTTCCTTTGTATTAGTTGCATGAGATATTAGTGTTAAGTTTTATTTTGTAGGTGTAGCATTTTGCTTCTGCTCTACTAAACTTACATCTTCTTCAGGATTAGAATCAATTATCTTTTCCATTACTTCATCTTCCAAAATGTGCTCTTGTTCATCTTCAAACACGTCCTCCTGTTCTTCTTTCTCAAGGCTTCTGGATTCTTTTTGTGAATCAGTTTTCTAAGAGCTATCTTGTACTAAATCTTTAGGCACATCTTTCTTAAATTTCTTAATAAAACTTGATTGCTTATTGGGCAAAATATTCTTTACAAGGTCACCCTATTCGGTGGTAAACCCTGACCAAAATAGGAAATGATCCCAGCTTCTATTTTCCCTCTATAAGGCTGTTAAAACGACCAATTTTATCAATCCATGATGAAACAATGACTCTTTCGTATGATTAGAATGTCCTTTAATTCTATTTGAGATTTTGTGAGGGATTTTGAGTAAAAAGAATGGCAAGTTCATCCTGGATTGTTGGTTCAGGTGTAGCAAAAACCTAACATGATACTTGACAACTGACGTGAACCTGCCATCACAGGTAATGTAACTCTATAAAATTCCAATTGCTTCCCTCCATTCTGGCTTAAAGTTTGTTAAGTGAACCCCTTTGCTCAAATATAGGGTTTCTTTACTTGGTAACAACAAATCATTTGGATTAAAATCGAAAGGAGTCTTTTTGAACCACGATTCTCCATCCATGGTGGTGCCAGTGGCTTCAGCAATTAAAATTTATGTGAGCTCAAAATTAAGAGTGTTAAACTAAACATCATTGCTGGTGAGATTCTAAGCAACGAAATATGAAACTTTCACATTAAAAGCTGTGATCTTTTCAAAGAAACTGAACCACCCTATTGCCCTAAACAATGATGCACACTTCGAAAACTGCATGGCCCAACTTGTATCCGTAGGCTCAGACCTGTTAATTCTTCCACTCTTTCCCATGTCTTTACTACAACTTTAACCAATTTACTTCCTTGGAAATTAACCTGGGGTGAAAATATTCAAGAAACTTCAAAACATGAGTCCTCAGCTCTGAAATTCGTAACCCCCACATTAAAACTCGTGGCCACTCAAATCCCCAAATTTGCTCAATGATAGATCACAATGGGTTTTACAAATGTCATCATACATCGAACAGGTGTTTGGAGGTCTCTTAATCATCATTAAATGCAATGAGCATGACCTGCCATCAAACGACCAAGTTCTTCTATAATTTCAGATTCCCACAATGCCCTTGTGTATGCAGTTTGGATTTTTTGCTGTAGGAATTCTTCTTCATAACAAACTTGGAAAACAAGCTTAACATGAAAGTTAAACTTTAGATATAGGGGTTAGAGAAATCTTCATAATTATTTTGAAGACTTTTAATATGAAATGTAATACTTAATAAGCCACTAGGTAAAAATGATAAGAAAGGAAAAACATAAATAAAAATAATAACTATGACATATAAAATAACAAGAGAATCAAAATCATTAAAAATTAAAAATAAAGTAAAATGAAAAGTAAATAAGAACAAAATATTTAAGAAAAATCACACAGGGACTAGATGCAATTTCAGTCTTAACATCTGGCTCCTATTGGGGATGAAAGCCTCCTTGTGAGGTGTCAAGAACCTATAGACCAGTGCCTTCTTCTATCAAACTGAAACTTCCCTATCATTCTGCAAACTTCCATTGGGTAATTGGAGTCTTATTTCTCACCGATATATACAATGAGTGAAATTTCTTTTACCTTCAGTAACTGTAAAAATGTTTGAGGAATCATCCATTCACTAGATTGGACAATTCTTCACCTTCTAGAGTCTGCAGTATGAAGGTATTATTCTCCAACATTTTTGAGATTATGAAAGGACCTAGCCACAAATTATCAAACTTACCATGATGTCCTCTCTAATCCTTTCTAGCATCCCATCAAAGGACCATGTATCCAAGAGAAAAAGTATCTTCTTTTACTTTTCTGTCAAACCTTTCCTTAATCTTTTTCTTGTAAACCTAAGCTCTCTCTGCTAAAGCTTCTCATTCCTGCTATAATTCAATCAATGAGAAAATTCTTCATTGAATATCATTAGGTTCTTCCTGACTGTCTTGAAAAAATTTCATCACTGGGATACCTAATTGAATTGGAAAGACAGTTTCAGTACCATATACCAATTGAAATGGTGATAAACCTATTGCCTTCTTTGTAGTTATCTGATCTGCCCACAAACAATATTTTAACATTGAATCCCAGGATCTCTTATTCTTATTTAATAACTTTTTAATACTCTAGATGATGTTCTTGTTGGTTGATTCTGCCAACCCATTCCCCTAGGGGTAGTAGGTGGTAGAATGTTTCAAAATAATTCCATTCTCCTCACAAAAATTAACCATGGCCTTAGACTTAAAATCCTGAGCATTATCAGTCAACAACTTCTTAGGACAACCAAACCTACCCAGAATATTCTCTTGCATAAAGTTAATGATTACCTTATCAGTTGCATTCCGTGTAGGAATTGCTTCCACCCATTTCGTAAAAAAATCAGTAGTTGTTAGTATCCATTTATGTTTGCCACAATAGGTTTCAAAGGTAAGGATACTAGTTTTTGTTTACCGACAAATTTTTGACGTTGAACACAAGCTCTCACTTGTTGATATACATCTGAAAATAAAGATGGCCAGTAATACGCAGACCTTAGAATATTATGAGCTATAGCTTTCCAATATTTGTGACCTCCACAGGCACCTTCATACAATTCTGAAATGACTTCTTCTGATTCCGATTTCTCCAAACACCTAAGCACTAATCCTCCTGAATCTTTCCAATGTAACTGCTGATTTACTAGACAATATTTGGTGGCTTTCAACTTTGTGATCTAGCTGCTTTTTTATCTAAATGAGCAGGACATTTCAAGATGCAATACAAAATAAACTATCTCAGCATACCAGTTTGATTCTACATATTTATCCATGATCTGTTCTTCATTTCGCTTCATCTGCAATTCCTCCTGTGTAGGCTGACTTGCCACTAAATGAAGACCAAGAGCTTCACAATTTGAATTAGCCGATAATTTAGCCAAACCCTGTCCTTTGACTAGCTTAGTAGGTTTTATCTCCACATCATATTCCATAATCTTCGTAATCCATTTCCCCTCTTAGCTTCACTATCTGGTTGTGTAAAAATTTCTTTGATGGCAGCATTAGGTACATAAGTAATAATCTTTGAATGCAAAATGTAAATTCTGAAAAACTTCAAGGATTTAACCAGTGCACATGCTTGCTTTTCTAACGTACTATATTTCAATTCTGAATCTTTGAGATTTTTACTAAAGAAAGCAATGGGCTGCTGCAATCCATCAGTATTTTTCTGTAATAAAAATATTGTTATAATATCCTGAGATGCAAAGGAGAAAGTAAAGAATTATTTAAAAAAATCAGGGCTTACCAGCACTACGGCTTTTGTTAAAGCCTATTTTATCTTCTCAAATGAAGCTTTGGCTTATGCTATCCACTTCATCTCCTGATCCTTTCTCAACATAGATGTTATATGTTTGACTGTTTCAGCAAAATTTGGAATGAACCATCTCAAGAAATTGATTTTTCCGATAAAAGATTGGACATCTTTCTTACTTCTAGGAATACTGATCTTCAAAATAGCCTTAACTCTTTCAGGATCTATCCTAATCCCATTTGATGAAACTAAATGTCCCAAAAGATTACCTTCCTGAAAATCAAAATGTGATTTCATCGGATTTAAAGACAGTCCAAATTTCCTACACTTCACAAAAGTTTGTCTGAGATGTTTCAAATGCTCTTCATTAGATTTGGAAGAGAAAATGATATCATCAAGATAAATTACAACAAATTTTTCATTTTCTCCAACAAAGGCTATATCCATAGCTCTTTGAAAAGTTGCACCAGCATTCATCAAACCAAACGACATCTTGTCATACATGAATTTACCCCAAGGGGTAGTGAAGTTTGTTTTCTCCCTATCATTTGGATGCACAACAATTTGATTGTAGCCCGAGAATCCATCAACCATTGAAATCCTCTGAGCACCCACCACTTTCTGCAAAATTTGTTCAATCTTGCAAAATGGATAGTTATGTTTTAGTGAACCTCTATTCAAGTTATGAAATTCCACACATAATCGAATCTCTCCATTCTTTTTATGCACTGTAACTAGATTTGCCATCCGTGATGAATATCTAAGTGGAACTATTACTTTTACATCCAATAGCTTTTTAACTTCTTTCTATATGACTGGATTCAAAGCAAGGTTAATTCTTCCCAGTTTTTGTCTAAAAGGTTTTACATTAGGTTTTAAAGGAACCTTATGCTGAATTATGTTGGTGTCATAAATATTTAAGTCTTCATAAGACCAGGCAAAAATGTCAATAAAATCCTTCAACAACTTTACATATCTGTTCCTTTCTTCAATAGGCAGAGACTTGGAAACCTTTACCATCCTGGGCTGATCTTCTGTACCAATATTACATCTTATAATGTTCTCTTTTGAAGATTGCATAGCAGGATTTTGTAAAGTGTCATCTTTAGTAAAGATCCTCTCAAGGGGAACCAAACCTTTAGGAATGAAGTTTCCCTTCAATTAAATAATCTTGTGTTCATATATTGTATTTTCTGTGTATGCAGTAGTATCATCTACTTCATCATCATGTTCTTGGTCAATCAACGAATTAGAAAACTCTCCAGTCAACTCTAAGAATTTTCTAATTTCTAAATCATCCTAAAAAACTCTCCATTTTTTAATATTGTCTGGTACTGCATGCCTATACTTAACTTCAATTGGATACTTCAACTGGGTATGTTTTGGAATTTTGAAATGTGTGGCTACCAAAGCCAGTGAATCTGCAGTTTGATTCTGATCCCCGGGAATAAAGGAAATATTGAATTTTATGAAAAAATTATCAATCATATCCCATGATTCATTTCTATATACCTTCAATAGATCCTGTTTTACTTGATATTTGTCCTTCACTTGTTGGACCACTAGCTCGGAGTCACCAAAAACAGAAAGTTTTTTAATACCCAAATCCTTTGCAGCTCTCAACCCAAGTATCAGTGCTTCATACTCAACCGTGTAGTTAGTAGTCAAAAATTCCAATTTATACATCAAACAAATAACCTCCCCACTTGGGGAAATCAAAATAATACCTTCTATAGCTCCTTCCTTAGATGATGATCCATCAAAATACATTTTCCATAATTCATCCCAATGTTCAGTAATAGGTCTGACAGGTACTTCTTTTTCTACTTGCAATATGCCATTAATATTTTCATTACTGAAATGTAACATGCAAGATCCCAAATCTTCATCTATATCATAAATGGGGTGATTAGTTGGGTTTTTATCATCACTTACTATAAAATCCATCTCCACTTATCTATACAATCTCCTGTGTTCTCCCCCAAAAAATGGAATGGTTGCATATGCTAGATCCTTATGCAATGTACCCCCTATCTTCTTTGCCCAAGACCTTGAAAGTAACATGCCAAATTTGGGTGAAATATCAACAACCACCACATCAATAATCACACTCTTCATTGGTAGTTGAGAAAGACTTACTACGAGATCCTTAATTACCCCAAGGCACTTCACTGCTCTAGAATCAAATGCAAATAAATCATGGTAAGGTTTTGTAACACTCAGACCAAAGGCCTCCATGACTGCTTTAGGCATCAGGTTATGTGAGGCTCCAGAATCTAACAGGAAATTATCGATCATTTGATCATGGACAGTCAAGGTTATATAAAAAGGTGGAGGAAAGTTAGAATTACTGTCAGGCTTATCAGATGAGGTAGAACCAAGAATAATTGTAGGATGTTCTTCTTGTAAATTCATAGTATCTGAAGGGAAATGATTTGCTTGTGAATTCAGAATTTTAAATGCAGGATCTCTATAACATGAAGTTTTCATCAATTCATTTAATGGCACTGGAATCTTGACCTTACACAATTCATTTTCAAAATTAAAAGTTTGCACACCCTTGTTACTTTCTTCAATCTTTGCAGCTTTGGTTTGATTACCATGATTTTGTCTTTTATCCAATGCTTGATTAGGTAAGTGTTTACCAGGAGGAGTTATCTTCATTTTAGGAATCTGAGCAATTTGTATCGGTTCTGATCTTAAGTCATAAGACTTCCTAGGCTTAGATTGAAACATACTAGCTGATACTTTAGGGCTATAACCATTTTCTTCCTGATGAATATATGAGTCAAAAAAATCAGAATTGTGATAACTATTTTCAGTTAGGAAACCCTCTGATGACAGCTCTCCAAAATAAGTTAAATTCTGATTTAAGTCTTCATACTATAAATCTTCAACTTCTTCAACTTCATCTATCAAATTATTTTGGAATGGAGGAGGAACTCTTTGATCATCATTCTCCCTTATTTCCCTTTGTATGTCATTGTTTCTTCTTTCTGTAGGGATGAATCTAGGAACAAATGGATGCCTAAACTGATTAGGATTTTTTTCTCCTTCTTATGTAGGTTTATTTGGATTCTTATCCAATTACAGCTTATTCACTTTTGCAGTCAAGTTTCTAAAAAATTTAGTCATCTAATCTATTTTACTTTCTGTTGTTTTTGATGTAGACGCTGATGATATTATTTCACTTTTACCCTTCCGGTCGTGCATCTAATAATCTGACTGATCTTTAAGCCTATTCGAAGCTAAAATATTGGATTCAACCTTTAGGGCAGCTTCCTGCATGTTCAATAAAGTCACTGACCTTCTTTCTCTTAAATGCAAGGAAAAATCATGGTCAAAGGAGTTGGCATAGGTTAGTTTGGATGAGGTTTCAGAAGGCTTAATTTTAGCTGGGATTCTTCCATACATCTTATTGAAACGTTTAGATAAGTCTGCTACAGTTTCATCTTTTTTCCTTTTTAAAGATGCAAACTCTATAATGTAATAAGTATGATCTTTAGTATCCCCCCATGTCTCATAAACATTTGTTGAAGCTCTTCAATAAGAGTTATTGAGCTAGCTAGAAATTCTCGAAACCATTTCCTCACTTCCCCATCTAAACTCTGTACAAACACTCTCATCCACACATCTTTAGCTTCAATATTTTGAGTATCTGCATTGCTAAGAAATGCATTCCAATGCTCCTCAGTAGTGATTTCACCCTGACCATTAAATATGGGAAGGTACTTCTGATGGTCTCCTCCAGGAAGAGCATTTAGGGGCTGAGGTAGAACTAGGGGATCATATATGGCAGGTACCATTAGGTCCATCACGTCAAGCAGATGTTGTCCTTCCATATTAGAGCTACTTTGGTTTGATGAAGAAAGAGGTTTACTAACTGTACTCAAGCTTGAATGAAAAGAAAGCTTACAAAGATTAAACTGAAACAAGGGAATCCTACTAGACAATTCAGTTTTAACTTTTTGAGAAGAAAATGGACTAGTGAGATGCTAAATATCAATTTCAGTTGTAGAAGAAAACCATGATCAGACATGTTTTTCCTCTTCTAGTTTAGGTTCTAAACAAGCAAATGAATATATTGGCTAGTCAGGAGTAAGAAGAGAAGGAGAACATTTAGATCTTTGAATTTGTCTAGCTTCTTTCAAAATTTGTTCTGGATCAAACACTCCTGAATGTAGTGGAGAAGTAGGCTTCTGTCTTATCCCAATTCTTCTTGAAGCCACTGTGAACCATTGTTTTCGGTGAAAATGTAGTCTAAAATAGAGTTTTCTGATCTTGTTCACCTCTCAAAACCAGATCAATTATAAAACCCCAGGGAATATATACTTCACTTCCATCCCTGACAATGGCGCCAAAGATCTTTGTGCTAGAAATTGTCCCTAGACTACAAAGGGAATAAGCTAGTACAATCTCAAAAATAGTTTAAAGAAAACAAAATTTGTTTTTTTTTTATTTTTTGGTTTGAAGGTTTCATTCACAAGAAGTTAATCAATCATCAAACTAATGCAGGTACTAAATCATGAAACAACATCAAATAACTGAGATATAAATGTATAAAAGACAAACATAAACCATAAAAATTCATAAGTAAAGTACTGGTTTTGTCCACAACAAATGAGCATTCACATGAATAGAACCTTAATCAAGAAATTAAATCATTAGCTGAGTGGTCAAACTAGCCATAAACAAAATCAATAGATAAATAAGAGTGGCTTATATTTGTATTCAAATCAGTCTCATTCCTCAAAAAACTTACATGAGAGTCATATGTATTAGTATGGATATATATAAAAATGACCTTAGCTCTATAGCCCTTCTTGAAACAAAAATCGAACCCTGCTAAACTAAACTTTTCTCCTTTTATCATTTACAAAATAGAGAAATTTCATAACTACCTTTAGGTCTAGTCTCGAGGAAGTTACATTAAGTAGTTATATGCTAACTTCAAATCTTTAAAGACAACATACTATTAACAACTATATACATTATAACAAACTGAAATACTTGAACAACTGGACAAGGTTGCCTTCACGAGAGCTTAGCAGCTTCTGCTAACATGGCTATACCTTCTAGTGCATGAGATTTCTTCTTGTATCGAAGTTGCTGTGTCTCCAAGCTTTTAACTCTGCTTGAAAACACTTTATTTTGCTTGTTTAAATCCTGACTTTGTTTGCTTAGATCTTCAGTTTGATTCTCTACTTCCATCTTTCTTCTCAAAGCTTCTTTTTCCACTACTATTAGCTCTTGAAAATGTGCATTGATATCTTCCAAATCCTCCCTTAATCTCTTATTTGTTGTCACGAGGCTGTCATTGGATTAATTTAGGAATTGTATTTCTGACTTTTGTTGTTGAACAACTTTCCTAAGATCTTCAGCTTCAGAATCCATATGTACCTCTCTAGGAAATGTAGAATCCTGGTTTGATGACCATGGAATGTCCAGCTTCCTAAATATTAAATCTTCTTCCTACTTATTCTTTATTAATGTTTCTCCAACTGAAACCCCTGAAGTCATTCCTTGTTCTATAATAGGAGTTGCTTCCTGTTATGTAACTCCATAGCATTATTGAATTGGTTATGATGATATTGGGTAATCCTCTTCTATGCCCATCTAACCTTGCTGTATCTTCAATTTCTCCTTGCTTTCCTTATCTTCATCACTTGAAGAGTCTTGAATAACAGTAATCCTTCATTTTTCTAGCTTAGGGTTCAAGATTCTTTTCATGTTCATTCTGAGTTTATTCGCAGATCTTGTCATTGGCCTCCATATTGGTCTTTCTAGGCCCATGAGAGACTTTACATTTGCTTCAAAATATGGAGTTTACAAAACCTTTTCCTTTGTATTAGCTGCATGAGATATAACGTTAAGTTTTCTTTTGTAGGTGTAGCATTCTAATTCTGCTCTATTAAACTTACATCTTCTTTAGGATTAGAATCAGATATCTTTTCCATTACTTCATCTTCCAAAATGTGCTTTTGTTCATCTTCAAATGCGTTCTCCTGTTCTTCATTCTCAAGGATTCTGGATTCTTTTTGTGAATCATTTTTCTGAGAGCTATCTTGTACTAAATCTTCAGTCACATATTTCTTGAATTTCTTAATAAAACATGATCGCATCTTGGGAAAAATATTCTTTACATGCTCACCCTGTTCGGTGGTAAACCCTGACCCAAATAGGAAATGATCCCAACTTCTATTTTCCCTCTGTAAGGCTATTAAAATGACCAATTTTATCAATCCATGATGAAACAATGACTCTTTTGTATGATCATAATGTCCTTTAATTCTATTTGATATTTTGTGAAGGATTTTGAGTAAAAAGAATGGCAAGTTCATCCTGTATTGTTGGTTCAGGTGTAGCAAAAACCTAACATGATACTTGAACACTGACGCAAACCTGCCATCACATGTAATGTAACTCTATATAATTCAAATTGCTTCCCTCCATTCTGGCTTAAAGTTTGTTAAGTGAACCCCTTTGCTCCAATTTAGGGTTTTGTTATGTGGTAACAAGAAATCATTTGGATTAAACTTAGAAGGAGTCTTTTTGAACCACGATTCTCCATGCATGGTGGTGCCAGTGGCTTCAACAATTAAACTTTCTGTGAGCACAAACTTAAGAGTGTTAAACTGAACAACATTGCTGGTGATATTCTGAGCAACGAAATATGAAACCTCCACATTGAAACCTGTGATCTTTTCAAAGAAACTGAACCACCCTGCTGCCCTAAACAATGCTACACACTCTGAAAACTGCATGGCCCAACTTGTATCTGTAGGCTCGAACTTGTTAATTCTTCCACTCTTTCCCATGTATTTACTGCAACTTTAACCAATTTACTTCCTTGGAAATGAACCTAGGGTGAAAATCTTCAAGAAACTTAAAAACATATGTCCTCAGCTTTGAAATTCGTAACCCCCAAATTAAAACTCATGGCCACTCAAATCCCCAAATTTTCTCAATGATAGATCACAATGGATTTTGCAAATCTCAGCATACATCGAATAGGTGTCTGTAGGTCTCTTAATCATCATTAAATGCGAGGAGCATGACCTACCATCAAACGACCATGTTCGTCTATAATTTTGGATTCCCACAGCGCCCTTGTGTATGCAGTTTGGATTTTTCGTTGTAGGAATGCTTCTTCATAACAAACTTGGCAAACAAGCTTAACATGAAAGTTAAACTTTAGATATAGGGGTTAGAGCAATCTTCATAAGTATTTTGAAGACTTGTAATATGAAATGTAATACTTAATAAGCCACTAGGTAAAAATGATAAGAAAGGAAAAACATAAATAAAAATAATAACTATGACATATAAAATAACAAGAGAATCAAAATCATTAAAAATTAAAAATAAAGTAAAATGAAAAGCAAATAAGAACAAAATATTTAAGAAAAGTCACACAAGGACTAGATGCAATTTCAGTCTTAACAAGAGGGAGACGATGGTAGGTGGGAGAGAGAGAGATAGATAGATAGATATATAGATAGATAGATAAATAGAGAGAGAGAGAGGGAGAGGGAGAGGGAGAGGGAGAGGGGGAGGGGGAGGGGTAGAGAGAGAGAGAGAGATGGGAGTGTGTCTACTGTCATATGGGAGGGGAATTATAAGGGATAGATATAGAGGGTAGGTAATGTTTAGGGAGATTAAGGGAGTGAGAGAGAGGGTGGGGGTGGATAGTGGTAGGTGTATGAGGGAGAGTAGTGGATGTTTAGTTTTAGCAATAGGAGAGAGAGAGAGAGAGGAGTGGGTTTAGTGAGAGAGAAAGGAGTTAGGGGGAGAGAGAGAAAGAGGGAGAGAGGGTTGGTGTTATGGGGTTGGGGGAGTGACAAAGGGGTGGGAGTTGTGGGTACACAAATGAGTAGGTGAGAGAGAGAATTAGATAAGGCTTTAGTAAGGGTTAGGGAGAGGAGGGGGGAGAGAGAGAGATATATTAGTGGTAGTGGTAGGATTATGCGGTTGAGTGTGTGAGAGAGGGATATTGCGAATTTATGCATTTGGGGAGGATGAGGGTTTCTAAAGAGAAGGCAGATATTATATATATATATATATATATATATATATATATATATATATATATAGAGAGAGAGAGAGAGAGAGAGAGAGAGAGAGAGAGAGATAAGTGTGCATGGAGGTGGGTGTATATAGGGAGGGAAATGGTAGAGGTGTCATTAGTGGTAGGAGGAGAGGGGAGATGGTCTCGGAGAACATAGAGGGAGGGTGGGATTATGGATAGGGTGGAGAAAGAGAAAGAGAGAGGTGTTTGTTAGCTATGGGAGTAGGAAAGAGAAGGGGTGTTAGGAAGAGAGAGAAGGATTAGGGATATGTAGAGAGAGATATTTGGGGTTTATGTGTTTGGGAGAGAGAGGGTTTTAGTGGAGGAGTGGAGGGGTGTGAAGAGAGAGAGATAAATAGATAGCGAGAGAGTGAGAGAGATATTATTGGTTTGGGGAAGGGGAGGGAAGTTAAAGGGAAGCGAGGGTGTATAGGGGAGAGAGAGAGATAGAGGTGTGTAGGTATAATATCCTTGGAATGATTCGACCAAGATATTAACTCTAACTTCAATTTTTTGATAAAATTCACTAGTTCAATTTTTGACAATTTTTCTGAACAGAGCAGGAAGTAAGTGATGGGGACTGAGGCAAGATATGAGGAAGGTAGGATGAACATTAAATTCTGGAATTTGTATGGCATGTGTGCAACAACATCAAATCAGATCCTAGTGATATTCCTAATCCCAAAGCATTGGGGCCAATTATGTTTTCAGCATCAGCCAGGCTGTAGTCTACTCCAAAGCTTCCTGGGCACACCAGCGTGTGCTTACTAGACTGGGTGGGTTCCCAAGATTTCAAGGATGATTTATTAAATTCAAATAAGTTCAATGGATACACTAGGAAGTATTCAAAAATATTTGGAAAGAGTGAGAGTGATTTGGGAGTCTTGAGTCAATCAGGGATGGCTCAACTAGTTAATTTACAATATTTACAAAAAGGGGTTAAATGATTACAATTTATTAAAGTAGGGACTGATATGGAAAATATAATGTATTATTAACCTCTTGCAATTTACAGAAAGCAAATCTGACATTCAGAATGAATTTGGAAGTCATTTCAGTAAAACTAGTCACAAAATAGTGCTCAATGAGCTAGTCTTTCAATCTGGGTTACTAAATGACTTTCATTAAATGAAATACTTTGTTTTGAAGTATTATAAAGCTCTGATATAATATATTCAACAAAAAAAAGTCAAAATATAACTCACTGAACCAAGTTTGTACTCATTTAATGGCTCCTCAACAATACAGTGTCTTATAGACTAGAAACTCCTTACATAGAGCAACAGAAGAGCTGTAATAAGAGATGGGATGATTAAATATCTGATGTGAAAGTGTACTTGGGTATGGAATAGATATGAAATAGAGTACGAGGGAGAACTAATCTTCTTAAGCTGTCTTTGGCGCATTCACTAAACTGGAACTTCACACGTGCGCTCCTCAACACATGAAACCTTGGCTCTGGTGAAAATGGGTGTATCATGGTCATCCATACACCTTTTTCGGTGAGAAAAAAAGTGTTTCCTGTGAAAATCCTCACAACAGATCTAAGAGATATTGTATACCTCACAAGAGTAATTATGATTAAGCAGGAAAATAGAAGAAGAGTGAACAATATAGTATAATGAGCAACAGAATAATATGGTACATTAGAACTCAGATAGAAGCAATAATACTTCACACACACTAGTTAATTAATCACAATGTGGACAAATAAATAGTACAATGGTAGAGCGGATTCAAATGCCCAAGGTGGAAATTCGAATTAGCCTCTCAGAGTGATCATAAGATCAATAGAGTGTCATCGGAGCACAACTAGGTGTCGTCATGATCATCGGAGCACAGCTGGAAGTCTTCATCATCATCAGTGGAGTCATCAATGCTCAAGTAACTGTCAACCATCAGTCAAACTAACTCTGGTAGGTGTAACTGAGTGTAACTCAATGTAACTAAGTGTAACTGAGTGTAACTAGCTGTAACTGACTGTAACTGAGTGTAATTGAGTGTAACTAACAGTAACTAATTGTAACTGAGTGTAACTGAGTGTGACTGAGTGACAACTAGACTGGTAGGTGAAGAAGGGCCAGTTTCTCCCTAAAATCAAGGAAGAAGGGCGCATTAAGCAACTGGAGGGCTAAAACTGAATAGTGAGAAGCTCCTGGGGGCTGGCTAACTACGGGCTAGGTGCTGGACTGATGATTGGGATGCATGCAAAATGCATGCAAACCCTAGAATGCATGCAAACCCTAAAGGTGCATGCATGACTAAAAATGTGAATGATCAAAATATTGGTGGGACTAGGATGGAGTATAGGAATATCCTAACACCCCCCCTTAATCCATCCTGGGACCCTGGTAACTAAGACCAAAGGTTACCCAATACAATGAATAATAACAATCAATAAACCAAGGAAGTGGGAAAATTTCATGGGAAACATACCCCCCTCCTCAAAAAATAGACTGTAAGGCACACATAAAAATAAATGCTCCAAACTCAAGCATGTGTGATGCTTGGTCATATGTCTGGAGGTATCTTCTTCTTGGGAAGAAGTGGATCATGCTCAAAAAGCATGTGTTTGTACTTGCTCTTCAGTTCGAATGTGATGAGAACAAATCCAACAGTATGAGAATGATCCTTGAACCTGTGATTCGAATCAGCTGAGGTAGGTTCAAATCTGTGAAAGTGCATATAGTATTTTGTCTTCTCCTTCAAACCACCATGGGTGAGATTATGCCAAAAACAACTATTACATGTTTGCTTGAAATCAAAATTAGATTTAAGACTTTCAAAATAGTTTCTTGAGATCTCCTTTGAACTAGCAAGGGTGAGATCAAAACTATCATATGCATGAAATTATCCCAAGCAGTAATTGCTTAGAATCTAATCTAGATACAAGACTTGAATCATGGTTTCCTGAGATCTCCTTTGAACCATGAGAGGTGAGATCAAAACCAGTAGATGCATGAGAAATTATCCCAAGTGAATGGCAATGGCCATATTCTTCAATGACCTTGTCAAAGCATGGAATTATGATCATATAGTAGTATAAAAGAGGAGATAGCTAGAGAGGAGCGAATGCATTACCTTCAAAAGTTGTTTTGACCTCTAAAATAATCATGTGATCATGATGCAAACCAACAGACTTTGGTTCAACAGAGGATTTACGACCTTCTGCAATATCTAGCGTGTGAGCTGGCACAGAAAGAGAAGAAAGTTTGAGCATGAGTGGAGAATCTGCAAGTTCTTTGTCAACAACTTCAATATGAGATGATACTGGTTCATGATCTGAGAGACCATCAAGAGGAGTGAATGCATCACTTTGCTCGCTTTTGAAGGGGTTTGGACCAAATCCTTCATTCTTCCTGCCAAATTTTTCCTCCAGGTGATCCCATAGCTCTTTTGGAGTTTCAATATCAATAATGATTGGGAGAAATATGTAATCCAACATAGTAAGCTTCATTCTTCCAATGTGCATGTCACCTTTATTCAACCAGTCAATCTTCTCATCAGAGGATTCGAATTCTCTTTCAAAATAACAATCAAAGAGATCATGGCTCTTTAAATATGCTATTATTTTTGGTTTCCATTCATCATGGTTGAATAGAGAAAGAGGAGTGATTTCTTCTAATTCAGGATACATTGAAGTTATAGAAGACCTGCAAAAACAATATAGAATAACTGCAACTGCTACTACTGCAAAAATGCAGAAACTGCTGCACTCGAAATCTGGATAATAACCTGCAAAAAACTCTCAAGAATGGAGATAAACAATACTCTCAACATGCTCTGATACCATGTGAAAATCCTCACAGCAAATCTAAGAGATGATGTATACCTCACAAGAGTAATTATGATTAAGCAGGAAAATAGAAGAAGAGTGAACAATACAGTATAATGAGCAATAGAATAATATTGTACAGTAGAACTCAGATAGAAGCAATAATACTTCACATACACTAGTTAAGTAATCACAATATGGAAAAATAAATAGTACAATGGTAGAGAGGATTCAAATGCCCAAGGTGGCAATTCGAATTAGCCTCTCAGAGTGATCATAAGATCAATAGAGTGTCATCGAAGCACAAATAGGTGTCCTCATGATCATCGGAGCACAGCTGGAAGTCTTCATCATCATCAGTGGAGTCATCAATGCTCAAGTAACTGTCAACCATCAGTCAAACTAAATTTGGTAGGTGTAACTGAGTGTAACTCAATGTAACTAAGTGTAATTGAGTGTAACTGAGTGTAACTAAGTGTGATTGAGTGACAACTGGACTGGTAGGTGAAGAAGGGCAAGTTGCTCTGTAAAATCGAGGAAGAAGGGCGCATTAAGCAACTAGAGGGCTAAAACTGAATAGTGAGAAGATCCTGGGGGCTAGCTAACTGAGGGCTAGGTGCTGGACTGATGACTGGGATGCATGCAAAATGCATGCAAACCTTAAAGGTGCATGCATGACTGAAAATGTAAATGATCAAAATACTGTTGGGACTAGGATGGAGTATAGGAATATCCTAACATTTCCTACTGGAAACAGACCTTTGGACAAAAGGGAATAGTACTAAAAACCCAAAAATGATCAAAAGTGCTGAAACCAAAACCTCCATTTCGACCCTTCAATGGCGTCTCCTCCGAATGTACCCTGTATGATGATAAATCCTTGTTAGCTTTGGTTCTTTTTAGTATTGGAGTATATGGACTTGCATATCAGATCTTCATGGCTGCAAATCCTGTGAGAATATTAGAGAAGAGAAGTAGAATAGAATAATGGGGCACATCACACATTGATTAGATTGGGCACATCACCAAACCTTGAGAAGCTAAAATGCTTCACTCATAAACTCACAATGACAAAAGTTGTGAAATGGAGTTGGTTGAATTCTTTTATAAACTTCATGATGACTTGTTGAGCAAGTTGAAGAGCTTTGTGACCTATGAGAATAGGTCACCCATGAGTGGACATAATTTCCTTTATTTTTCCTTACAAGCTTTTCTCCTTTAGAAACTACGTCCCCCTTTGTCTCCATATGTTTCCTGCTTTGTAAAAGTTTCTTGATTTGTAAACTGGACTCCTTTTTGGAAACTGTGCCCTCCTTTTGCTTTTTCTGGTTGTTTCCATTTTCTTGCTTTTAGAAACTCTTACACCTTTCCTTTTGTTCTTTTCCTAAATCCACAAATTGATTTAGCCATATTTCTATTTTATTGTCTCTAGATCCAATTTGGAAACCTTATCTCCATGAGGGTGCCCTCTTGGCCCACTTGCTCCATTATTTAGGAAATTAATTACAAAAATTAATTAAGATTGATAAAAATAATTCCTCCATTTCACTTAGGCTAAATTTAATGCTATGCACACCTAATGAAATTAAATTATTTACCTAGGGCTTATTTTGTCCCCCTTTTTACCATTGTAATTGGATGAGCCAAAATTCCGGACATGACAGTCCTCCCCTCCCAAGATTGCTTGTCCTCAAGCAAGAAATCAATTCCAACTCTAACCAAAAGTACACCATGTTTCTACTGCACTACTTTGATTACAGTCATTTTCAAGATGACTAATTATTCTTGAACAAAATTTTCAGCCTAGTTAAGACAACTGAGTAGAATTCCTGGATCCCATTGGTTCCTCTGTAAGGACCCAAATTTTTCTGCCACCTTTGAAAGTTGTCACTCTAAGGAGTGCTTGGATCCCATGGTCCCTGATGAATACCATCCATCATCACTGTTACTTGTGACAACCTATCAATCCAGGGTATGCCAGGATCCATCCACCAAGATGGAAGTGACATTCCCAATGCAAGACTGAATAGCTGCGAGACTTCTCCACCAAACATAGTACTTCTTGAGAGCATGCAAATCATAATGCATCTCTTGTGCATGTGTACTGGAGATATCTAATGGTTGCAAAATACATTTTTTTGCTGCTCACCATTCAAGACAATGTCAGTTATAACAAAAACATTATTTCAGAAATAGGAGAACCTTTTACCTTCCAAGGTCTTCATTGCAATGATGCCTCTATCGATCCAACCAATGGATGGACAAGCACTTTAAGTTGCTGAACCATATCGGATGTGATCAGCCATATATATTTCCTCCTCAAATAAATATATCTCATGATCTCTATGGAACTCCACAGGTGCTCCCCTCTTCATCCAATGGCTCAACTCTCTACCATTGGTCCAAGGGTCTAGAATTCCATCAATTGATCCACACATTGAAGGTAAGTGTAGATATGATGCCTCATTGTCAAAAGTGGCTGCACACATATGCATGGGATGCCTCAATTGTTGTGGGTTAAGGAACATGTCATAGGCCTCAATTTTAGGATCCTCCTGCTCATCATGTGGCACCAAGAGGAAGAATCCTTTTACCCAATTTTCATTTCCAAAATTTGTGGTTGAATTTGAAGTGGGGAATGAAGGATGGTGAGCCATGCTTCTGAAAATTTCATCCACTAAATTTGTGGATGTATCTTGTCCATTGATGGTTGATCCATCTATGGTGTACTCATCTAGCTCTTCCTTGTAAGAGTGACTTTCTTCAATGAACCTATCAAGTTCATTCTGGAAAAGGTCATGTGCTTGTTTTTCATCAACTCTGTCTGCACATTCCTCAAGCACATACCAAACAGATTGTTCCTCATGATCCACCAACTCATGAGGTTCCTCCCTTGGAACATGAAATAAGTCAGCCATGTTATTGTGACTTTGTAAAATATGGGAGGTAAAAAGTGATTTTGGGAACTTCTCATTAAGCTGCTCAATCTGATTCTCAGATTCTTGACAAGCACCATGAGTACCAATCAGATAATTTTGGGTGGTTTCCAACATATGAGTAAGCTTGCCGATATTCTGATCATTCGTTATTGTATCATTATAGTACATATTCACAAGCTCCAGCAAGTTATCTCTATTAGAAAGCAACTGAGAGAAATTTCCTTTTTGGCTTCCTACTGCTTCTCACATGTGCACAAAAGTTTCAACAGGGGGTTGCTCCTCCATTGATGTAGTTCTCCAACAGCAGTGAGAGATTAAAGCATTAAGTTCATGGAGGTTTTTTAGTTCCTCCTTGATTTTTTCCTCACTAATTTTCAATGGTCCAATCAGGGCAAGAAATTCTAGCTGGTGAACCTCCTCTTCTGCTTCCTACAATTCATCCTTCTCCCAATTCTGAATTATGACACTAGAAGGATATTCTAATCCACCATTCTCACTGGAAGTGGCTGCCATCTAGGGATGCAACAAGGGCATGCAAAAATAATAATTGCAGCCATATCTTTGTTCCCAAATTTCCTCCTCATGTGGTGTTTTTATGGTAGCATGCTTCTTTCCCAAATTCCTTGGTTCACACCCAGCTGATTTGGGCTTGTCTTCCACCTCAACCTAAAATTCCAATGATGATTTCAAATCAGATGGATGTTATTCTTTTGGATCTGATCCAAAATATTCCATACCATCATCAATATTCCCCATATCTTTTGCACTTATCTTGAAATCACCCACGAAGAAATTGTGAGTTATTTCACCTTCCATATTGCCAACAATCGAATGTTTGACTGCTGGATCTTTGGTTGTGCATGGATCTTTTTCCTCTGCTTCTGACAAAGGATTTGGTGACTCATCATCCTCATGCCTGCTGAAAATATGATGATATATAACCATGGTATTCCCTCTTTCTTCCACACTTTGAGGGTCTGCTAATGTTCCCACAGTCATTGGTTTCTGAGGAGCTTATAAGCATTGAGAATTAAAGCTTCATTATGGGGAACTAGTTTCACCACATCATGGCACACATTATTGACAATTTATTCTATTTTATTTTGATGAATTCCAAAAGGAACATGGGTATAAAATTAGAATTGAGGTCCATACCTTTTTATCATACTACTCCCTTCAAACGGTGGAGCTATGGTGCCTTGTTTTGCCACCCATTCTCCAGGTTGACATCCAACTGATGTGTGGTCAACTTCTGCTTCCATGTGAGGCTCATGTGGTGACTTTGAATCTGATTTAGGTTCTTATTTTGGATCTGATCCAAAATATGTCTCACCATCATTAAGCTTACCAATCTCTTCTAATGTAATCTTGAGATCCTCACAATCAAATCTTGCAGTAGATTCTGCTTCCATTTGTCAACAATCTCATGATTGGTTTTTGGGTCTTGCTTGTCCCTGGTTGTCTTAGGATGAAGATTATTGGAGGCTCTTCTTGAAGAGGATCCAAAAATTCTTGTGAATTCACATGCATCCAATAAATATTTCATATCTTTTATTAACTCTTCCATAGAAGGTTGACCTTTGACTATGGAACATGCAACTTTTTCATGAATATGGCTATCAGAATAACCATAGTCTCTTTTTCCAATCATGGTCTCATGGGAGATGCTTGTGGAAGGTACTTCCTGGGAATTCTCTTCCTCATACTGTCTGCAGTATTCTTCATACTGCTCATCAAATTTATCATACCCTTCATAAATATAATCTTCCTCATGCAACTCAAAGTCTGAATCTTCCTCGACATGGAACTAATTCCACAACTACAACTTGAAAATAGTGTTGAGCTACTTTTCCTTTGAGATTTACTTTCCACAGGCTGAGACAAGGAAAGTGCTCTGATACCATTGTAATATCCTTGGAAATATTTGACCAAGATATTAACTCTAACTTCAAATTTTTGATAAAATTCAGTAGTTAAATTTTTGACAATTTTTCCGAACAAAGCAGGAAGTAAGTGATGGGGACTGAGGCAAGATATGAGAATGGTAGGATGAACATTCAATTCTGGAATTTATATGAGGTGTGTGCAGTAGAAGCAAATAAGATCCTAGTGATATTCCTAAGCGCAAAGCATCGGGGCCATTTATGTTTCAAGCATCAGCCATGCTGTAGTCTACTCCAAAGCTTCCTAGGCACACCAACATATGCTTACTAGACTAGGTGGGTTCCTGAGAGTTCAAGTTTGAGTTATGAAAGTCAAATAATTTCAATGGATACAATGGGAAGCATTCAAAAATATTTGGAAAGAGTGGGAGTGATTTGGGAGTCTTGAGTCAATTGGGGATTGCTTAGCTAGTTAATTTACAATATTTACAAAAAGGGGTTAAATGCTTCCAAATTATTAAATTAGGGACTGATATGGAAAATATAATGTATTATTAACCTCCTTCAACTTACAGAAAGAAAATCTAACATTCAGAATGAATTTGGCAGTCATTTCAGTAAAACTAGTCATAAAATAGTGCTTAATGAGCTAGTCTTTCAATCTGGGTTACTAAATGACTTTCATTAACTGAAATACTCTATTCTAAAGTATTATAATGCTTTGATATAATATATTCAACAACAACAAGTTGAAATATAACTCACTAAATGTTAAGATCCTAGTAGGCGGCCTTCACTAACATCTCAAGGTTTTGGTGTAACGGTTCGTATCATTTGGTATCAGAGCCTCCACCAAGGTTCAAGTCACAGAGTGGGTGGAAATGTCGGCATTGCAGTGTTCGCCCTGGGCTCGTATGACGCAAAGGGGACACCACTGTATGGGCGCACATCGAGCCCAGATTCTGGACTGCGGAGCGTGGTGGGATGTTAAGATCCTAGTGGGAAGCCTTCACTAACATCTCGAGGTTTTGGTGTAACGGTTCGTATCACTGAACCAATTGTGTACTCATTTAATGGCTCCTCAACAATACAGTGTCTTATAGACTAGAAAATCCTTACATAGAGCCATAGGAGAGCCGTAAGAAGAGATAGGATGATTAAATATCTGATCTAAAAGTGTTAGGTATGAAATAGAGTATGAGGGTGCACCGAGATTTCTAAGTTGTCCTGGGCGCATTCACTGAATTGGAACTTCACAAGTGCGCTCCTTAACACATGAAACCTTGGCTCTGGTGAAAATGGGTGTATCTTGGTCATCTAGACACCTTTTTCAATGAGACAAAAACTGTTTCCTACTGGAAACAGCCCTCCGAACGCAATGGAACAGGTCTCACAACCCATAAATGATCATAAGTGCTAAAATATAAACCTCCATTTCGGCCCTTCAATGTTGTCTCCTTCGAATGTACCCTATATGATGATAAATCCTTGTAAGCTTTGGTTCTTCTTAGTATTGGAGTATATGGAACTACATATCTGATCTCCATGGCTGCAAATCATGAGAGACTATTAGATAAGAGAAGCAAAATAGAATAATGGGGCACATCACCCATTGATCAACTTGGGCACATCACCAAACCTTGAGAAGCTAAAATGCTTCACTCATAAACTCACAATGACAAAAGTTATTAAATGGAGTTGGTTGGCTTCTTTTATAAAATTCATGATGACCTGCTAAGCAAGCTGAAGAGCTTGGTGACCTATGAGAATAGATCACCCATGAGTGGACATACTTTCCTTTATTTTTCCTTACAAGCTTTTCTCCTTTAGAAACTTAGCCCCCCTTTGTCTCCATATGTTTCCTGCTTTGTAAAAGTTGCTTGATTTGTAAACTAGACTCCTTCTTGGAAACTGGGCCCTCCTTTTGCTTTTTCTGGCTGTTTCCATTTTCTTGCTTTTAGAAACTCTTACACCTTTCCTTCCTTTGTTCTTTTCCTAAATCCACAAATTGATTTAGCCATATTTCTATTTTCTTGACTCTAGATCTAATTTGGAGACCTTATCTCCATGAGGGCGCCCTCTTGGCCCACTGGCTCCATTATTTAGCAAATTAATTACAAAAATTAATTAAGATTACTAAAAATAATTCCTCCATTTCACTTAGGCTAAATTTAATCCTATGCACACCTAATGAAATTAAATTATTTACCTAGGGTCTATTTTGTCCCCGTTTTTACCATGGTAATTGGATGAGCCAAAATTGGGGACGTGACAGTAGGGAGGTGGGGGTTTATACATAGATATATATATATATATAGAGAGAGAGAGAGATGGTAGTGGGTTGGTTGGTGGTAAAGTTGATGGGAATTAGGAGAAACATAGAGAGAGGGAGGGCATAGGTTTACAAGGATAGAGATAGATAGATAGAGAGAGAGGGTGTGGTGGTTAGTGGTTATAAAGAGAGGGGGCGAGAGGCATAAAGAGAGAGAGAGAGGAAGAGCGGGTAGGTGTTAGGGGGCTGGAGAGAGAGAAAGGAATTGGGGGTTATGGGCAGGTCAGGGACTATAGGAGAGAGTGAGATAGGGTATTAGTAAGAGTTAGGGAGGATAGAGAGAGAAATAAGGAGGATGAAGGTTAGTGGTAGGGGTTGAAGTAGGGAATTGAGTGAATGTGGGTGTGGGTGTGTGTGTGTGTGTGAGAGAGAGAGAGAGAGAGGGAGACAGTCTTAGGGGGTAGATGGAGAGAGAGAGGGGTGGGGATTAAGGGCATCTAGTGGAGTGGGTGGTTGATTGGGAGAGGATAGCTGAGGGGGGGTGATTATTGGTAGGCGGGAGGGGGGTTGGGTTAGAGAAATATATAGAGAACAAAAGAGTTAGGGGACGAGTATGTAAGTTAGAGATAAGGGGGATATACTTGAGGAGTGGGTGGGTGGGGTGTATAGAGAGAGAGAGAGAGGAGTGGTACATGAGAGGGGGTTTTGGAGATATATAGATGGAGATTTAAGGGTAGGGGGAGAGAGAGGTATGGGATGGGAGTGGGAAAATAAAGAGAGGCTAGAGGTAGAGATAGAGAAATATGTGGGTAGGGGTAGGGTTATGAGGAGTGGGGTGGGGGTTCAATTAGTTATAGAGGGAGGGGAGTTATGTATAAGGGAAAGAGAATTAAGTGGGTTTTGGGTAGAGAGAGAGAGAGAGAGAGAGAGAGAGTTGACCATGGAGGTGGGGGTAAATAGGGAGATTTAGTGGAGAGGTGGTTAATTGTAGGTTTCATGGGGATTAGGAGAAACATATA
Organism: Larix kaempferi; assembly: GCA_027924585.1. Taxonomy (NCBI): domain Eukaryota; kingdom Viridiplantae; phylum Streptophyta; class Pinopsida; order Pinales; family Pinaceae; genus Larix; species Larix kaempferi. The sequence goes on along the minus strand of BSBM01001518.1, from coordinate 320,418 downwards.
GATAGGCGAAGCTTATGTATAGCGGGTGAGAGAGAGAGAGTGTGTGTGTGAGGGCGTGTTTAGTGGTAGGAGTAGGGGAGAAAGAGAGATAGAGAGAGAGGTTATGGGAGAGAGAGAGAGAGTGAGGTCATGGGAGAGAGAGAGAGAGAGGGATCATGGGGATTATGAGTAGAGATAGAAAGATAGGTTAGGGTTAGAGAGAGAAAGACTGGTTAGAAGTAGAGAAAGAGAGAGATGTTAGGGGTTGAGAGAGAGAAAGTGAGAGAAAGAGAGACATCGGGCATGGGTAGGGGGGTTAGGATTGGGGGGTTGGTTTTAGGGAGAAAGGAAGGGGTCTATGGATAGGGGGAATAGGAGTGTGTGTGTGTGTGTTTGTTGGTATATATATATGTGTGTGTGTGTGTGTGTGTGTGTGTAAGAGAGAGAGATATATGGGGGTTATGGCATTGGGGAGAAGGAGGAAAATTAGATAGAACAAAGGGAGTATAGGGGGAGAGAGAGGAAGAGGTTGTTTTAGATAGGGAGATATTTGGTCGAGGGTGGTTAGTTGTAGGGGGTATGGGTATTAGGAGAAACATAGAGAGAGAGAGGTAGTAGGTGGGAAGAGCATTAGGGAGAGATATATGGGGGTTATAAGTATATATAGAAATCGAGGTTAGGAGTAAAAGAGAGAAAGAGAGGTTAGGGGTTGAATGAGGGGGAGATTGTATGGGTGTAGAGAGAGAGATATATATATATTTGAGGGTTATAGGTTTGGATAGGAGGAGGGAAATTAAAGAGAAGAGGGGGAGTATACAGGGAGAGAGAGAGGGGGGGAGGTGGAAAGGTAGGTGGGGGTATATAGGGAGATTGTTGGTGGGGGGGTGGTAAGTTGTAAAGGATATGTGGAATAAGAAAATCAAAGAGAAAAGGGGTTCTTATGGATAGGGGATGAGAGAGAGAGTGCAAGGGGGTTTTTAGTGGTAAGAGTAGGGGAGAGAGAGGGAGAGAGGTTATGTTGGAGAAAGAGAGGGAGGGTGGTGGTTAGTTGAAGGTGCAAGAGTAGGGAGGTGAGTGTGTGTTAGAGAGAGAGATTGGGGGGTATTAGGGAATAGGGGGAGAGAGAGGAATGTGAGGATTAGGGGTAGGTTGATTAGTATTGGATAGAGAGAGAGAGAGTTGAGGGGGGTTATTGGTAAGAGTAGCAGTGGGGGGAGAGAGGTTAGTGGAGAGAGAGAGAGGTTAGGGGTGAGATGGAGAAGTAGCAGGGGGGTTAGTGGTAGGGGTGGGATGAGGGGGTGAGTTTGTGTGCGACAGAGAGAGAGGGTTTGGGTGTTAGGAACTAGGGGAGAGAGAGGTGGGTGTTGGTTAAAGGTAGGTTGATTAGTATGGGGTTGAGAGAGATGAGGAGGTAGAGAGAGAGAGAGAGAGAGAGGTTAGGGGATAGAGAGAGAAGGAGGGGGCTTATTGGTAGGGGTGGGAGTAGTGGGGGTGTGTGTGTTTTATAGAGAGTTAGGGGGGTGTTAGGGACTAGGGGGAGAGAGAGGTGGGTGTTGGATAGGGGTAGTGGGACTAGTATGGTGTTGTGTGTGTGTGTGTGTGAGAGAGAGAGAGAGATCCAAGGGGGTGGTTATTAGGGGAAGGGGGGAATGGGGTTTTTGGGAAAGAATGTTAGAGATATACAAGGCTAGAAGTTTTAGGAGGAGTAGGCATGATAGAGATAAGGGAGTATCATGGAGGAGTATGGGGTGTTGAGTAGAGAGAGAGGAGGAGTGATTATGGGTAGTGGAGAAGATGGGGTTGGAGGAGAGAAAGAGATAGAGATCAGGGGGTTAAGGGTGGGTATAAGGGGAGAGAGAAAGAGAGATGGGATTGAGAGGGATTATCAGAGATAGATAGAGAGGGGGGGTAATGGTTAAGGGAAGTAGGTGTGTGTGTGTGTGTGTGAGAGAGAGAGAGAGAGAGAGTGAGATAGAGAGGGATAGAGAGAGAGAGAGAGGGATAGAGAGAGAGGATGGGTGTTTAGTGGTAGGAGTAGGAGAGGGAGAAAGGGTGTGTGTTTAGTTATAGGAATAGAAGGGAGAGAGAGGAGGAGGTTATGGGTAGAGATAGAAAAAGAGATAGAGGGTAGGTTTTTAAATGGTGTTGGGAGAGAGAAAAAGGGGTGGGGGTTAGTAGTAGGTGGAGGGTTATGGGAGAGAGTGAATGATAAAGGATTTTAGTGAGGGGTAGCAGGGGGGGGAGGAGAGAGATAGAGAGGTAGTGGTGGGAGTAGATAGATAGATAGAGAGAGAGAGAGAGAGAGAGAGAGAGAGCAAGATAGTAGGGGGGAGAGAGAGGGATGGAAGTTATGGGTAGGTGGAGTAGGGAGTTGTGTGTGAGAGAGAGAGGGAGGGAAAGAGAGAGCGGGGGTAGTAAGGATTATAAGAAGGATAGAGAGAGAGAGGATGGTATTAAGTGTTAGGGGGGGGCATGGGGCACATAGAGATGGACGAAGGGAGATACTTGTAGGGGTGTGAGTAGGGGGGTGAGTGTGTGTGTGTGTGTTTTTGTTATGAAGAGAGCGTGGGGGGAGTTAGGCAGTAGAAGGAGAGAGAAAGGGGTGGGCATTAGGGATAAGTGGATTATTGGGGTGTTTTGAGAGAGAGAGTTGATGGGGTATGATTGGGGGTTGGGGGTGAGGTGTGCGGTTTGGGGGAGAAGTGGTGTTGGGGGAGACAAATAGATACATATAAGTAGCGTGAGGCATTTGGGAAGGAGCAGGGAAATTAGAGAGTAGGTGGGTATAGTGAATGAGTGGCAGGTGTGGAGTTGGGATAGAGAGAGGGAGAGAGGTGTTGAGAGAGAGAGATCAATGGGGGTTGGTTAGTTGTAGGAGTAACAGAGAAATAAGGTGGTTTAGAGAGAAAGAGGAGGCTTAGATATAGAGAGAGATATTTTGGAGTTATGTGTTTGGGGACAAGGAGGGAAATTAAAGAGAAGGGAGGGAATATAGGGGGAGAGAGAGAGAGGAAGAGGTGGGTATGAAGTTGGAGTTAGATGGGGAGAGATTTGGTGGGGATTGTTTAGTTGTAAGGGGTATGAGGATTAGGAGAAACATACAGAGAAGGGGGATTATGTATAAGAGGTGTGTGTGTGTGAGAGAGAGAGAGTGCAAGGGGTTGTTTAGTGCCAGGAGTAGGGGAGAGAGAGAGGAGGGATATTAGTGGTAGTTGAGAGGAGGGGGGTTGGGGGAGAGAAATAGACAGATATATAAGGGATTAAGGGATTGGGGAGGATAATGGAAATTACAATGAAGGGTGAGTATAGGGAGAGAGGTGGGAATGGGAGCCTAGTTAGTTGTGGGTGGGGGATTATAAGAGATAAAGATAGAGGGTTGCTAATGGTTATAGAGAGAGATAAAGAGGGAGATAGAGAAAGGAGTGGTATGAGTAGGAAAGAGAGTGAGAGAGTGTTTAGTGTTTGGAATAAGTGAGTGAGAGAGAGAGGAAAGTGGTTAGGGGGTTAGAGAGAGAAAGAGGGAAAGATGGTGGGTGTTATAGGGGTGGGGTAGAAAGAAAAGAATGGGGATTAGAGGTAGGTGGAGGAGGAGTAAGGGAGAGAGAATGAGAGATGGTCTTAATAATGGTTAGGAGGAGGAGGAGGTGAGAGAAAGAGAGAGAGAGAGGGAAGAGGGGGATTAATTGTATGGTTGGCATAGGGGGTGGGTGAGTGAGAGAAAAAGGGAGAGAGAGAGAGGGGGGTGATGGGGTGATTAGGGGTAGTGTATAGGAGGGGTTTTGGGGGGAAACATATATTTATAGACTAAGGGGTTTAAAATTTATGGGAGGAGAGAAACTAGAGAGAAGAGTGGATATAGGGTGGGAGATAAGGAGAGAGAGAGAGAAAGAGAGAGATGGGAGTCTGGTTAGCATTGGGGAGAGGAGAATGATAAGGGATATAGATAGAGGGTGGGTAATGGTTATGGATAGTAGGAAAGTGAGAGAGAGGGTGAGGGGGTGGATAGTGGTAGGAGTAGGAGAGAAGGAATAGGGGTGGTTAGTGGTAGGAATAGGAGAGAGAGTGTGTGCGAGAGGGGAGGGTTAGGGGTAGAGAGAGAAAGAGGGAGAGATGGTCGATGTTATGGGGTTAGAGGAGAGAGAACGAGATGGGAGTTAGGGGTAGTAGGAGTAGTACGAGGGAGAGATTATGAGAAATGGTTTGTAGTAAGGGTTAGGGGGGAGTAGGAGAGAGAGAGAGAGAGAGGAGAGAGAGAGAGATGAGAGAGAGAGAGAGAGAGAGAGATTAGCATTAGTGCTAAGAGTAGGGGGTTATGTCTGTGAAATAGATATTAGGGGGTTATGATTTTAGGGAGGAGGAGGTAATTTAAATAGAAGAGAGAGAGATGGTATGTGTGTGTGTGTGTGAGAGACAGAGAGGGGTGTTTAGTGGTAGGAATAAAAGGGAGAGAGAGGAGGGGGGTTAGGTGTAGAGAGAGAAAGAGGGTTATATCAAGGGGTGTGGTTTAGCGGCAGGTGGAGGGGTTTGGGAGAGAGCGAATGAAAGAGGATTTTAGTAATCTAGTGGGATGAGAGGATAAATAGAGAGACATAGTGGTGGGAGGTAGGATGAGGGAGAGAGATAGAGAGATAAAGAGAGAGACAAGGTGTAATGGAGTTGTGAGAGAGAGAGGGCGGTGGGATTTATGGGTAGCTGAAGGACTAGGGAGTTGTGTATGAGAGAGAGGGAGGGAGGGTAGTAAGGGTTAGGGGTAGGTTAGAGAGAGAGAGATGTGGGGGTACTAAGTGTTAGGGGGAGAGAGAGAGAGGGAGGAGGGGGGGATGGTTGTAGGGCTATGAGAAGGGGGGTGAGTGTGTGTGTGTGTGTGTGTGTGTTACAAAGATAGAGTGGGGGGATTTTAGGGAGTAGTGGGAGAGATAAAGGGGTGGGGGTTAGGGATAGGTGGATCAGTGGGGTTTTGAGAGAGAGAGGGAGAGAGAGAGAGAGAGAGAGAGAGAGAGAGAGAGAGATTTGGGGGGGTGGCTAGGGGTAGGAGGGAATAGTGGGCTTTGGGGAGAGTAAGAGATATTGATTAGGAGAGTGAGGTGTTTATGAATGAGTAGGGAAATTAGAGTGAAGGTGGGTATAGTTGATGAGCATGGGGTGGTGTTGAGAGAGAGAGAGAGAGAGAGCAATGGGGTTTGGTTAGTGGTAGGAATAGGAGAGTGAGAAGGTAGTTTAGGGAGAGAGAATAGGCTTAGAGAGAGAGAGAGAGAGAGATTTATGTCTTTCAGGGGGAGGAGGGAAATTAAAGAGAAGGGCAATAAGTATAGGGGGAGAGAGAGGGGAAGAGGTGGGCACAAAGGTTGGGGGTACATTTTGATAGAGTTGGTGGGGGTCAGTTATTTTTAGGTATTATGGGGATTAGGAGAAACATAGAGTGAGGGGGACCTTATGCATAGGGTGAGAGAGAGAGAGAGAGAGAGAGAGAGAGAGAGAGAGTGCAAGGGGGTCATTATTGCTATGATTAGGGGTACAGATAGAGAGAGTGGGTGATTAGGTATAGTCAAGAGGAGGGGGGTTGCAAGAGAGAAAGAGATAAAAATATATGGGATTGAGGGATTGGGGAGGAGGAGGGAAATTATAGTGGAGAGTGGGTATAGAGGGAGAGAGAGAGAGAGAGAGAGAGAGAGAGAGAGAGAGGTGGTATCCTAGTTAGTGGTTGTGAGAGGGGGATTATAAGAGATAGAGAAATAGGGTTGGTAATAGTTAAAGAGAGACAAAGAGGGGAAGGTGTTTAGTGGTAGGAGTAGGAGAGAGATTGAGGAGGTGTTTATTACTTCGAACAGGAGAGAGAGATGGACAAATGGGGTTAGGGATAGAGAGATAAAGAGGGAGAGAAGGTAGGTGTTATTGGGTCAATGGACAGAAAAAGGAATGGGGGGTTAGAGATAGGTGGAATAGTATGGGAGAGAGAATGAGAGAAGGTTTTAAAAGGGTTAGGGGGAGGAGGTGAGAGAGACAGAAGACAAAGGGGGATTAGTGGTAGGGGTGTGAGAAGTTGGTGAGAGAGAGAGGTGTTATGGAGTAGAGGAAGAGAGAATTTGGGGGTTATGTGTAGATGGAGGAGCATGAGGTTGTGTGTGTGTGTGTGTGTGAGAGAGAGAGAGGAGAGAGGAATGGGGTGATTAGCGGTAGTGGAGAGGAGGTATTTTGGGGGATACAAAGAGATAGATATTGAGGGGGTTATCGTTTCTAGGAGGAGGAGGGAAATTAGAGAGAAGATTGGGTATAAGTTGGGAGATAGGGATAAAGAGAGAGATAAGGGAGTCTGCTTAGTGTTGAGGGGAGGGGGTTAGGGGGGAAAGGGGAGTTAATGGTAGTGGTGGGATTAGGGAAGTGGGTGTATGTGCAAAAGAGAGAGAGAGAAAGAGGAGGGCCTGTTAGGGACTTGGGGGAGAGAGAGAGGAGGATGGTAGTTAGGGGCAGGTGGATAAGCATGGGTTTGAGAGAGAGGGAGGGAGGATGGGGGTTAGTGGTAGGGGTTGTAGTAGGGGGGTGAGTGTGTTTGTTAGAGATAGATGTGGTTGTTAGGGACTAGGGGGAGAGAGAGTCAGGTGTCAGTTAAGGGTAGGTGGATTAGTATGGTGTTGAGAGAGATAGAGAGAGAGAGAGAGAAGGGGGCTTATTAGGGGTAGTGGGAGGATGTAGGTTGGAGAAGAGAGCGTTAGAGATAAGTAGGGCTAGGATTTTTGGGTGGAGTAGGGTGTATAGAGATAAGAGGGGTATATTGGAAGAGTGAGGGGTGTTCAGTAGAGAAAGAGAGAGAGAGAGAGAGAGAGAGGAGAGAGAGAGAGAGAGAGAGAGGGAGAGGGGATGGGTTATTAGGGTTAGTGGAGAGGATGGGATTGGAGGATAGAAATATATAGATTTTGAAGGGGTTATGGGTTTCAATAGTAAGAGGAAAATTAGAGAGAAGGGTGGGTATAGAGAGAGAGAGAGAGATGGGTCTGTGGTGAGTGCTATCAGGGAGGTTGATTATAAAATACATAGAGGGGGTGGAGGTAATGGTTAGGGGGATATGAGAGAGAGATGGGGTGTTTTTAGTTGTAGGAGTAGGAGAGAGAGTGAGAGGATGGTTAGTGGTAGGAATATGAGAGAGAAATAGAGGAGGGGTTAGGGAGAGAGAGGGGTTTAGTGGTAGAGAGAAAAAGAGGGAGTGGGTGGGTGTTATGGGGGTGTGGGAAAGAGAAACAGGTGGGGGTTAGGGATATATAGAGGCGTAATGGAAATAGAGAATGAGAGGGTGTTTTAGTAAGGGTTAGAGAGAGAGAGAGAGAGAGAGAGGTGGTGGGAGGATTAGTGGTAGGAGTGAGAGTAGGGAGGTGAGTGTGTGTATGTTTGAGAGAGAGAGAGTGGTAAGATGTGTATTAGTGGTAGAGGTCAGAGTATGAGGGTGAGTCTATGTGATAGAGAAAACAAGAGGGTGTTAGGGTGTAGATAGATAGATAGAGAGAGAGAGAGAGAGAGAGAGAGAGAGGTGTGGGAGTTATGAGTATCTAAAAGAGTAGGGGGTTGAGTGAGAGAGACAGAGAGTTGGGGGGGAGGGGGGGGGTGATTAGGGTTATTGGGAAGAGGGTGTTAGGGGAGAAAACATAAATTAAAAGAGACCAATAGGTTTAGGGGTTCAGGGAGTAGTATGGAATTTAGAGAGAATGGGGGTATAGTTTAGGAGTGGGAGGTTGGGAGTATAGAGAGAGAGAGCGGGGGGGGATTAGGGGTAGGAGTAGGAGGGTGGTTATGAGAGATAAAGGGGGGATATGAGTATGGGGTAGGATGGGGTTTAGAGAGTGAGGGAGAGACACATTTCAGGGAGGTTAGTGGTAGGGAATTTTATAATAGATAGAGATAGAGAGGGGTTCAAAGTTAGGTATAATAGGTGAGAGAAAGGGGCGGTTAGGGGTAAGAGGTAGAAATAGAGAGAAAGAGGGTGGTTAGTTGTAGAAGTATGAAAGTGGTATGGAAGGGTTGGTGAGAGAGATGTGGGTTAGGGTTAGAGAGAGAGTGAGAGCGAGAGAGAGGGGGGGGTTGGGTTCTAGGGTGTTGGGGATAGGTGGAGGATTAGGGGGGGGAGAGAGTGAGAGAGTGGGTAACTAAGGCTTATGGGGAGGAGGGGGTTTAGTGGAAGGGTGGGAACATGAGCTGTGTGTCAGATAGAGAAACAGAGAGATATAGAGATCATTTGGGTGTTAGGTAGTAGGAGAGAGAGGAGTGGTATTTATGGGTAGGTGGAGGTGTAGGGTTTTGAGAGAGAGAGAGAGAGAGAGAGAGCTAGGGGGTTTAATAGGGGTAAGGGGATGAGGGAGGTTGGGGAAAAGAAATATATAGAGATCATGAGGGCTAGGGTTATTTGAAGGAGCAAGGAAGAGAGAGAGAATGAGAGAGGTGGTGGGAGGAGGGGAGAGAGAGAAGGGTAGAAGTGGATTAGTGGTAGGTTAGGAGTAGGGGTTGTGCATCAGAGAGAGAGATCATGGAGGTGTTAGGGGCTATCAAGAGAGAGAGATCATAGCTGGGGGATATGGGTAGGTGGATGAGTAGTGGGTTGAGAGAGAGAGAGAGAGAGAGAGAGAGTCGAGGGGGGGGGTTGATTGGGGGTAGCATGGAGGCGAGGGGTTGGGGGAGAGAAAGAGATAGAGATCATGAGGTTAAAGGTTATTGGGAGTAGGGAAGTTAGATATAAGGGGGTTATAGTTGAGGAGTTATGGGAGAGTTAAAGAGAGACAAAGACGTGGTAGTGGAGGTATTAAGACAGAGAACGGGGGTTAAGGGTACATTGGGTAGGAGGGCAGTTAGATAGAGAAATAGGTGGGTTACAATTACACAGAAAGAGAGAGAGAGAGAGAGAGAGAGAGAGAGAGAGAGAGAGAGATAGAGAGAGATATTTAGGGTAGTGTGTGAGGAGTGGGTAGTTGCAGGTAGGGAGAGAGAGAGGGGGTTAGGGATAGAGGAGTGAGTAGGGAGGTTATGGTTTGAGAGAGATAATTATACAAAGAGAGAGATGGTGGGGTGCTTGTTAGTGGTAGAGGGGGGGTCTTAGGTTAGATAGAGAGAAAGAGGGAAGTGGTGGGTATTTCTAGGTGTGATAGTAGAGGGTTGATTTTGCTAGTGTGTGTGTGTGTGTGTGTGTGTGAGAGAGAGAGAGAGAGAGAGAGAGAGAGAGAGATCCGGGGGGGATTAGGGGTCGAAGGAGGATGGCATAGTGGGGAGGAAGTGTTAGAGATAAGCGGCTTTAGGAATTCTGGGAGGAGTAGGTTGGATAGAGAGAAGGGGGGTATTAAGGAGGAGTGGAGGGGTGTTGAGTGTAGAGAGATAAAGATAGAGGGGGGTGATTATGGGTAGTAGAGAAGAGGGGATTGGAGGAGAGAAAGTGATAGAGCTTGAGGGGGTTATGGGTTTTGTATTGGAGAAAACTCACTATGGCTTGGGGTAGACCACAATAGACAGCTGAATACCAGAAATTAACTCAATTCTGAATGCTATGCTATATAAATGACAATGCTAAGATAATGAAGAATATAACCAACCTTGATCCAAACGTTTGATGTAGATCCCCATTGGAGCTTTCAATTCGTGCACTTGAATCTACAATTTAGTCTTGACATCCAATATACAACAAGTACATATAATATATAAATAATATTAACATCATCAATAGCAACGGTCCATGATATTATAAGTAAATGCAACCCAATGTAGAATAAACAACATTCATAATATTAACTGGACAAGAATATGAGTATTTCTATTAATAAACAAGAAGAAGTACAATGTGATACGAGCTCTTGCCGACGACCAATCTGAACCAAGATCTGGATCAATCCACTTGTGCATCCACCACTTCAATCCTCCATGGAATGGAAAACTCAAACTATGATAGGAGTTTGGAAGGTGAACATAAGGGTTAACAACTACAAATATCAATGAGTGTAGACTCAAGATAGGGAAAAAATCCACTTGAGTTCTTTTGATCTTCTTTCTCCTCCCATCCATAAGCCATATGTGCTCAATATATAGTCCTCTCAAAGGTAAGTGAAAGGACACATCGAGGCATTTTTTCGGCATATGGAGGGTCAAAGGTCACCCAATAACCTCTTTTTGAGAGTAAAAAGTAATAAACTAGTGATTTTTACCATTTTACATGTTACCCACGGGCTATAGTGATGCAACTCGCGGGTACGCCTACTGTAATGATGCAGCTAGTGTACAAGGAAAAAAAATAAGGAAAAATGGTGTCTGAAGGATATAAAATGGATCTGAGTCAGTGAAATGGATCCTGCAGGCCAAAGAATATTGATACTCACAAGGTGGAAAATTACATTGTAACATATGCCCCCTAATGTGTGAGGTCAGAGACTGATGCTACGATGGCCGAAATACATTATAAATCTTAGAAGTGGAGTGATGGAGACACAAGTGAAAGGAGCAGCTCACTCGTCATAATACAATAGTATCCCTGAATACATGTCGGTATAGTACAACAATCTGACACAATGGCCATGAATAGGCAGTACATAATGAATACATGTCATAAGTGATCATACACATGATCCCTCTACAGTAAGATATGATCTCCTGCTGAAAAGGAAATGACTGGTGCAAATTGGAGGTACAAACTGCTAATATCTAAGAGGTGATATCTCAGATGTAAAGTCATAATCATAAGTAGCATATTGAATGCCACTATTGCCTGGGGTCTTCTACACCAGTCTTCGACGGTGTAAGTCCCATCAAGTGAATAAAGGAGTTGGGGTTGAACCTGATGTGACATTGTCTGCTTACTGGTCAATGATGTATACTGTTAACAAATGCGAAATAACCCACCAATAATGAAAATGGGCATCAAGGCATGGAGTACAAGCATCGGAGTGTGACTAAATTTGTTGGAGTCGAACACTAGGATGAATCCATCGATCAGGGGACATTGATTTATTCCCAAAACTGTCGATGGCGAGAGAACTTGCCATTAATGACTGCAAGCCTCAACATACTCAACCGAACTCTAAGCCTCAAGTCCCAGAATAAATGGGTTGAATTCGATGGAACGAGACTCATTGGAGGGAGGGAATTAATGCATCCCCCATTAGCCAGCACGACGAGGTACCAGCTACGCTAAAAGATTTGGAAGAGCTTAGGTGAAACAGACTGACTCAATAAGGATGGCCAACATGCAATAGTCAAGAGATTTGAGGAGTGGCCGTCTCTGGTTTCAGGACTTCCTTTGAACAAGAGCATGAGAAGATGGATAGACTCAGGAAGCATAGACTCGATATAGACTGTGTCATGCAGGAGGAACCACAAAGGGGTCCATAATGACTAGAAGCTTAACCAATCGATGGAAAAAACTAAGAAACAAGAATAGCTCCTAAGGTCCAACTATAGTCCCGACTCATAATGTACGGAGTGGAATGAATGCTCTATTCAAAGGAAACACAACAGCTGCCAACTAGAAGTAGTAACCATAATCCCATCCGGCTTTTTGGAAATTTTATTTTTTTTTGACTTTTTCATATTTGGGAAAAGCTTGAAAAAGAATAAAATTACTTATAGTACAACAAGTGAGGGAACGAGTGTTGAAGATCGAGTAGACTAGTCCCATGCAGTGGAACATACCTATGATCAATGCAAGGAAGCATATGTAGGATGTGGAAACTCAAGAGTGTGTTCCCTTACGGTCAAAAGGTCATCAAATTGTGAAGGATAAATGGAAGCTTTGCAAGGCTCGATAGGGAAAAGTGCTCAGGCACCAGGCTAATAACTGAGTAAGCGAGAGCCGGCACAAGGCTCAAGTGGCAAGCAAGATGATGCAATGCAATCACAACATGATATAACTGAGGGGAGTCCTTAAGGGAGATGGCTAGCATAAGACAAAGTAGATTATGAGTCTTTATCGCAACATCATGGCATGACTACAAAGGACTCCCAATCCTAAGGACAAACAACAGGATGAACACCAGAATGCACAAAGGGGTTCTAACTAGGGTACCCATGTTTGGAAAAGCCCTACCACCACATAACGACACTTCTATAGCAGTGTGAAGGTTTCATGTTAGTTAAGAAGCGAGGTGGCACCTAGGGTTTGTGAAAGTGGTCAAAAGGTCAAATGAATAATGCATGTGAAAATGACATTTAACCTATATGCCAGGTGTGAAATGTACCTGCCATAGGTGTTAAATAGTCGGAAACAACTTCCACCAAAGAGATCTGGTAAAAAATGTGTTGTTGCAGCAACATCCCTCCCCAAAATTTTGTAGATATTGGGGGCCCCTGCTTATTTTCCTAAAAATGTTATGGTTAAAAGAATTAAGCCTCCTTTGGAAAACCTTTTGAACTTAGTTTTGTTTCAAGTGGGGAATCTGTTTTAAAACTAAAGTTTTTCTTCTAAGTCAAAACTCACAATTCTTTCCCGAAACTGCAGAAGAACTCAAATTTCTCTCCCAAAATGGCGGAAGAACTTAGGATGTTCACCCGCAACTGCAGAAAGTCTTAAGGTTTTTTCCCGAAACTGCGAAAACACTTAGCGTTTCTGAAACTTCAGAAGAACTCAAAATTCTCTCCTGAAACTGCGGATGAACTCAGCATTCTCTCTTGAAATGGTGGAGGAACTCAAGATTCTCTCCCGAAATTACAGAAACGTTCCTCAAGTGTTGCCGCAACAAGTTGTTTTTTCCCGAAGTTACTCGACCATTCACATTTCGGAAAAGACTTTGCATATTCATTCATCAATTTGCAGAAGAACTCGTCGAGTCTTCCCAAAATGTCGGGAGAAACTCACGAGTTTACACCGCAAACGTTTAGCTCACCAACTTCGGAAGAACTTGTCAAACCTTTCCGCAAAAGCAAAGCATCTTTCTAATATTTCCCGCAAAGTCTGCTACGCCCAAACCCATAAAGTCCACCCACGCTTCAAAAGAAACTCATGAGGTCTACACGCAATAGAGAACGGGACTCACCTTTTCCTTCCGTTATCGACGGTTACGCATAAATGCCAAAGGTTTGAAAAGACCTCACCGTACGGGTGATTAACCCCGTTTTGATTTTGCCACCTACCCAATTAAATGCCCACATGTACCAGTTTTATATATAAGGGCGATGGGGGTTCTATTATCCCATTGATAGAATTTGATTTAGATAATGTCATTGGGAGACTACACTCATTGGCTCCAACTTAGCTCTTTCATAGCCGTGTTGATTCCATAGCACCACTGTCTCACTTCTAGGTAAGGGGTTCTATCGATAACTTTGTCTTATCTATGTGTCAAGACTTTCTCTGGGTTTTACGTAGCCGGTTGGATCTCGTAGTATGCTATCCTTTAAAATTTTACAGCCACTACATCCCATAGAATTCTCATTACTGGTAGCTAGGAGTCATAGCCAGTGCTAATCATCCCCAGTTAATCCATTGAAAGAACTAGTCCAGCCTAGCCAGTACCACTAGCCGCAGTCCTATCGTAGAATTTCCTAAGCTGAGTCGATACACTCAATCCATGTTCTTTTGTTAGCCATGTGTCATTACTCAATACTATCATAACAAAAAAGCAATGCTCGTCATAGCTGACTAGGCTACTCGATCGCTCAACTACTTAGCTTGGACTACTTAGTCTCCATAATTTTCCTTTTCCATGATTATGCATTCATGTTCCCTCAGTTATTGAAAAGTAGTTTCGTTAAATATTTTCTTTGCTTCCTCATTATGTTTTTCTACCCCCCAGCATGCAGCCGTATAATTTTGTTTCTTGTTAGCATGATAGTCTTGCTCTATGATTTTGCTCTCATAATGATTTACAATTTTCTATTCATTCACATATGGTTGCTGTCAGGGATAAGCCACGATACCAAAAGGTGGTAGAAAGAAAGCTAAAATGATGGAGCCAGAGCTAGTGCAACCAAGGACTGAAACTCTTTTTCAAGATACAAAGTGCACCACTGGCATCCCTCTTGAGGTCCAGTGGGGAGATGTTTACCGGATGATCAGGGACCAAGATATCCCAGATATGCTATTAGAAGAGGAGAAAATTTACCTCAACATCAGAACCTCCGGCATAGCCAGGGCTTCTACTCACCCTGAATTGTTGCCGCGCTTTGAAGTGATTGGGTGGATAGTGGAACATGCCAACCCACAAACTAGAGTGTTGCAGGACAACAAGGGAGAGGCATTTGCTTCATTCCATCCAACTTATATTGCAGTAGCCTACAAATTCTCAAGTCCTAGCAAGCACTAAAAGATGAATGGTTGGGACAGATGAATAATCTCGAGATGGATAAGAGGCTGTTAATCATAGGCAAGCAGTTGAGGAAGAGAGATAATGATGAATATGACGTTTAGAGCCTAAGACCTCCTTTTAGGTTAATTGCCCTGATGTTAAGCAGAATAATCAGTATGCCCGATGGCACTGTATATAGGATACAGTGGGCCCCCATAATCCACTTCATAGCTTTCAAGGGAACTGTGTTTAATTGGGATACCATCCTCTCAGATAGTCTGGCATCCACTGTGGCTGCAGCTAGAGAAGGTTTAGCCTTAAAAAAGTCAGAGTTCTTCATGTCTTCGTACCTCATTGATTGCATCTTGGCAAAGCTCCCTTTCCCCAGGGTTAGGTTTCTCATGGGATCAAGCCAACACCCTGATATACACTGCCTATAAAATAATGTGGGCTCAAAATTACAGACCAAACTATAAGCTCATTTGTGAAGAGTTCATCATGCCTCTGTATGAGTAGATGTTCAATGAAGAGCCCAATTGCTATCAAAGAATGCCATGGAAGTCCTAGAGAATTATTTTGATTTCTACTTCTCAGAGAGGGTACTTATATCAGGATGTTTGGAGGGCACCAATCCACCATACATTTTACCAAAATACGTCACTGATTATGTGGTCCTGAAAGAAGCAGTCGGGTAGGTTTTCCTTGATGGAATAGGAGGAGTTCTTAACAAGCAGCATAAAGCTTCCTCCCCCCTTTTCCTTTCCATATAGGAGCCTATAAATTCTCAGCAGTTGCAACAGCTGAAGAGTTCATTCAGGAATTGAAATATTTTCACTTCGGTGAGGTAATCTTCCATAGAAATGACAGGTGGATCAAGGTTGTCAAGCATTGCAAGGAGGTATATGCTCATTTTGATTATGCCCATTACTATGATGCCAAAGAAGAAGTGTTTAGAGGAATCAACAACATGACTAAATTGCAGATTTTTTCATCATGGCATTGGAGCTAGCTCTAGCTCTGCCCCAGCCCAAGAAGCCAGTCTGCAGAAAGAAAAGGAAGCAGCTGAGGCCCTGGCCCTTGAAGAACGAACATTGAAAGAAGAAGCTAGATTGCAGCAAGAAGAAGAGGAAGCTAGGTTACGAAGAGAAGCCAAGGAATTAAGATTACAGCAGGAGGCAGAAGAAGCAAGATTGCAGTGGAAATCTCAGGAACAAGAGAAAAGGGAAGAAATTGAGAATAAGCAGCAAGATGGGGAAGAGCAGGGAAGGATTAATGCCGAAGAAGAGAAAAATCCTGAAGGAGAGAAAAATCTTGAAGGAGAACAAAATGCCAAGGAAGAAAGTAAGTCCAACGAAGATGATCAGGCTGGTGGCTCTGGCACCCAAGATATGGAAATAGACTTGTCTCAGGTGGCTCAGACCCCACCCGCAGAGGCAAAAGTCCATATAAGAGACCTCCTGATTATCCCTTTCACCCCATCCAAAGATCATATTGTGTCCCGATGGGATAAATTTGTGTACTATAGAAGAGGAAGACTGTGGTCCTAAAATTGGAAGAGAGGATAAAGAGACTTTTCCAAGCAGACATTGTCACATAGTGAGAAACCACGATCATGCATAATACAAACAAAGCTCCCATAGCCATGGCATCCACTGCTGTGTCGACAGCAAAATCAACATAAGATAATGTGATTGATATGGTCAAAGAGTTTGAGTCAACAAAGAGGAGAGCTCGCATGCTACAACATACTGTGGCTAATTAGCAAGCTTACAACGATCTTGTAGTAAACAAATATAATCACCTGTCTGCTAATCATAAGGAGTTGTCGGATAAGTATTGACATCTGGACGAAGAAAAGGAGCACCTGGCAATCCAAATGATGGTTCTAGAAGCGGAAAAGAATGATTCTAAAGCTAGATTCTTTCACCTAGAAGTAGATAGGTAGGAAATGGTTGAGCAGTTAGAGTGGGTAGAAAGCAGATTGATAGATATGTCTCCCTTTCATGACCAGTCTTGTGACATATTAAGTCAAATGCATGCCACACAAGAACTGATAATTGAGGAGGTGTGTAGGATCAAGTCCATGCGGGTTAGTTTGAAAGAAGTCAATGCTGAAGAAATCAGGATTAAAGGAAAATACACTCGGATTAAAGCTAACATCCTGATTCAGATGGAGTGGAGAGAAGGGAAGGAGGATTTCCCTAAACATTTCCCATTCAAATCTATGGATGAGTTTAAGGAAGATATAGCCCTGATGAGTTTTGCAAGAATTGTGGTGTCAAGCTGATGGCTAAGATCCAAGGAACAATTGAGAAGGTAACAACCTGTATCAAAAGATCGATGAAGTGCATGAAAATTGCAAGCTGATCTTTCCTTAGTCCCTCAATGAGTTTCCAAGCAAAGAGCAGTGTTTGTCAGACTTGAAGGAAGAGCTGGACATTCAAATAGAATATGTAAAGAAGATTGATGTGGTTGGCCATCGATGATCTCCATCATTACATTGGGCTGTCATCAGTATACAATCATTTTCTTAAATAGATCCACCAGGAAGCAATAGGAGGAATTCATGGTATTGAGGTAGAGCTTGGTAAGCATGTGACTTCCAGAAGATCCTGCTCCCTTCCCCAGCAAATGTGGTTATGAGGGACACTAGTATTTGGTTCAATTATATTGCAGAGAGGAGAAGAAGGCAGCAACAGCAGGAGCAGTTAGCGCAGGCACATCATCTCCAGCAGAAGCGCCACCCCAAGGATGAACATGTTGGTTAGAATGCGTTGTTCTTATTTTTATTTAATTTTCCCCTGTGGTTAAAACGTAGAGTCATCAGGACAACTGTCCTTTTCTATTATGAAAAAGAATTTCTATTTTAGGAAAAGGGCCACGAATTGATATTTTCTAGGTAAAGTCTTTAAAAGTCAAGTGTAAAAAGCCAGATGGCATCCCAAGAGGCATTTTGTAAGCTTATAAATAGATGCATAGGGAATAGTGAAAAAGGAATTTTTGCAGGGAAATGAATTTTTTCAAGCTTGTACGAACTATTTTGCACTTGCTTCTAGAAAGTGAATTTGCCTAATATGAACCTGGAGAGGACGCATTTTTCCTGGGAATGTGTGTATGATGTCTGTTGGATTCTTCTGGTGAGATTTATATGTATCACTGTAAAATCTTTCTCTGATGTTTGAATTATTTCTGTGCAACGAATGATTTTACTATTCTCCATGCAATAATGTTTCTCTTATATGAGTAATAGACTACTTTCACATGTATTAAAATCTATCTTTTATATTCTTCATCTCTTGCTATAGGTGTATATTTATGATTTAATGGTTATCTGTTGATCTTCAGATGCTTCTTTCAGCCCATTACTCATACTTATAGTTTTTGCTCATTGCAGGGATAGATTTAGATTTATTTCAGTTTTAGACACAGATTTGTTTCAAGTTTCGCATTTAGATTAAGTTACCTTAGGCACTTGCATATCATCTTAACTATAAAATAAAAAAGAACGGTGGATTGGGCCATAACCGGTGCAAAAGAAAACAAATCCAAATCTAATGATAGCCAGAACCACTAACCGGATGGATTCCCCATACCAAACGATGGACAATCTAGTTGGGATAGTTTACCGGGGAGAATCCCTTTCTGCTTGATGCTACGATCTTCGGGGCATCAACAAAATGCAACTCCAAGACGTTATATTAGTCCATAACAACATTTAAATGGAGAAAACTATAGACAAGTCGGTCTTGAAAATTATAAATAGTAACAAAAATTTACAATTTACAATTCATTTTTACTATTCACCCATTTGGAGTTTTGTGGTTAGTTTTCACCTCAACATTTAGTTGCTGATTTCGGGAGCTACAGGCGTCCGATTGTTGAACCGTCAGGAGCAAGTTGGTAATCTCATCCCCACCTTCTATTTCAATGTTTTTATTTCAAATTTCAGTGGTTGTATTTTTAGTTTAGCCAATCCCTAAATGGCTTCAGCACTACCTGCGGGCTACTACTATGCAGGTCGCGAGTAGGGAATTATATTCGCAGTCAACACATAGGTTGACTGTGGGTACCCACCACTGTATGCAAATTTTCCCGTGGGTATGGTCATGAAGTTGATTTTATAAAGGAAATTGACTAAAATCTTTGTTTTTTCTCACTCCAGGATGGTTCTAGACTGGAGGGAGAGGGAACATGACCTGGTAGATGAGGTTGTTCATAACGATATGTGTTCATAGCAAGCGTTGCAAGCATGTGGTTTATAAAAGTTCTGGAGCATAGTGGGTTTGAGGGACCAAAACCTATTGTTATGTCGTTTGATAGACTATTGGGATGTTTATGCACAGAACTTCAACCTAGACGGGCAAATACTTTCACTGGAGGTGGAAGATATGTATTTCATCACAGGTTTGTCTTGCCAAGGTGAGGTGGCTAGCCTTCGATCTCAGACTGTGGGTGGTGGGATCACTATCCCCGACTACATGGAGAGATATTGTGTTCCAAATACTCGAGCAATGGGAAGTCAAGTTCCCATCCGAGCCATAGTCAACTTGAGTATGAAGGTTGTCGTGGCAACTTTAGTGCGGATCAATGGATCCAAAGATCTTCACCAGGCATCGAGGCTAGTTATGTTCTATGCATCACAGTGCATGAAACCTATGATATTTGTGAAAATCAGATCACATCCAAGAACCCTCCAATAAATTACACTCTCTCATATGAAAAATCTCACACAACTAGTCAAAGGCACAAAAATAATGCACAAGAACAGATTTTTGTATTACTTCTCATGAACAATAATTACATTGGCCTTATTATGAAAGTAATAGGCTGCTATTATATAATGTTACAATAGATATTCAAATAGCTAAATATGCCAAAGAATTCATCTCATCATCAGAATTACTAAAAATATGCTCATCCCCCCTAGGTTGCAAGTATGCTTTACAAATCACTCCAAGGGCTCACGAATTGCTAAATTAGTGAGCTGGAGGTGATGTATGATGAAAAAAAATGCCAAATACGAAATTGGGAAGGAATAAACATTAAGGAATGTCATGGGTGTAAAAAACAAGTTGCCTAGTTTGACTAGTTTGACTAGCTTTTCCCCATAGGGTAAAAGCAGTAAAAAGAAACAACTCTTAGGAAAGCACCTTTCTCACCAAATCTTATCCAGAATTAGTTAGAAATGTGCCCAAGTGGTCCTGGTAGCTTGTCCTTCACACCTTGGTGTTGGTTCCCCCCCCCATAGATGGCTTGTGATCCACACAAGGCCTCAATTAGCAATAATCTAGTCTAATACATAGGAATTTAATCATAAATGATTAAATTGATCTACCAATGTATTAAATGACATCTAGGAGGATTTAATTATTCCAACACCCCCCCATAAATATGACTATATGATCTAACTAAAATAAAATGAAATACTAAGGGCCCAGTAACAAGACTTGGTCACCCTATACAGTACTGTCAGTCCAAAAAGCAAGGATAGAAGGAAAACCTCATGGAAAAAACCTTCCCTCAAAATAGACATGTGTACACCAAAAATTGTTGCTGCTCCAAACTCAAGTAGGTGTGAACTTGGTCAAATGTATGGAGGTATATTCCTCTTGGGAAGAAGTGGATCATGCTCCAAGAACATGTGCTTGAATTCTCCTTTGGTGGATGCAAGCAAATATGGAAGCTCTTTGAGCTTGCTCTTGAACTAAACAAATCCATGAATATGCAGACCATTCTAGAACTTAAAATTTTCAGCTCCAATAAGATCTAATTTGTCTTGAAACTAAACCTTCAAATCATAGGAAGTTAAATCAGCTCCAAGAAAATATGCAAATGTGATGGGAATGTCTCCATCTTCAATGAGACTTTGAGGACATGTGCTAGTCATCCTGTAGGAATGGGTAGAAAGCATGAGATCACAATAGTTGAGTGCAAATGGAGCACTCTTGAAATATGAAATAGCCTTCAAATCATTCAACATATCAACATATTGCACACCATTAGCTTGTGATGTATGCACAGAATCATTAAAGACTAGCTTATCATTCTCAAGATCAAAATATAACCGTCAATGGATGAAAACGTTTTCAACAATGGTAGTTCTATTAGTTGATCTTTCTTCATTATCAACAGCCACATATGAAGGAGAGAGGTCTAATTTCTCAACATCTAGAGCCATAGAACAAGTCTCTTCAATTACTGCTTCATGACAAGAAGCATTTGAATCAAGGAGATCATCATCAACAAGAACTAATTGTGAAGAAATTTCTGTAATTTTTTCTTTCTTCAAGAACAACTTCTTCAGAGAGGGTTGAGGCCAAGACAAGGGGAGGAAGAACATATGAGTAGGTGTCAAAATTTCTCTCCATATTGCTGATATGACCCTCATTGTGCTTTCCAAGGACTCTATCCAATTTGATACATAGATCCTTTGGGTATTCAGCAGAATCAATAAGGTAGTGCATGCATGGAGAAAAAGCTAGACACGTGGCTCCAAACTCTCTATCACAATCATTTAGCCAACCATATTTCTCTTCTGAGTATTCAAGCTCTGCAATAGCTCCAGTAGACACATCAAAGAGATCTTGACTCTTCAGATATGCACTTATCTTTGGCTTCCATTCAACATAGTTGAATGGTGTAAGAAGAGGAACTGAAATCGAACCCATGAAGTTGTACCTGCAAAACAAGTTTGAAAACTTATATTGGAAGGCTCATCTCATGAAGCAGTGAGATCCCTAAGCTCTGATATCTAATGTGGCTGATCCATGGCAGCCTGAAATTAACTTCCAGACAGATTTTAGAACACTTCTGGATGCTTAAATGCGCCCTGCAGAGAATAGAATTCACACAGTGAATTGATCAGTGCGCCCTTTTTGAGACTGTTGGATCCTACAAGACAATCAATATATGAAAGGAATAGCTTGATGTCTCTAATACCATGTGAAAATCAGATCACATCCAATAAATCTCCAAGAAATTACACACTCTCATATAAAAAACCTCACACAACTGCTAAAAGACACAAAAATAATGCACAAGAATGGAATTATGTATTACTTCTCATGAATAATAATCACACCAGCCTTATTATGAAATTAATAGGCTACTACTATATAATGTTACAATAGAGATTCGAATGGCTAAAGATGCCAAGGAATTCATCTCATCATCAGACTTAATAAAAATATGCTCATCCCCCCTAGGTGGCAAGTATGCTTTCCAAATCACTCCAAGGGCTCACGAATTGCTAAATTAGTGAGCTGAAGGTGATGTATGATGAAAAAAAATGCCAAATACAAAATTTGGAAGGAATAAACATTAAGGAATGTCATGGGTGTAAAAAACAATTTTCCTAGTTTGACTAGCTTTTCCCCATAGGGTAAAAGTAGTAAAAAGAAGCAACTCTTAGGAAAGCGCCTTTCTCACCAAATCTTATCCAGAATTAGTTAGAAATGTGCCCAAGTGGTCCTGGTAGCTTGTCCTTCACACCTTGGTGTTGGTGGCCCCCCCCATAGATGGCTTGTGATCCACACAAGGCCTCAATTAGCAATAATCTAGTATAATACATAGGAATTTAATCATAAATGATTAAATTGATCTACCAATGTATTAAATGACATCTAGGAGGATTTAATTATTCCAACAATATTTGACTGGTGTACTACGCTACTGGGGTCCATGAAGACCCAGCTGACAGAGTGCAAGCAGGGGGACGCGAAAAACTTCGGGTATGGCAGTATTTTATGCAACTTCTTCTTCGAGTAGGTTCCGGGGCTTAGTCTTAGGGTTGAGGTCCCTCCTCATAGTCTCTGGGACCCAGCCATGACCCGATGGGTTGAGATCTTGACACGATAGGGTGGTGGCCATCAGGCATCATCGTATACAAAGGAGTTCTTTCACTGGTGGGATTGAAGGTCATAGCGAGAGATGACTACCCTTATGCAGGGATAGACTTCTGGCAGGACTGGGACATGCCACTCCCACTAGATGCAGTGTTCGGAGACATTGGTGAGTACTCTTTTTAGGTTTTTGTGTGTATTAAATTTTTATGGACTTTTTATAATAGATGTAAGTGCAAAAATCTTTTTGGGGGTAGTATCATGTATTAATGTTTGACTATTTGCTCGCAGACAAGGGCCCAGTGAGACCCGATGGCTTCTCGAGACATCGTCGCTGGGGCAGGGGTTATGAGATCGAAAGTGCTGCAGCAAAGTGGACACTACAGACTCTACGGTCCAACATATCAAGGATGACTACCAGGGTACCACAAGCAGATGTGGCGCAGCTACTAGAGGCTATGCAACACCAGGTAGTGGGGGTTCCGAGTAACTGGGTACAACTGCTGTAGCGGATAGAGAATGCAGTGCAGTACTTCTATGAGACACATCCTGTCAGGGCGACAACTAGGCCTCCTTGTAGGGAGTAGATATCTCAGGATCTCATTTTTGTATCAATATGTATATTTTTGAGGGCTATGGGCTCCATTTTTGTATCACGATACTACTATTTTGGACATATTATTTATAAAAACTTTGGTTCTTTGATTATACTACATGTGTGTATGTACAAATGTGTGAATGTCTTCTTTTATTTGTGTGCTTCATGGTGAATGTGACAAATTCCAATCTAATACATAGTTAGTGTATGCATCAGATATATTATTAACACTTCTTGGAACATGTATGTATGTAATTGAAACAAAATGTCGTTCCAAGAGTCTTACCCTTAGGAATTTCCGTAGTAACGTAGGATCCCTCACACAGTACTGACCATTCAGCTGAGACACAACTAGTTGTGAATCCAGGCAGACTTCTAAAGACTGGATACCATGTGAAATAGCATCCTGAAGTAGCTCGATCATGGCACTATACTCGACCACATTGTTATATGTGGGACCAAGACAAGCACCTCCTGAAGACACAACTAGGTGGCCAGGTGAGAAAATAACCCAGGCAGTAGAAGAAAGCTACTGCATATGACGACTAGCACCATCCGTGAACCATAAGAATGTAGGAGATTATGTTGACATCTGTCAATCAAACTAAAGCAAATCAGCAGACCCAAAAACCAAAAGAAAGCTAAACTATGTACAGAAGTAACTATACAGTAGTATACAAAAGTATTAGCCTGAACCATAGGTTCAAGCATAATACCGCTTGAGGTAGAGCCCATTTCTAGGCTCCTTCAAGACAGTCCCCTCATAGTCTTCCAACTCATAGGCTCCTCTTTCCAGCACATGCCTCACAATGTAAGGACCATGCAACATGGGGTTAAACTTGCCTGCCCCCAGGGGTTCTTTAGCTTGGTCATATAAGAGAACCAAGTCACCTTCAGCATACTGCCGAGGATAGATAGACCTATCATAATGAACCTTGACATGACATTTATTGGCATCTATAGCCACAGCGGAATCTCGACGTTGCTCATCAAGTTGCTCAAGGTGGATTAAACATTGCTCAATACCTGTCGTATCAGGGAGGAGCTCTATGGCCAATTTAAGTAAAGTGATTTCACATTCAACTGGTAAAATTGACTCCACACGATGGACTAACTGAAATGGTGAGAACCTAGTGGAAGTATTAATTGCGGTTCGATATGCCCACAAAGCAGGATATAACATGATGTCACAGTTGTTCTTGCTTTGTTGGATGGTACGTTGGAGAATGGTCTTCAAAGACTGATTAACTGCTTCAACTTGACCATTTGCTTGGGGATAATAAGAAGATGAGTGTTCTTGATGAAACCCAAGCTTGAGAGACAAATCCTCCATCATCTTGTTTTGAAAGTGACTGCCATGGTTAGTGACAATCTCTTTCAAGATACCAAACCGAGTGATGATTTGATTGAACATGAAATGCGTTGCTGTAGCACCATCGACTTTTATGGTAGGAATGGCCTCATCCCATTTATAAAAGTAGTCCATGGCCATTATAATATGGTGATGCCCCCAAGCCAAAACCGATTTGCAATCCATGAAATCCACCCCCCACTTAGTGAAGGGACCGACAGTGACGACTGGATGAAGGGGCGCTAGATGCAAGTGTATATTTCGAGAGAACACCTGGCAAGGGTGGCATCTCTTCATAGCATTAATGCAACTCTTTAGATTGAAGGCCAAATGTAACCATCTCGCATAATACCTTGGGCTGTAGCAAGCCCAGATAAGTGACCGCCACACTCCCCTGCATGGCAATCATTAAGCACCCGCTCCGCTTCTTCGTGAGTTAAACAACAACGGAGAATGGAATCCTTTCCTTAGTGATACAAAGTGTCACAGACAATAGTATAATCTTTAGCGTGATGTTTCACACGTCGTCGCTTGTCTCATGAATAATGTGGAGGAAACTTCAAAGTTTGGAGATATACAATGACATCCCCATACCAAGGGTCTTTGGACAAGATAAGAAATAAGTGCTCATCCACAAAGGAATCTTCATGAATGAAATCCTCATCAAGTCTCAGAAGGTCCGACATAAGCTCAGTGAACACCAACAATTTCACTGATTTCGCTGAAGCAAAATCAAGATCGAACTCCTGAAGGATCACAATCCATTTATTATACTTTCCCCCTATAAGGTGTTGTGATAGTATGAACTGAAATGGATTGATATGCGCTACAACTGTGGTAGTTCTAAGCAAAATGTAATGTAGTAACCATTGGACTGCATGGACAGTCGCAAGTGCCATCTTTTCTATGTGAGTATATCTTAGTTCAGTATCTACTAGATTTTGACTAAGGTAATAGATAACATGCTCGACGAGCGCATCATCAACCTGAACTAAGAGAATGCCAATCGTCTCTTGAGATGCAGCCACATAAAGGATAAAATCTTGCACAAAGTCTGGTGGACTAAGCATAGGGGCTGATACCAAAGCTTTCTTAAGGGCATCGAAAGACTGTTGGGCTCACTCATCCCAGATAAAAGGTGTGTCTTTCTTCAATAAGCACACGAAACCTTCGGTAAGATTAGCATAATTGACTACAAATCGATGCAAAAAAGTATCTCTCCCTTGGAGACTCTGAAGTTGTAACAGATTGCACGGAGGAAGCAACTAAAGTATTGCCTCAACTTTGAGAGGATCGACTCTAGTACCCTCTTTCGAAACTATAAATCCCAGAAGGTGACCAGTCCTTACAACAAAGATGCATTTATTAAGATTCAATTGAATCTTGTAACGTATACATCGTTCGAGAATCAGGCGGAGGTGCTTGGGGTGGTCCACTCTCTTGCGAGAATGGCCGGCAAGGTCATCCAAGAAAACCTCCATAATCTTTTTAAGATCATGAAAGGCATAGGTCATGGCATGTTGAAACATAGCTTTGGAGTTTTTAAGGCCAAAGGGCATTTTTCGATATGCAAACGTTCCTAAAGGACAAATTAAAGTTTTCTTATGTTGGTCCTCGAGTTTGATTTGAATCTAATTATAGCATGAAAATCCGTCCATAAACATAAAAATATCACTTCCCACACAAGCATCCAAGATCTAATCGATGAATGGGGGGGGGAAGTTTCCTTTTGGACATGCATGGTTCAAATCTCCAAAATCAATGCATACATGGATCATTCCCTGCTTCTTATCCACAGGAATGGGATTTGACACCCATTTGGTAAGGGGAACGAGGTAGATGAATTCAGCTTTGAGCAGTTTCTCCACCTCTGCCTTGATAGCGGCTGCCTTCCTAGGGTTCATAGCACATAGGCGTTGTCGAACCGGTTTAGCGTTGGGATACATTCTAATATCATGTTCAACAATGCGGGGGTCTATTCCTGGCATCTCCTCATATGACCAAGCGAAAGCTTCCCGGAGTTCTGTAAACAAATCAGTGTAAATAGCAATCTCCTAAGAAGTGCAATCCACACCGATGTAGATATTATCCACTTTTTCGGGGGTATGAGAGATGTTGATTGACATAGTTGGGAAAATATTGGCCATATTCCCCTCCACAAAAATATCATGTGACCCTAAAAGAGCTACACGGTGGCCAACCATCTCTGCTAGAGTCATCCTAAACTCTTCTTGTTCGGCGAGCTCGAGGTTGGGAAGGAAATAAGAGCAATGGTGCATATCCTCCCAAGGATTCTCACAACCACACATGGCCTCCATAATGGATTCATCAGAAGGTAAAATATCATCAAGGCAGTCGTGTGAACAAGATGAGTTGGCTGCCAAAACTGGCAGCGTAACAAGATCTTCTTCAACTTTCTGGGAAGAAGAGAGATCCGGTTCTGCAGTGGCTTGTTGAATATGCTGGTAAGTAAGCTTAGCTACAGACATTGGCATAGCCATCCTGATATGCGTAACATCTCCAGACGTAGAACTCATGGATGGTAAAGTCTATGGATCATTAAAATAGGACGTCCGAAATGGCATACTATGCAAAGGAGGAGACACATCGTCAAAAATGGTTTCGATGAATTTCACAGGTGCAGGAAAACTATAAGTTCCCATCAATGAAGGATACATACCAACACCTATGTTCCCAGTTGCCTGTTGAGAATCAGTAACTTGCGGGACTATGGATCCCATGGATGTTTTGGAAGGAGTGTTAACAAAATCCAGTTGATCGATGGTCACTATCATGCCTTCATGAGGAAAGCAGATAACTATGAATACAGTGGACGTGACAGACTTCATAGAGTACATCCAATTCTGACCTAGTAAAAGGTTGTAGTTGATGGGTGCATCAACCACCTCGACTTTAATAGGCAAATATTTTCCTCCCAAGCAAACAACAAGGGAAGGGATAATTCCATGTGGCTTAAATGACCGACCATCAAATGTAGTGAGTGTTGTTCTAGACGCGAGTAGAGGAGGATAGCCAAGAGCTTTCCAATAAGTTAATGACATTACTGACGTGGAACCACCTTCATCAACCATAGTACGTTTGACAAAATTCTGAAGGCACACCACCTGGATTTGAAAAGCCATGTGTAAGGTAAGCAAGGTTGAACATCAGTAGTATCAAACTTGATAACACTGGGAATTCCCCCATCGTGAACTCCTAATGCACTCAAAAGGGCATGATTTTGAGAAGGATAGGCCTGCAAGACTTCAAGAGCCGACATGGCAAATGGAGTTTGGCCCAAATATTCCACAATTAAGTAGTTATGGGAAGCTTGAGCATTAGGATTATGCGTAGAGCGCTTAAGAACACCTTTCAGTATTTGCGGCATATTAGAGGGCTTCTTGATATGCAAGGAATTGTCAGGAGGAGGGGGAGGCTCACTCCCCATATTAGGTTGTGTTGCACCATAATCACATTGACGAGTGGCAACACTAACCTCCGATTGAACCATATTCACACATCCATAACCACTAGTATTGGAAGAAGATGTTTTAATCTCCGTAGGTCCATAACCAGTGGTGGGAGCATGCGAAGCCATGTTTTGATGATGAGGAAAGGGATCCTTCAACACAGCTGGGCTCTGTGCCAAATGCTTTGATGCTTCTTCAATTCGAGGACATAAGTGAGTAAGATGGTCTTCCCCATAGAGATTGCAAGGAAACTTCACCTTATGCCTAGGTTTATGGTCCTCACCAGCATTTCTGCCTTCCTGAGGAGGGTTGGCATTCTCTTTGCGAGGAGTATTGTGATTGATGTTATTGTTATTCCCATTGTTTCCACCCCTACAGTTGTTTCTCCCCTTTTTCTTACCGCCGGGTTGTTGGTTACCTAACGGTTTCGTTGATTGCACATTGTGTACATCAGACGATGGGGTGGAAGTGGACAAGGTGTGAACCTATCCAGGAGTAAATTGGTTTAGCGACATATTTTGTATTTGATTAGCCACCAAATCTATAGGACTAGTACTTACAGATCCTACGATGCCATCGGCATGTGGTCCAGGAACTCACTTGGGCTCATGGCATGTTCTCGGTGCGTCAGGACTAATGTCATATAAAATGTTAGACTAAGAGTATAGTAGGTCTAACTGCTGGACTTTCAAGATGGCTTGTTCCTCAATCACAATGCCAGACATTGAAACATCCTTAGCAATGTATGGGAGTGGGGACTTGAGGAACCATTCCAACAGAAATTATGGAGGAATGTTGGCTTTCACTAATCTCTTCTACCGACACCATCCTTGAACATGGTCAGAAATATGTGTGGCTTTATTCTGACGGAAGGTATACAAAAGTTCAATACCAGTATCATAGTGAACTAGCAACTAGAAATGGTCCAAGAAAACCAAAGTGATCTCATTAAATCCCCTATAATTGTTCCCAGGCAACTCAACATACCACTTCGCAACTGCCCCCATGAGGGTGAATTGAAATAGTCATAATATAATGGAATCGTGATTCAACGAGTTGGAAGAACACCAAAGGTGGAACGTTGTGACATGATCCCCCAGGTCCTCACCACCTTTCCCCTCAAAATTAGGAATGTCCAAAGGGAGCTTGGTAGGGACCGGAGGCCAATTAGGGTCGTGACATATTGGATCATTCGTGAGCTTCGAAAGATCTGGAAGATTCAAATGTGCAAGGAATGGGAGCTGCGGCTAGAAATATTGATTATAAGCTCCCATAAAAGGTTGGTTGAACGGAACCGAATTATAAGGTGGACCAAAGGCTTGACCATGAGTATTAAACTGCTAATAATGAGGGCCTGGAAGACCATAAGCTTGACCATGGCCATAAGGTTGATAACCTCCCCCGATCGGACCCATGTGAGAGTAAGTAGGCATATAAGTATTTCGGGCACCATATTGAGGTGGGTTGAACTGGTGGCCAGCACCGACTGTGTTGTAGTAAGGGTTGCCACCATAAGTATTGGGCATATACATACTATTCATAGCGGGAACCGAGTTGTAATGACCATAATGGTGAGGTATGTTCCCACCCCTAGCATTAGGATTAGCGTGAGCAGTCGTGTGGTGACCATAAGCATGAGAAGTGTTCCCAACCCCAACGTTGGTGTTACTAGTAGCAGGAATGGTGGCGTTATGACCATGAAGATAAGATATATTCCCACCTCCTACATTAGCATTACTAGTAGCGGTGGTGACGCAAAAGTGTGCGGTATATGTCGACCCTCATGGTTAGGAGGAGCATTAACATTTGCGAAAGTGGTACTGGGTTGATGAGTAACAATATGTGTGTTAGGTGGTGGATGGTGAGTCGTGTTTCGAACAGTGTTCCTATTAGGTTGGGCAGTCCTAGGAGGCGGTCTTCTTCCAACATTAGCATTGTTAGGAGGATTATGACCAGTCCCCGTATTATGTGTGTGAGTGGACAACATGGTGCCCCCGGCGAGGGTATTTCCCCCAGTGGGTGCAGTGTTACTAACACCATGACTAGTGCCATCATGACTACCAAAAGCAGTGGGAGGATCAACTGTGTTGAAACCAGGTATACTATATGAGAATGGGCTAACGTTGGTCACAGGATCTTCGTCATCAGGTAAGGTTGGAATCCCATAAAGATAATTATCCATATTCGAAGGATCGAACGTATCGTTCTCAAGTGGATTAGGACAAATCGAACTAGGTCAAGTCTCAGGTGGATCACCCCCCCAGGCCTCTCAAGATGTGGGGGGTGTCTGAAGTGTATTCGACTCCACTTGATGAAATCATGGATATTTCTCCTGTGTTAGAGTGTGCAGCCATTATAACGTCAATGATGTATGTTTCATAAGAATTCAAAGATTTAGATGGAGCCCGTCGGCGTCCCTGAGCAACACAACATGAAAGTTTGGCTGGTTCTAAACCAGCTAACTGACGAGATCGGTGGAGAGTAGGACTTCACTCCATGATATCTCTGAAGAGAATATCAAATCACAACATCTCCTAATGGCCAACTATCGATAAAAAATAGTAAATCAAAAGCACACACCTAGAGAAACTACAGCCAAGAGTAGACGAATAGAGTGGCTAAATGAGCTCCCAACACTAGAGCCGGTATGTCTCACCTAGGAGACGCTTGAGATTCCCAAACTATAGCCGAAGGTAATAGAATCAGTTATAGAGACACCCAGGCTTCACTGTGTGCAAAGGGCCATAACCCTCGGCAATAAACAACTGTGCTACCCAATCCCTATCTAACTCAGGACACAAACATCATAACCACTGCAAGTACCCTATGCGATACCTAGGTAAGGAAACTATGGTCACCGCAATATAACCAATGCTCAGGGGGATAGTCGCAGGTGGGATCCATTGTATGGGAAGGGTAGCTAAGCCCGAAACTCAATGAGGGTCAAATCCCCCAAAAGTCCCCAGATACGAACAAATCCTGGAAATATCTCCCACGTTCAGTCGATATCAGAGCGATATCCCTTCAACCAACCTCCCGTGACCTCGTGCTTAACTCTGGTTTGAATAGAGCTTCCTGAGAACACCGATATATACCATGGATTCCTTCACTCCCTGGTCAGACACCTAATGTTTCGTCTAGTAGTCTTGGATTGTTAACTCACAATTATCTATTCCAAGACTCTAAACCTATGCTAATTGGTGTACCCTATAAATAAAATCGGTCTAAGCAATTTTAAGATTAAGCATTAATTTTAGTGGCTGTGGTTACTCAAGGGATATGGTCATGAAACTAGTGATGTGTATGACTCAATAGTATGCAAAATCGTCAAATCCTAGACTCATCTATCCAATAAAACAATGTCACTAACATGCAAAATCAATCCAATGGCTTTGAAATAAAAATGCAATCTTTTATATTTTCGATGCATAAGCATAACCTAAATGAAGGCAGCAACCACTCAATGCAAAAAGCAGTACATGAAAGTAAAATATTTTTTTTTGTATTTTCTCTTATAAGCAAAAGGAAAATGCAAAACTATATGTGTTTTTTTTTGTATTTTTCAATATAAGGAAATGAAAAAGGCAAGCAAAATCCTACTATCTAGTCACTGATATGCCAAGGAGATCACTAAGACAACCTGGCAGATACCAAATAGTAAGACTCAGCCAAATCAATGAGCTCAAAAGGAAAAACCCAAGAAGGCTAAATCCAAAGATGGGTAAAAAACCAACAAGGATCAACCAAGAGAAAAGAAGAGTTTTGATCACAACCAAGGCATGGAACAGTCAAGAAACAGGACAACAAAGACTCAGGATCATCCAAATCTAACCCAGCAACAACCAAAAGTCATAAATCAACCAAAGCCGGAGTTGTACGCTACTGTTGAAGGAAAACCTGTGGGTACCCGCGAGCAGTAGAGTAAATAGAGGCAGGTGTACACAGGCAGAGCAAAGCTAGCCCGCGGGTAAGGAAAGGAAAATGGGAAAATAAAGAGTCTAACAGCTAAAAAAAAAAAGTTTTCTATAGTGTATCTCAATAGCCAATTAGTGACACAGAGCTTCGACAAACAACAACTCCAATTAAGGACTAATGCTCAAAAAATCCCCAAACATGGATGTTTTCCCCAGTGGAGTCACCATTTCTGTATTGGAGAAAACTCACTATGGCTTGGGGTAGACCACAATAGACAGCTGAATACCAGAAATTAACTCAATTCTCAATGCTATGCTATATAAATGACAATGCTAAGATAATGAAGAATATAACCAACCTGGATCCAAACGTTTGATGTAGATCCCTGTTGGAGCTTTCAATCCGTGCACTTGAATCTGCAAATTAGTCTTGACAGCCATAATACAACAAGTACATATAATATATAAATGACATTAACATCATCAATATAAACGGTCCATGATATTATAAGTAAATGCAACCCAATGTAGAATAAACAACATTCACAACATTAATGGATGAGAATATGAGTATTTCTATTAATAAACAAGAAGAAGTACAATGTGATACGACCTCTTGCCAGTAACCAATCTGAACCAAGATCTGGATCAATCCACTTGTGCCTCCACCACTTCAATCCTCCATGGAATGGAAAACTCAAACTATGATAGGAGTTTTGAAGGTGAACATAAGGGTTCACAACTACAAGGATCAATGAGTGTAGACTCAAGATAGGGCAAAAATCTACTAGAGTTCTCTTGCTCTTCTTTCTCCTCCCATCCATAAGTCATATGTGCTCAACATATAGTCCTCTCAAAGCTAAGTGAAAGGACACATCGAGGTGTTTCTTGGGATGATGGAGGGTCAAAGGTCACCCAATAACCGCTTTTTGGGAGTAAAGGGTAATAAAGTAGTGATTTTTACCATTTTACATGCTACCCGCGGGCTATAGTGATGCAACTCGTGGGTACGCCCACTGTAATGATGTAGCTAGCATACACGGGAAAAAATAGGGGAAAATAGTGTATGAAGGATATAAAGTGGATCTGAGTCAATGAAATGGATCCTGCAGGCCAAAGAATGCTGATACTCACAAGGTGGAAAATTACGTTGTAACAGGTTTAGCGAGGAGAAGGAAAATGAGACTGAAGGGTGGGTATAGGGGGGATAGAGAGAGAGAGAGGAGAGAGAGAGAGAGAGAGAGAGAGAGAGAGAGATGGGAGTGTGATTAGTGATGGGAGGGAGAGGGATTATCATAGATAGATAGAGAGGGGGGGTAATGGTAAGGGGGAGTAGGTATGTGTGTGTGTGAGAGAGAGAGGGGTGTTTAGTGGTAGGAATAAAAGGGAGAGAGAGGAGAGGGGTTATGGTTAGAGAGATAAAGAGGGAGATAAAAATGGGTGTGGTTTAGCAGTATGTGGAGGGGTTTGGGAGAGAGCGAATGAAAGAGTATTTTAGTAAGCTAGAGGTAGGAGAGGAGAAATACAAAGAGGTAGAGGTGGGAGGTAGGATGAGAGAGAGAGGGTGTAATGGAGTTGGGTGAGAGAGAGGGGGTGGGATTTATGGGTAGGTGGAGGAGTTGGGACTTGTTTGTGAGAGAGAGGGAGGGAGGGTAGTAGGGGCTATGGGGAGGATAGAGAGAGAGAGAGAGATATGGGGGTACTAAGTGTTAGGGGGAGAGAGAGAGGGAGGAGGGTGGATAGTTGTAGGGGTATGATAAGGGGGGTGAGTGTGTGTGTGTGTGTTACAAAGAGAGAGCAGGGGGTATTTTAGGGAGTAGTGGTAGAGAGAAAGGGGTGGGGCTTAGGGATAGGTGTATTAGTGGGGGGGTTGAGAGAGAGAGAGAGAGAGAGAGAGAGAGAGAGAATTGGGGGGGGTGGATAGGGGTAGGAGGGAGGAGTGGGGTTGGGGGAGAGTAAGTGTTAACACCCAAATTAACCTCCAAGGCTGTGAGAGAAGCCAATTCGAGGTAACCACTAACCAATCTTTAGCTTGTGCTACTGACCCAACACAAACAGAGAGGGCTCTCTCTATAAACTCATGAAAAACTGGAATCATCAAAGGCTTCAACAATGAAAACATACACCAGTATTCATCATTCAAGATATTCAATTACAACATAGAGAAGATCATATTTCTATTGAAAACAAAATGATTTAAACGTTGTTTGGCTGAAACATATGAATATTTATTTAGGCAATGGAGTCACATTTAAACAAACCTTGAAAATTATCCACAAAGGCTTTGCGAATGCATTCACACAGGGGAGAGGTAGTAAGTAGCTAATAGTAAAATAGCTTTTAATTGGTGAAACAGAAGAGAAAAGAACAATCCATTGATATAAGGAATACAGTGATGAATCCTACACCAACTTTAGCAGAGAATAATGGTGAAATACTTGGAATGAGATTAAGTAGAACATAATTTCTATGAATTCCACTTAACTATTACACTGCACCAAGTATGAAGAAATATTATAGACATGGAATAATGAT
Organism: Larix kaempferi; assembly: GCA_027924585.1. NCBI lineage: Eukaryota > Viridiplantae > Streptophyta > Pinopsida > Pinales > Pinaceae > Larix > Larix kaempferi. The sequence goes on along the minus strand of BSBM01001518.1, from coordinate 286,490 downwards.
GAAAGAAGCACAATTAACATAGGAAAAGGAAAGACAGACTATCAGACCAATTACACAAGAATCCCTGAAAAACGCAGGCTCGGCTCTACAAACTTTATTAAAGAGCTCAAAATGTCTTATAGACTGGTTCTCAAAATTCCAAAAGTTTTTCAATTAAGATTTTCAACCTTTTTTCATTTGATTACATCACATATATAGATGACCTGAGCCTTAGGCTCGATCCATCAAAACTGAAAACTGTTGCAACTGAGTGACACCTCATCAGGATTTATTTGTCACTTATCTCTACAACACAGAAACGGGTAGAACCATTCTAACTGGATTTTCATCTCTAACGATATTTTACCACATGATATTTACTTTCAACTACAAATATAAAGATAACAAAGTAATTATTCTAGCTAACTATCCTCGTAGTCACCTCAAAAAATATACAAATTGCATTTTTTAAAATAAAAGTATCTTAGAAGTCTTTGATTCTCAAATAAACAACAACTATTAAAAAGCCAACGACTATTGTGGAATGTGGAGAGTGTATTTCATTTTTTTGTATCTTTCCATGGTAGTCCATAGCTCAGCAGAAGGGAGGTCATAATCCATCATCTCCTTTGCCATAACCCAGATTTCAATGTGCTCTGCAAGGGAAGCTGGAGGGAGTCTTCAGAGATCTTCTCCATCAAAGTTCTGCCTATAAGCAACTGGTTTAGATTTTTGAACTTGGTGTGATCCATCCTTATGCTCTAGAGCAAGTTTTTATAACTTGTTTGGGAGATTAATTCTCGATTACTATCCCAAAATGATGGCAACACCATCTCTACCAGCTTATCAAATGATCCTTTGAAATCTATTACATGTTTCCTCATCTCTTCTACTCTGGTTTCCACGTATTCAACCTGTGCATATTTCCCCATAACTCTTCGTGTTGCTGCAATGGCCATGATCTGGTTTCCAATATTCAAGTTGATTCTTTCCTCGTTTGATAAACTATTCAAAAAAGTAATAGCATTCAATTTTGTTTCCTTGGGATTCCGAATAAGAGTTTCTCTCATGGCTGCACAACCTGTGAGAACATCACTAATTGTTTTCTATTTTACTCTTATAAATTCGAAGTATGGCTTGAAACTCTCAGCTTCTTTAATCATTCGATCCCATACTAAATGTTTGCAACCCTACAAAGCTGGTTGTCCTGTAACTTGGTGGGTGAACTTCTTATTGATATCAGCTAATTCATTATGCTTATCTCGGGGGGTTTTTGCTTTTTCTTCTTTATTTTCATTCTGCTCCTTCAACCTCTGAGCTTTTTCCTTCAGGTCCTTGATTTCCACATCCTTCAGGCTAATGTGAGACATAGCCTGCACAAGGATATCAGTACTACTGCTATCTCCATTTTGGTTCACATTGGTAGGCCACATGTCCAATTTGGACAAGTTAATTTTTAAGTCATCAAACTTCTTTTCAAGGCTCATTTTCTCCTTTTCCCAATTATCTTCCTTCCCTGCAAACTTTAACAACTCTTCTTTACAATCACTTAATTCTTTAGACAAGTTTTCCTTTTGGTATTTCAAATTTTGTTTCTTCGGGAGCCTCGATTAGCTCGATATTAGGAACTTTCTCCTTCTTTAATAGTTTCAGAATCAGCTTATCTTTCTCAGCCAATAGCTTGTTCAAGGTTTTGCCTCCACCATCACTTATAACTAGGTCAGATTGTATCTTCTTGACCTGTTGTTGTAGAGCTCGGTTTTCAATTTTTTCTTGCTTCAATTGGCTCTCTAACTTCCTCACAGTAACTTCCAATTTGTCACTTTTCAATGCCACTTTTACAAAATCTTCATATATAAAATCCCCAATTTTCTTTTGGAATTGTATTTTATCCGGCACCGGTATCTTCTCCCAATTGACCCTCATTTCAGTCACTTTGTCTGATGTCAATATTACCATGTTCAAAGTGTTATCTCTCATGTCTCTGCTAGCCATTAAGGAAGTTTCGGTATTAGACAAATTCCTAGCCCTTGGCATCAAATCAAATAGCCTTTGGGTTGAGGCTTGTTTATTCTATCTGTTAAGTTTTAACCAAATAGACTAGCAAGATCACTGAAAGAAACACAATCACAAGATAGACACAGAATATACCCTGGGAAACCCTCATGGGGTAGAAAACCCAGCAAAGCTTTCCTCAATAAGATGATCAACCAAAATACAAGATGTGCTCCCTCCTTCTTTGTCTCCTTAGCAGATCTCCCAGACAAGTGCGCACTCTTCCACAAGTGAGTGAGTGATCTAATGAGGAGTTCACCTCTCTTATTTATACTGACTCCCAACTGACTAAAAGACCTTATGGGGCCGACCTCTCCTGGAGAAGACTAATAACCCCAAAAATATAACCACAGGGTCGACCCCCACATGGAGGGTCTAATAACCCCAGTTAATACCAACCCTCAGAGGAATAAACATCTTTGGATACATAATAGGGTTACCTCGAAGGGATGAAACATCTCCGGAATAATAAAGTACAATTATAATATTCTTTGAAGTTACAATATTCAACACTCCCCCTTAACGAGAAGGATATTATAACAGCATCTGCAGGAGCAAGGAGTCACTATACATGATACATCTATAAATCATCGAAAGCTTTCTTCAATTTGTCTTCATTAGTAACTTAAATAGTTACTGGTATATCAATATCAACATCAACATCGACATCATGGTCATCGGCATCGTCATCACATGATCAGCAACATCGTCATCACATGATCAGCAACATCATTATCAGAATCGTTATCAGCATCGTCATCAAACGATCATCAGCATCGTCATCACACGATCATCAACATCATCATCATACAATCAACAGCATCGTCATTACACGATCATCAGCATCGTCATCACATGATCATCAACATCATCATCACACAATCATCAGCATCGTCATCAGACGATCATCAGCATCGTCATCACACGATCATCAGCATCGTCATCATACGATCAACAACATCATCATCACACGATCATCAGCATCGTCATCACACGATCATCAACATTGTCATCACACGATCATCAGCATCGTCATCATACGATCATCAACATCGTCATCACACGATCATCAGCATCGTCATCACATGATCATCAGCATCATCATCATACGATCAACAGCATCGTCATCACACGATCAACAGCATCGTCATCACATGATCATCAGTATCGTCATCATACAATCAACAGCATCGTCATTGCACGATCATCAGCATCATCATCACACGATCATGTTCCAGGATGATCAATCCTGCTCCCTTTAGGACATAGGTCCATGGATGATACAATCCGATCTTCAGTTCTCGGAGACATCAGTCTAGGGATCAATTCTGGGACCTTAGTCCGGGGATGATGCAATCCCTTGCCTGTTCATTCAGGACTTCATTATCGGAGACCCAATCTACGGCTCTATTCTGGGACCTCAGTCCGAGGACGATGCAATCCCCTGCCTATTCATTCAGGACTTCATTATCGGAGACCTAGTCTATGGCTCTATTCTGGGACCTCAGTCTGGGGATGATGCAATCCCCTGCCTGTTCATCCAGGACTTCATTATCGGAGACCCAGTCTACGGCTCTATTCTGGGACCTCAGTCTGGGGACGATGCAATCCCCTGCCTGTTCATTCAGGACTTCATTATCGGAGACCCAGTCTACGGCTCTATTCTGGGACCTCAGTCCGGGGATGATGCAATCCCCTGCCTGTTCATTCAGGACTTCATTATCGGAGACCCAGTCTATGGCTCTATTCTGGGACCTTAGTCCGGGGACGATGCAATCCCCTGCCTGTTCATTCAGGACTTCATTATCGGAGACATCATGTCTACGGCTCTATTCTGGGACATCAGTCCGGGGACGATACAATCCCCTACCTATAAATTCAGGATTTCATTATCGGAGACATCATGTCTACGGCTCTATTCTGGGACATCAGTCCGGGGACGATACAATCCCCTACCTGTTAATTCAGGATTTCATTATCGGATACATCATGTCTACGGATCTCTTTAGAACAGATGTTCAAGGATGATACAATCCCTCTTCTTTCTCGGAGACCTCTGTCTACGGCTCATTTTAGAACAAGTGTTCAGGGATGATACAATCCCTCTTCTTTCTCGGAGACCTCTGTCTACGGCTCATTTTAGAACAAGTGTTCAGGGATGATACAATCCCTCTTCTTTCTCAGAGACTTCTGTCTACAGCTCATTTTAGAACAAGTGTTCAAGGATGATACAATCCCCACATGTATTCTCATCAATACAAGTTCAAGTATCCTCATCTATACAAGTACATTAATCAATACATGTATCATCATCTAGTATCAACAGTATGTATGCATCATACATCAAAAGCATGTATTCTTACTAATACATCTGTCATCAAAAGCATGTATACATCCATCATCAAAAGCATGTATTCTCACTAATACATCTATCAAAGCATGTATTCTCACTAATACATCTATCATCAAAAGCATGTATACATCTATCATCAAAGCATGTATTCTCACTAATACATCTATCATCAAAAGCATGTATACATCTGTCATCAAAGCATGTATTCTCACTAATACATCATCAAAGCATGTATTCTCACTAATACATCTATCATCAAAAACATGTATACATCTATCATCAAAGTATGTATTCTCACTAATACATCTATCATCAAAAGCATGTATAAGTAAAACTAAGTATTCTAAATATAGTAGTCCTAAATCTAACTATTTCTATGTGACTAGGTGAAGTCTCATTATTGATGAGACAAGCTTATCATCAGGGATCATGCTACTCCCCCTTTCTAGGAGGGTCCTTTTGAACTACACCAAGCTTGTCTCGAAAGTATTCAAATTTCACACGAGACAGTGGTTTGGTCAGGATATCAGCAATTTGATCTTCAGTGCTCACATACTCAAGATTGATAGTTCCTTTCTGCACCATATCTCGAATATAGAAGTATCGGATCTCTATGTGTTTTGACTTATCATGGAACACAGGATTTTCTGTCATCTTGATGCAACTTTGATTATCATACATGATTATAGTGGGATCCATTTCTAAGTCAAACACTCCAGATAGCAGTTTCCGAAGCCATACTGCTTCACAACTAGCAAAGCAAGCAGCTATATATTCTGCCTCAGCAGAGCTGAGGGCCACACTAGAGTGTTTCTTGATGAACCAAGAGATCATGGCAGATCCAAGGCTATAATATCCACCTGAAGTACTTTTTCTATCTGAGACACTGCCTGCCCAATCAGAGTCTGAGTAACCATGCAACTTGAGTTCATGACTTCCGTGATAGAGTAGACCAAAATCTAATGTACCTTTTAAGTACCTCATTACATGCTTTGCAGCTATTAGATGAACCTTTCTAGGTTCTACTAGATACTGACTTAGGGTATTTACAGCAAAGCATATATCTGGCCTAGTATTTGTCAAATACATTAGTGACCCAATAATTTGTCTATATAGAGTTAGGTCCACTAAATCTGATGAGTCATTGACTAAAATCTTTAAGTTGGAGTCCATGGGAGTGGCCATGGGTTTGCACTCCAACATGTCAAATCTTTTCAGGATCTCCACAACATATTTACCTTGGTTTAGAAAGATTCCTCTTGGTTCTTGCCAAACCTATAAGCCTAAGAAGTAGTGCATTAAACTGAGATCTTTCATCTCGAACTCTGAAGAAAGCTTCTTCTTGCTTTCAATAATTTGTTTCTCATTTCCAGTTAGAAATAGATCATCTACATATAACAATAGTATAACTGGTTCATCATCCATCACTTTGAGATAAAGGTTTGGGTCAGCCTTACTTTTGGTAAAGCCCATGCTAGTTAGGAAATTGTCAATCCTTCCGTACCAAGCCTTGGGAGCTTGTTTTAACCCATATAATGCCTTTTTTAGTTTGCATACATGAGTCTTTCTGTCATTAACCTCAAACCCTTGTGGTTGCTCTATGTATACTTCTTCTTCAATTACACCATTCAGAAAAGCTATCTTAACATCCATTTGGTGTAATTTCCACTTCATCATGGATGCAAGAGCCATGATAGTTCTAATTGAAGTGTACCTAGCAACTGGTGCAAATGTTTCTTCATAGTCAATTCCCTCCTTCTGAGAGAATCCTCTAGCTACAAATCTTGCTTTGTATTTTTCAATGCTTCCATCCACAGCATGTTTTATTTTGAAGATCCATTTGGAAGAAACCACACTTTTATCTTTTGGTTTGGGAACTATATCCCAAACATCATTTTTCATTATTGACTGATATTCTTCTGTCATTGCTTCTACCCATTCTTTCTTCTGAGCTGCCTCTTCATAGCTAGTAGGTAGTTGATCCACAAGATCACACATCAAGGCCATATAATTGGACACTAGTTTTGGTTTCTTCCTTTCTCTGGTGGAGCCTTCAGGAGCACCATATCTTTCAGCTCCTTGAATAATATCTCTAGCCCATGCTGGTCTTCTTTTCCTAGATAATTCTGCAACAGGGGGTTCTTGTGGTTCCAGCATGTCATGATCCTCTGGTGTATCCTCTTCAGGGATGTGAACAGTCTCTGAGATTCTAGGAGATGAATCTTCTTCATAAACATCTTCAAGTTGACACTTTCTGGATTTCTTGAGAGCTGCTTCCTCATCAAAGGTTACATCTCTACTTATTTCTATATGATGGAAACCTGGTATGTAGATTCTGAAGGCTTTGGAAGTTTCACAATAACCAACAAACATTCCCTTCTTACCTGAGGGATTCAACTTGGATCTCTTTTCTTTTGGAATGTGGATGTACATAGGACACCCAAATATTTTAAGATGACTTACGTCAAGCTTCTTTCCTGTAAAGACTTCTTCTGGAGTTTTGAAATCAAGAGCACTGTGAGATAGTCTATTTTGTACATATACTGCTGTCTTGGCTGCTTCAGCCCATAGATACATGGGAAGGTCTTGATCAAGTATCATAGTCTTTACAGCCTCCATGATAGTTCTATTTTTCCTCTCAGCTACCCCATTTTGTTGGGGATTGTAGGGAGTGGTTAGTTCCCTCTTAATTCCAGCTTCTTTACAAAAATCTTCAAATTCCTTTGAAGTATATTCTCCGCCATTATCTGTTCTGAGAATCTTGATTTTCTTGTCTAAGAGGTTTTCTATTAGAGCCTTGAACTCTTTGAATTTTCCAAAGAATTCATTCTTACCCTTTAGGAAGTATATCCAAGTTTTCCTTGAATAGTCATCAATGAAAGAGAGATAGTATTCAAACCCACTTAGAGATGTGGTAGGCATAGGTCCACATACATCTGAGTGTATTAGTTCTAGAGAGTTCTTAGTCTTTGTTTCACTTTTCGGAAAGGGATTCTTGATATTCTTCCCTTTCTTACATCCTGTACATGAGCCATCATGATCAGCCTTCAAATCTGGAAAACCTATAACCATCTTTCTTACATAGGGTAAGGCTTTATAGTTGATGTGAGCTAGTCTTCTATGCCATAGCTCACTGGGAATAGAAACTTCATGAGCAAGGGTAGATTCTGGATGACCCTTGAGTTTATAAAGTCCTCCTTCTTCTTCACCAATGACAATTGCATCTTTGATTGATTTTCCTTTGGATCACATGAGTACTTGTCCATCTATGAAGGCTACTCTAAAACCTTTCTTGTCTAGTGCTGAGATAGAGAGTAGATTCTTCTTTAAACCTGGGACATATAAAATTTCTTTCATCTTTAATGGTGTTCCCGAATCAAGCTTGTAGCTTTCTTCACCAATTCCCTTGATGGGATATTGATAATCATCTCCTAAAGATACCTTTTGGGGTGAAGATTTTTCTTCAATCCTGGAGAGAGTTTCCTTATGACCTGTCATGTGCTTTGAAGCACCATTGTCAATGAGCCAAGTTCCTTCACCAGGAGACATAGATCCAGAGAGAGCAGAAAATTGTACATATTCTTCTGGATCCTCTTTCTTTACTTTAGATCTTTTCTTTTGAGGCCTTTCCTCCACTTCTTCTTCTTCTTCTTCTTCTTCTTCTTCTTCACTGTCATCTTCTGCCGTATGAGCATGATGTCTTTTGTGAACAAACCTTTTCTTCTTCTTCTCTGGTAGGGTACAGTCTCTAGCATAGTGTCCTAGCTTAAGACAATTGAAACATTGGACTGTGGAGATGTCTCCTCCTTTCATTTTGATTCTATGAGAGGGTTGAGACCTTTTGTAGTTTGCTTTCTTGAAGTAGCCTCTCTTTCCTCTTTTGGTGTGGGTGGCCAAAGTTTGGTCATCCTCTTTGAGAAGAACTTCTCTGTTGGCAACCCTAGCCTCTTCTTGAACACAATCTTCCCATACTACATCAAACTTCATGCTTTCTTTTCTGGCACACATGGTTTGTATGAAAGATTCCCAAGATCTAGTGAGACCATTTAGGGCAGTCATCACAAGTTCATCTTCACCAAGAGTGTCACCAATAGCATCTAATTGCTCCTTGATTAGAGAGACCCTTGAGAAATAGTCTTGAATAGATTCTCCTTTATGCATCTTGGTACTCTTCAACTGAGACCTTAGGTTCATCTTCCTATTGATGTTCTTTCCTTCATACATTCTTCCTAGGGCATCATACATTTCCTTTGGAGTCTTCTTGGAGGCCACTTGGGGAATCAAGTGGTCTTTAATAGAATCAGATATGATTCTCTTTGCCCTAATTAGATCCTTCCTGTGTTTTTCTTTGGCTTCATCTCCTTCTAGTTCTGCAACTTCTTCCTTGATATAATGAGCAAGATCATTCTCTTCAAGGATGAGACCAATTCTGTATTTCCAAGCCCGAAAATTTTCTATACCTTCTAGCTTGTCTTCAAGCTTAGTGTTTGGAGCCATCTTCTCTTGGGGGAGTCCAAGAGACAGAGCAGACTTACCTGAAAAGTTATTTTTCACTTTTCTGGAATCTGGAACAGAATTTTATCGCACTTTTGGTAGAATTAGGGTTTGACTTTCCCGGAGTTCTATTCAACCAAAAAGTTCGATCTAGGGCTTAAAAGAATGGTATTGAGAAGGGATATCCAGCCATGTAATCAGAAATAAAAAATGCAAACTTTTTTCCTGAAACCAAAATCTGACTTATCGCACTTTTGGTAGAATTAGGGTTTGGATTTCTCAGAGTTCTACCCAACCAAAAAGTTCGATCTAGGGCTCAAAAGAAAGGTATTGAAAAGGGCTATCCAGCCATGCAACCAAAATTCAATAATAACAACTTTGGGCTGAAACCCTAACTTCATCGGAGAGAGAGAGAGGTATTCTTACCTTGTGAAAGATGTCCTATTCAGTCTAGCTCTGATACCATGTTAAGTTTTAACCAAATAGACTAGCAAGATCACTAAAAGAAACACAATCACAAGATAGACACAGAATATACCCTGGGAAACCCTCATCGGGTAGAAAACCCAGCAAAGCTTTCCTCAATAAGATGATCAACCAAAATACAAGATGTGCTCCTTCTTTGTCTCCTTAGCAGATCTCCCAGACAAGTGCGCACTCTTCCACAAGTGAGTGAGTGATCTAATGAGGAGTTCACCTCTCTTATTTATACTAACTCCCAACTGACTAAAAGACCTTATGGCGCCGACCTCTCCTGGAGAAGACTAATAACCCCAAAAATATAACCACAGGGCCGACCCCCACATGGAGGGTCTAATAACCCCAGTTAATACCAACCCTCGGAGGAATAAACATCTCCGGATACATAATAGGGTTACCTCGGAGGGATGAAACATCTCCGAAATAATAAAGTACAATTATAATATTCTTTGAAGTTACAATATTCAACACTATCCATATTGTTCACACAGGTCAGCTTTGGACTGAAACTTATCAGCTTCATCGCCCTCTTTAACATCCTAAAAATTATACTCTTTAATTTGCACCTCAGGAGCTGAAATCTCCTCGTTATCTTCTCTCTCACCATCCATCAGAACAGTCAATCCTTCTTGAGTCACTACAATGGCCAATTCTTCTTTAGTGGGGGAAACAACCGACTCGACTTGAGTGGCTCCAACAACTACTTCAACTTGTGTTTCCAATTTAGGTCGCTTGTCTCCAATTCCTATTTCAGTATCCATATCTTGAACTTCCTCCAAGTCTCTTTATCGGCCCACTTCTGTACAATTTTCAACACCTGATCTATGTCCATTATAAAATTGGACAGCATTAGATCTCCTTCCTATAACTCCGCAACCTCCTCCACCTCGGGTTCCTAGTGCAACAAATTCAGCCCCTTTAATACCCCTTCTGGTTCCGTATGTTCAAAAGCACTTAGATTACAATTTTTTCTTATCTTGGAAATAATGTGCAAGGGGTCGTATTCGACTGCCACATCTTTCTTGAACCCCGTAGGTTTCAATAGCGCTCCTATCTCATGCAAAGCTTCCTTGTTTTTTACTATGAAAGGACCCACCTTCCAAGGGTATTTTACATAAGTGCCCTTCTTAAATTTTTGGAACTGCACCTATTCCAGGATTAGTTTTTGTTTGATAAACTCAAGAGCGAAGATTCACAACATCAAGAAAGCGGGCAAAACATAGGGCTCCTGTACAAAACCATACATCCTAATGACTGTAGCATCCTTCAATAGGAACCAGTCACCGACGTCCAGTTTGTCTTTCAACTACATCATTTTTTTCATCTCGGGAAATACCCTAGGAAACTCTTCCCCAAAGATGACTTTGTAAACAGGGAGCAAGACATAGTTAAAATAGTTAAAGACATTGTCTATCAAAGCATCTACTTCGAGCATTGGGGAAAAATGTGGGCTTTCCGCGCTGCTATACATAATCATCTTCATAAGCTGTGTCTGGTACCTAAAAAACCTAGCATTTGGGAACTTGCTCAACTGTACATGTATTCTGTCGGCCAAAAACTCATCGAACTTAAGGGATGGGATGAGCCCATTCTCAGACCTTGTCAAACTAATGCTAATCCTAAAAAGTAAACTCAACTAGACTTCAGTTACCCGAATATCTGTATCTAATCCTAAGAATTCAGCCACTAGAGAAAAAACCAACTGGGAATTGTCATAAAAAAGGCTGACATTCAAGGGGTATGTCTTTTCTGTAATTTTTGAGCCAGGTCTTAGGCATTTAGCTAAAAAATCTTGATGACTTTCGGGGCTAATTTGGCGAAACAGAGAAACCACAGACTCTTCAGAAAAACCTTCCGACTCAAGGTTTTGTGACTCGGATACGAAAAAAGAATTCCTAACAATGGACACATCTATAACATAGACGACTCTAGACTAATGGGCATCCATAATTACCCTCTCGGGTTCTGAGTAACTCGAGGAACACAATGATACAAATTCAAGGAAAGATGGTACCTGGTCAAGGAAAAAGGAAACAAAATACGACACGAAAACCCCATGTATATCCATACCTTGTTCATGTAAGGCCTCCAATCTCATCTTGATCTCTGGGACAAAGAGCTGAATGTATGTGTCAAATACATCGGCGTCTCTGTCTTCCAGAGTGACCTTAACCCTAGAACTAGTAGAATCTTTCTCTTCCCCCATCTTATGACTATAAAATACTTAAATTTTCATGGCGGTTACACGGTCTTACCTGTCACTTTCGAAGCCCTACACACACCCTATCGAAGTTTTCGTCGCCTTTGTCATCTACCACACGCCGAGAGACTTTTTGACTTCGAGAGGATTCGAAACAAATGTCAAATTTTATGGGCGTTCTTATATATATAACCGTGTTTCCATAACCTTTGGCTTCTTTGGCCAACTGTTCTTTAATCTCAACCATTGAACTCCCACATGCTCACTTTCCGCCGTCGGATCTGGTTTCCCTTTACCTACTGATTTGACAACTCTTTTATTTCCACCATCGGATCATCTTGCTAGTTCTCATATGGGTTGTTCATCTCATCGGCATGCATCTACGAGGTAGTATCGCATGCATCCAAAATGGTTTCTTATATCGCCCTTACTCCATGCGACAGGCTCTGGAGTTGCACCTATCTGGCGGGAAAAGTCCATCACATCCGCCTTGCTGTTATCCAGCATGCTACTTCTTGATGTGACTATCTATGAGAACCCTCCATCTCTTCTCAAGCGTGTATCCATGGTGAGGCCTCATGCTCCCTTTAACTCTTAGATCATTCATCTATTGGTGGGGTCCTTCCTATTATCTTTTGTGCGCTTCTAACCTCCACTAGTCGTTGATGTAGCTCTCCTTGTTATCCGAACCATCGACCTGGGGGGGAACCACATAATGGTGAACCACATATGTTGTGTATCGTCCGATTTGAGTCGAGGGATTCTCCACCATAGATCTTCAATGTCCTATCCCACCATCGCGGCATCACATGGGCTTGAAATGGCCCTTTTTACCGCTTTGCCTCCTTGCGACGCCTTCCAGCGTTGACATTTGTCTGGCGGGAAAAGCCCATCACATCGGCTTAAGCCTTTTCTTCCTCGCAACTCGACCATGCGACCATAGACAGGAGCCATTGATCTTGTTCCTACGCCCAATCGACGGTGCCGTACTGCATGGCACTTAACCTCTCCATTATTCACATGCGGACTATAGGACTTAGGGTCTTTTTTATCCCATTACTCAATTTTACTTGCATTTTAATACCCATACTTCGAAATTATCCCATTTTTATTGCATTGGGTCCTCCTAGACATTTTCCTTTCATGTCTTAGCACCTGGCCATCGAGGATGGAGAGTACTTCAAGCTTCCATCAGGTAGTTGTCTAACCCTCCACCTTTCACATTCAGTTTTTATGCTGCAAAAAATAAATAGGTGCTAACAATTGGCTCCAACCAGGGATGCTATCCTCCGAGTGAGGTAGCAAAGAACTCCATAGACTAAGTGCCTGATCCATTGGGTAGATCTTCTAAACCCTAGACTGAAAAATTTCTCTATAAACTAAAACTAAAACTGAAACTGCACCTGCTTTCATATCTAGGCTGAATATTCAAAAAATAAAAACATGGCTCCCTTTCAGACCTTAGGGCCCTCACTTCGGGATTCAAGTCTTTTTGGTTCGCCATTAAAACCTCAAAAAAACTGTGAAAAATGAAAATATATACAAGCTATGGTACATGAGTTACCTGCTTCCTTTAGGACAGGTAATGCTTCAAAAATATTCCATTGACTGGACCTCCTGACTAGGAAGATCCATCTTGGTGTTCTGAGATGAAGGAATTTATCCCTTGGTTTGCTACAATAATATATGGCCCCATCCACATATGGTCAAATTTCCCATGCTTATTCTCCCTAGGAGCGTCCCACTTCAGCACCAAATCATTCACCCGAAATTCATCTTCTTTGGATTTCCTATCGAAAGCTTCTTTTATCTTCTCCTGATGCCCCTATACTTTGTCGTATGCTTTAGTTCTTAGCTCGTTTAGCTTGATTATCTGATTTACCCTTCTCTTCATGTGGTTTGGTTCTTTTTCTATCCACTATAGCAACCTCATAACCGACAACCCTAGAGATGTCGTAAAAACCACCTCAGCTACATATACTAGTTGGAAAGGAGACATCCCAATGGCCCTTTTTGTACTTATTCTATCAGCCCATAGAGCATATTTTAGTTTCGTATGCCAAGCTCTCTTGTTGTCCTCTAACAACTTCTTTATGATTCTTACTAGGATTTTGTTGGATGACTCTGCTAGTCCATTTCACTAAGGGTAGTATGTTGTGGAATGGTTCAGACTGATATGGTATTTGTGACAAAAATTTATCATTTCCTTAGAACAAAATGCAGGTGCGTTGTTTGTCACTATTCTTTTAGGGCACCCAAATCTTGATAGGGTATTATCTTCCAGAAAATCCATGATAACACTTTCTGTTGCTTTCCTAGTTGGTATGGTTTCTATCCACTTAGTGAAATAGTCAGTGGCTGTCAATATCCATCTATGCTACCCTGAGGAGTTAGGATTTTACAGTTGGCCTTGGTTATTAATTTTGGTAACCCTTGCCCCTTTACCAGTTTGGTGGGATTTATCTCCAGGTTGTATTCTAGCAATACAGCAATCCATTTGGCTCTTCTTCATTCAGGTTCTGCTTGGGTGAGGATACCCTTCACAGCACTGTTTGGGACATGAGCAATGATGTGTGAATGGAGGATGTAAACCCTGAAATCTTTTAGTGACTTGATTAAGGCATAAGCCTGCTTTTCCATGATATCGTATTTCAGTTCTGCATCTCTCAGCACCCTGCTGAAAAAAGCAATTGGTTGTTCAGCATTCTGGGCATTCTTCTGTAATAGCACTCTCGCCACTGTATGCTCAGATGCATAGGAAAAAATAAAAAACTCTTTAGAAAAATTTGGACTGGCTAATACTGGGGCTTCGGTGATAACATTCTTAATTCCCTTAAATGAATCTCTTGCTTCCTCAGTCCACTTTACCTAATTTTCCTTTCTTAACATTTTGGTAATATTCATCATAATTTTTGCAAAAATGGGAATGAACCTTCTCAAAAAACCCACTTGCCAGATGAAAGACTGCACCTCCTTTTTGCTTCTTGGCTCCCCAACTTTCTGAATGGCACTAACCCTTTCAGGGTTGATCTTGATACCTTCCTTGGAAATAATATGTTCCAAGAGCTTGTTAGGATATTCCTATACTCCATCCTAGTCCCACCAGTATTTTGATCATTTACATTTTCAATCATGCATGCACCTTTAGGGTTTGCATGCATTCGAGGGTTTGCATGCATTTTACATGCATCCCAGTCATCAGTCCAGCACCTAGCCCTCAGTTAGCCAGCCCCCAGGAGCTTCTCACTTTTCAGTTTTAGCCCTCGAGTTGCTTAATGAACCCTTCTTCCTTGATTTTGGGGAGAAACTCGCCCTTCTTCACCTACCAGTCCAGTTGTCACTCAGTTACACCCAGTTACAGTCAGTTACAATTAGTTACAGTCCGTTACACGTAGTTACATTGAGTTACACTCAGTTACACCTACCAAAGTTAGTTTGATTGATGGTTGATAGTTACTTGAGCATTGATGACTCCACTGATGACGATGAAGACTTCCAGTTGCGCTCTGATGATCATAAGGACACCTAGTTGTGCTCCGATGACACTCTGTTGATCTTATGATCACTCTGAGAGGCTAATTTGAATTGCCACCTTAGGCATTCGAATCCTCTCTACCATTGTACTATTTATTTGTCCATACTGTGATGAATTAATTAGTGTGTGTGAAGTATTATTGCTTCTATCCGAGTTCTACTGTACCATATTATTTTGTTGCTCATTACACTGTATTGTTCACTCTTCTTCTATTTTTCTGCTTAATCATAATTACTCTTGTGAGGTATACATCATCTCTTAGATCTACTGTGAGGATTTTCACATGGTATCAGAGCATGTTGAGAGTATTGTTTATCTCCATTCTTGAGAGTTTTTTGCAAGTTATTACCAAGATTTCGAGTGTAGCAGTTGCAACAGTTTCTACATTTTTGCAGCAGTAGCAGTTGCAGTTATTCTATATTATTTTTGCAGGTCCTCTATAGCTTCAATGTATTCATCAAGAATTACTCCTCTTGATCCCCTCAACTATGATGAATGGAAACCAAGAATGATAGCAGACTTGAAGATCCATGATCCTTTTGATTGTTATTTTGAAAGAGAGTTCGAATCCCTTGAAGAGAAGATTGACTGGTTAAATAAAAGTGACATGCACTTTGTAGCAATAATGTTTTCTTTGTTTGCACACCAGAGATTCCAATTCAAATACCGTAATGGTGTTGAAACTCCAAAGGAGTTATGGACTCCAAAAGAGATATGGGCTCGCCTAGATGAAAAATTTGGCAGAAAGAATGAAGGACTTGGTCCTAACCCATTCGAAAGCAAGCAAGGTGATGCATTCGCTCCTCTTGATGGTCTCTCAGATCATGAACTAGTATCATCTCATATTGAAATTGTTGACAAAGAACTTGCAGATTCTACACTCATGCTCAAACTTTCTTCTCTTTCTGTGCCAACTCACACTCTAGATATTGTAGAAGGTCCTAAATCCTCTCTTGCACTAGAGTCTGTTGGTTTGCATCATGATCACATGATTATTTCAGAGGCCAAAACAACTTTTGAAGGTAATGCATTCACTCCTCTCCAGCTAACTCCTCTTTTATACTACTATATGATCATAATTCCATGCTTTCAGAAGGTCATTGAAGAATATGGCCATTGCCATTTGCTTGGGATAATTTCTCATGCATCTACTGGTTTTGATCTCACCTCTCATGGCTCAAAGGAGATCTCAAGAAACCATGATTCAAGTCTTGAATCTAATTTGGATTCTAAGCAATTACTGCTTGGGATAATTTCTCATGCATATGATAGTCTTGATCTCACCCCTGCTGGTTCAAAGGAGATCTCAAGAAACTATTTTTTAAGTCTTAAATCTGATTTTGATTTCAAGCAAACATCTAATAGT
This sequence comes from Larix kaempferi, assembly GCA_027924585.1. NCBI lineage: Eukaryota > Viridiplantae > Streptophyta > Pinopsida > Pinales > Pinaceae > Larix > Larix kaempferi. The sequence continues at coordinate 270,028 of BSBM01001518.1, read as the reverse complement.
TATTTTTGGCATAATCTCACCCATGGTGGTTTGAAGGAGAAGACAAAAGACTATATGCACTTTCACAGATTTGATCCTACCTCAGCTGATTCGAATCACAGGTTCAAGGATCATTCTCATACTGTTGGATTTGTTCTCATCACATTTGATCTGAAGAGCAAGTACAAGCACATGCTTTTTGAGCATGATCCACTTCTTCCCAAGAAGAAGATACCTCCAGACATATGACCAAGCATCACACATGCTTGAGTTTGGAGCATTTATTTTTATGTGTGCCTTACAGTCTATTTTTTGAGGAGGGGGTATGTTTGCCATGGAATTTTCCCACTTTCTTGGTTTATTGATTGTTATTATTCATTGTATTGGGTGACCTTTGGTCTTAGTTACCAGGGCCCAGGATGGATTAAGGGGGGGTGTTAGGATATTCCTATACTCCATCCTAGTCCCACCAGTATTTTGATCATTTACATTTTCAGTCAGACATGCAACTTTAGGGTTTGCATGCATAATAGGGTTTGCATGCATTTTGCATGCATCCTAGTCATCAGTCCAACACCTAGCCCTCAGTTAGCTAGCCCCCAGGAGCTTCTCACTATTCATTTTTAGCCCTCTAGTTGCTTAATGCGCCCTTCTTCCTTGATTTTAGGGAGCAAATTGCCCTTCTTCACCTACCAGTCCAGTTGTCACTCAGTTACACTCAGTTACAGTCAGTTACACCTACCAAGTTAGTTTGACTGATGGTTGATAGTTACTTGAGCATTTATGACTCCATTGATGATGATGAAGACTTCCAGTTGCGCTCCAATGATCATGAGGACACCTAGTTGTGCTCCGATGACACTTTGTTGATCTTATGATCACTCTGAGAGGCTAATTTGAATTTCCACCTTAGGCATTCAAATCCTCTCTACCATTGTACTATTTATTTGTCCATACTGTGATTAATTAATTAGTGTGTGTGAAGTATTATTGCTTCTATCCGAGTTCTACTGTACCATATTATTCTGTTGCTCATTATAATGTATTGTTCACTCTTCTTCTATTTTCCTGCTTAAGCATAATTACTCTTGTGAGGTATACATCATCTCTTAGATCTGCTGTGAGGATTTTCACAGAGCTTGGCTTCTTCTAATGCAAAATGTGATTTCTTAGGGTTAAGGGAAATACCGTATTTTATACATTTCTTAAATACTTGTTCCAAATGCTTCAGGTGCTCTTCATCAGATTTTGAATACATTATTATCTCATCCATGTATACAACCATGAGCTTATCCTTTTCTTCAGCGAATGCTATATCCATCATCCACTAGAAAGTAGCTCTTGCATTCATCAACCCAAAAGGCATCTTTGCATACATGAAAGTACCCCGAGTGGTAAAAGTGGTCTTCAAGGCAGACTTTGATTTGATTGTATCCGGAGAAACCATCCATAGTAGAGATCCTTTCTACCCCTACTACCTTTTGTAAGATATGCTCCATTTTAGGCAGGGGGTAATTATCCTTTAGTGAAGCCCTATTCAGGTTCCTGAAATCTCTATAGATTCCAATCTCACCATTCTTCTTCCTTATAGCACCTATATTTTCTATCCATTGAGAGAATCTCAAAGTGAAAATTATTTTTGCATTAAATAATCTTCTGATCTCTTTTTCTATCACAGGCACTAGTTTAGGGTTTATACTTCTTAACTTTTGCTTGAAGGGTTTCTCTCCTAGTCTGATTGGAATAGAGTGTTGTATTATTGAGTTATCATACTCCTTTAGTTCTTCATAACTCCATGCAAATGCAAGAGCATATTTTTTCATTAACTCTACATATCGCTCCTTCTTTTTAACTTGTAGCTTCTTAGATAGGTTTACCATCTGAGGCTCTTCTTTAGTACCCAAGTTTTGGTCTTCTACCACATCTCTGGGGGGTTCAAAATTCAGGTTTTTTGCTACATCATTCTGGTCAAACAACCTCTCCAGTGGTATTAATCCCTTGGGGATATAATTACTTTTTAATTGAACGATATCTTTCCCACCCAACACGTTTTTCCATTGCTTGCTTTCTCTTTCTTCCCCCTCTGATTGCTCTTGGTCCATCAATCCTTCTATGTTCTCATTTTCAGCATCAATATGAACATTAGCAAACTCATCAGACAATTCCAAAAATCTTTTAATTTGTAAATCATCTTCAAATACCTTCCATTATTTAGCATTGTCTGGAATAGATGGCCTATTCACCACCTCTACCTCGTATTTTTCTTGGGAAAAAGTAGGAGTTTTAAAACCACCAGCAGTGGTGGCTAAAGAGTCTGCTACCTGATTTTCAAATCTCGGGATCACCCAGATCTTGTGTTCGGTGAAAAAGTTCCCAAACATATCCCAAAATTCATTCCTATAGGCCCTCATCTTGGGGTGTTTTTCCTAATAACTGTCATTTACTTGATTGACCGCCAATTCTGAATCTCCAAAACATGTATCCTTTTTGCTCCCAAATATTTCAAAGCTCTTAGTCCACAGAGCAAAGCTTCATACTCTGCCACATTAATAGTACACTTGAAAGTTAGCTTGTATGATAGGGATCTGGAGTCTTGGTCAGGAGGTATGATCCAAACCCCTACACCAACACCATTCTTGCTCAATGATCCATCAAAGTACATCTTCCATAGTCCTTCCTCCTTTTTCTGCCTCTCTGGGGCCTCATACCTTGCTATAAACTCATTGTCTTCCTCGACTTCATGGAAAAATGGGGGTACAGGATCATTATGTGGGCCATAATTGAAAAGGATAGAGGAACCTATGCCTATGTCTACAACGTATATGGGCTGATTTTCAGGTTCGTCGTTACTACTGACCACATATGCCATCCTTTTCTCTCTATATAGCTTTCTATTACTTCCAAAAAGTCATATAGTGGCGTAAGATAAGTCCATATGCATGGTTCCCTTCAACAGTTTTACCCAGGTGCAGACCAAGTGCCTGATCCATTGGGCGGATTCCAACCCTGAAATCTACAACCTGAAGCTGAAAACATATTGAACTTTTCAGAAAATGCTGCAAGCTGAATGCACAAACTGCTAACTGAAATAAATGCAAATGCTTGACCTGCAAGTTTATTTATATACAAATGGTCCTACCCTATTAACTGAGCATAAAAGGCAACTCAGGTGATCTCACACTTCCAATGAATCTAGTTAAGCAAATGGCTTCTTGACTAAAATTTGCAGTTGACCTCTCCGGCCTGAAGGAGGAACTCAACAAATGATAAATTTGGATGAAAATAGTTTTCAATTCTTGCCTTCTTGAATAACACGAACCCCATCTTTTTTTATGATTCTATCAATTTAGTGAAAGGATCTTTAAAAGAATGAAAGATTCCTATTTCTTTAAGACCAATCATGAGAGCGTCTTCACCTGGTTCTTCCTAATTGCTCACATCGTCTAAGTTGCAACACGGCTGCTCAAATTGCAATTCCATTAGCAATTTACTGGACTGCATTTCAGAAATATTTTTAATGGTATACTCCTCTCTTTTTTCCTTTGTCTTTAGAACCTAGATTAGGTTTTTATGACAATACTCAGACGAAACATCCATACCATTATGGAGATTTGTTTCTATGCATAGCTCAATAGGTGAAAAGCTCTAATTCGCAGGAGATATTGGGCACTCAATTCCATGTACATAAGTATCACAGAACTATAGCTCCTCTTGGGTTTCAAAAGACATAACACTTCGGTCTTCAGATGTATTGCAAGAAAAAGCTCCCTCTGGGAAAACCTCCGTTTCTTGAGATTTTTTGCACACTAGGTAGTTTTTCTCGTTGTCAATCTCAAAAAAACTTATGAAGTTTTCTAGGCAATCCCCTTCATATTTGTCATATTCAGGTGGACTGAAATCCTCTTCAAAACCATTACCCATAGGAATTTTAGTAGGCTGATCACAATTTACATAAAACACCTCATGATTACCTTCTTCTAGCACTTCGCCGGTATGGTCATCTCCCTGTGAATCCAGGGAGAAACAGGGATGCAGAGCAACTTCTCCTTGCTCATGCCTCTCTTCAAATCTTATTTCTTCTTCAATCCTTTCATCCTTATCCTTGTTTGATAATTTTCTAGACATCTTAAGATTGTCTTCGACCTCCAAAGCATCAATGAACATATGTTGCAAATTAGGGGACCTTGTTTCCAACAGGAGCAAAGATAGATCAGGAGGAAAGATAGATGCATAGTGTAGCTTAGCACCATTCTCTAGGGGCTGAATTTCCCTTGGCATATCATAATAGAATCTTGAAAACCTTCTGTTAAAACCAGACATGACTTCCCCTTCTTGCATTCTCATGGAGTAAAACTCTGAAAGAATTAGGTCCCATGATCGTCTCTTACCCCAAAAATACAAGAAAACATCAGAAAACCCTTGCCAGGTATCTATAGATCCAGGCTGCAAATGGCTAAACCATTGCTTCATATCTCCTTGGAAAGATTGGGTGAAATCCCTCATACAAACATCATCATGTCACACTTCAAAAAGATCCAAAAAATGTTTGAAACTATGGAGATGTTTCTCAGTAGTGAGGCTTTCGGATTCTCCATCAAATCTAGGAAGGTATTTATGGTATTTGGGAGGATAGTCATGAAGAACAGGGGGCAGTTTCAAAGGGCCATATCTTAGCTAACATCTAGAAGGCAAAGGAGTATGTACAGGGAGAGCCTCCTCGGCCTCACTCTCCTGGGATTTGCAAAGCTGGGTATGGCTCTTACAAGGTTCAAAAGAAATGATGGGATCAGTGTTAGGGGTCGAAGGAGGATATACATTTGAGAGATCTAGAGAGGGATATACAAATGAGGTTTTCCCTTGACCTAGAGGTATTTGATGGAGAAAATTTTTCTTGATATATATACATAAAGGTAAAAGGAGACTGATATAGAAGTACAAGATTTCTTTGAAGAGATTGACGTTTTGATACCTAGATCTTGATTCTTCCATGTCTAAGATAGATGCACTCGTTCTCTAGTGGAGTGACCATGAGGATCTTTAAACATCTCAATTCTGATACAAGATCATCGATCTCCCTAGTTGGGTCACCTTCATACTAAAATTTCTCTTGAGTGGAGTCGCCAGGTGAATGGTACAACCTTCTCGATGTCTAACTACTGTTCACCATAAGCATTTCAAATCTGAAACTTTTTTCGTTCTTCTAGGGATGATGGGACAAATTTTCTTTCCTCGACAGCAACGCCACTTTGTTAACACCCAAAACGACCCCCTAGGTTGTGGGAGAGGGAAAACTGGGGTAACCACTAACCAATATTTAGACTTGAGCTACTGATCCAGCTTAGTCTAAGAGGGCTCTCTCTACAGATCTATGAAAGACTAGAATAATCAAAGTTGTCAACAATAAAAACATGCACCAGCATTCATCATTCAAGATATTCAATTACAACAATACAGAAGATCATATTTCTGTTGGAAACAAAATGGTTTAAACGTAGCTTGGCTGAAACGTATGAATCTTTATTTGGGCAATGGAGTCACATTGAAACAAACTCTGAAAATTCATTTACAAATGCTTCACAAATGCATTAACACAGGGGCGAGATAGTAAGCAGCTCATAGTCAAAGTGATTTTAATTGGTGAAACAGAAGAGAAAGAAACAATCCATTGACATAAGGCATACAATGATGAATCCTATATCAATTTTAGCAGAAAAGTAATGGTGGAATACTTGGAAAAATATAAGTAGAGCATAATTTCTATGAATTCTACTTAGCTATCACACTGCACCAAGTATGAACAAATGTTACCGATTGGAATTAACAATGAGAGATACACAATTCACATGGAAAAAAGAAGGAACAGACTACAAGACCAGTTATGGAAGAATCCCTGAGAAAACATTGGCTCGGCTCTGCAAATATTTATTCAAAATATAGCTCAAAATGTAGAACAATACATACAGATTCGCATAAAAGTTTTCAATAATAATTTTCAACCCTCTTTCATTCTATTACATCACATATATATAGATGCTAGGAGCCCTTTACTTGACTCGCCTAAATCAAAACAGCAATATCTGAATGACACCTCATTGACCCAAAAATTGAGGGATATTACATATATGTCATGTTCCAAACAGATTGATTAGGACAAGGAACGGAATATCATAGACAGACGGCCGTCTTAACCCTGGGTTTGCAAATGACCTTGCAAGTCAAAGAACTCTTCCACTTTCAATGAGCTGTCAGTCTGTGATGTGTCATCCGGAAGGATAGGTGTCACTTCTTCAGTGGAGATTGCGAAATCATGAACCATTTCTGTATCCATTTGGTCGCCTCGCTTCATTTCAAGAGTCTCCTCCTTCCTTTGTCATTGGATTCCTTTCGACACCTGTCGTCTATCAGGCTCCTCATATTTGCTGGCAGAGATGGATTCTATGAGTTCAAATACCATAAGAGATGGAGGAGTAAGCTTTTCCTCCACCTCATCCCATGTTTGTTCTGGAATGAACACCACTTTAAATTCCTTCCCTTTCTCCATGATCCAATCCCAATAGAAAAGATGCTCTAACTGCCAGCCGTACCATCATTCCCATATACCAACTTCGGACAAGGGATGTGAAAACCATATCCATAACAGTTGTGATGATGACAGAGGCTACGTGTGGCTATAATTTTCATGGTAACTTGATCGGATTCCTCAATCAAGTAACCATGATTCCCAAGGTCCGAGCTGACATGCAACATGCTTGGAAATTTTTTTTAGATGGACGACGCAGCAGAAAAGGAGGCTGATGTTGCTTCTCTTGCATCGACAATCATTCGGGGTGGCTGAAAGGTGTCCTTAAGTTGCCTATCCCTATGACCTCACCTATGTCACAATATTTAGCCTCATGTTTTCTCCCACGTGCTGAAGGACACAAGTCACATCATCCTCGCAGCCAACTTAGGCTACCAAATAGTCTCCATGTGTAATTCTCTTTCTGCTTGTATTTTTATCACCTATTGCTTTAGGCCTATATCTCGATCATTGAATGAACTGCGGCCAACACGTCTGCTAGCCTCATCCTAGTGCTTGTTTCGCCTCCAAATTTTGGCGGTCGACTTCCTTTACCTTCTGAGGTCCTGGTGGTTCCTACTAAGGAAACTCCCATCTGATAAATAATGACGAGCCTCTTTGAAAAACGTCCTAGCTCAGAAGGAAACGTACCTTTGACAGATGCTATAAAGGGAAAATGATCAATGAGAGACCTATACACAAGTATAATCTTTCACTAGCACATTTATGTTACCTTTACAACAATACCCTCGCCCCTATATGGCTGGGGTCGATGTCTTCACTGTTTCTTCGTCTCAGTCCCTGCCCTTTCTCTGGGGTCGAGGCATGAGGCCACTAGTACAGGAGGAGCCTATCGCTTGTGGGTGGATACCTTTGGTCAGATACTATCCCACTTTAGAGTCCCATATTAGTCCATTTTCGTCCCTCAGCAGATAATTCTTTCCTTTGAACACCCATAAGGGTTAGCGAGGCAACCTTCACAGAGGTTTGCCTACTTTCGGGGGGAATCTAGCGACACATGGCGACGACCGACGTGCCTGGGGGGAAGCTCAGAATGGTCATTTTCTGGTAGGCGCACTGATATCACCACTGAGGTGAACTCAACAGGGTCTATCAGTGATAGCTGAGGTCCTTCCCTGCACTGGTCGCTTCAGAAAATCTCGTCGCCCTGCGACCTGAAACCCCTGGTCCAGACGGGTTCTGGGAAAAACATTACCTTTAACCACCAACAACTATATATATACAAGCCTCATATCCTTATCCATTAATCTTTCCCGTTAGTTGTGTAGCAATCTCTGTCGTTGGTTTCACACGCGCCAATCTCTGCCGTCAGATTTGGCCTCTATTTAACCACTTGTTTTGACAACCACCATTTTTCTGCCGCCATCCATGCACCACATGTCCTTATATGGGCCATTGATCTCATTTGCATGGATCTAGAGGGTAGCATTGCATACACCCTAAAAAGCTTCTCTTATATCACCCTTTCTCTATGCGACAAGCTGTGGAGCTGACACCTGTCCAGCAGGACCCAGTCCATCACATCTACCCTGCCGCTATTCATCATGCATCTTCTGGATGCGACAATCATCTAGGACCATCGATCTACCTAGGGACAATCTCATCCATTTACTTAGTGACGTTGCATTCATTACTATGGGACCCTTGGCCTTGAGAATAGGCTGCCACTCTGCCTTTTCTGGATCATCCACATGCCCGAACACTTGCCTTTATAACTTGGCACCATTGCAATGCTATTAAAATGATACCGCTCACTTCTTATAGTCTTTGCAATGTTCCCTCTGGCTGCCATCTGTCTGACGGTACTGCCCATCACACCACTCATGTCTCTATTCCTTGCGCAACTTGGTTATGCGATGATCAATGATAGCCGTGGATCTCTTTCTTGTGCCCATCCAATGGTGTGGACCTTCCTAAGGTATACCTCACGCAATATTCCCTTAAACCATAGTAACATGCTCCCCTTTTTCATCCTTTTTTGTCCCTTTAGCACCTAGTTATCAAATTTTTTAGGGTTACCCCTTCATTTCACTTCCATACCAACGCTGTAAAAAATAGGTGCTAACAACTGGCCCCAACCGGGGAGGCTATCCTCCCTGTGAGGTAGCAAAGAACCTGGAGACCATGTGCCTGATCCATTAGGCGGCTTCCAACCTTGAAAACTGCAACCTGAAGCTGAAAACATATTGAACTTTTCTGAAAATGCTGCAAGCTGAACGCACAAACTGCTAACTGAAATAAATGTGAATGCTTGACCTACAAGATTATTTATATACAAATTCTCCTACCCTATTCACTGAGCATAAAGGGAAACTCAGGTGATCTCACACTTCCAATGAAGCCAGTCAACCAAATGGCTTCTTGACTGAAATTTGCATTCGACCTCTCCAGCCTGAAGGAGGAACTCAACAATTGATAACTCTGGCTGAAAATATTTTTCAATTCTTTCCTTCTTGAATAAAATGAACCCCATCTTTTTCGATGATTCTAGAAATTTAGCGAAAGGATCTTTAAAAGAATGAAAGATTCATATTTCTTTAAGACCAATCATGAGAGCGTCTTCGCTTGGTTCTTCTTGATTGCTCACATCGTCTAAGCTGCAACACGGCTGCTCAAATTGCAATTCCATTAGCAATTTACCGGACCGCATTTCAGAAAGATGATGAATGGTATACTCCTCTCATTTTTCCTTTGTGTTTAGTACCTGGATTAGGTTTTTATGACAATACTCAGATGAAACATCAATACCATTATGGAGATTTGTTTCTATGCATCGCTCAATAGGTGAAAAGCTTTGATTCACAGGAGATATTGGGAACTCAATTCCATGAACATAAGTCTCATAGAACTGTAGCTCCTCTTGGGTTTCAAAAGACATAACACTCTAGTCTTCAGATGTATTGCAAGAAAAAGCTCCCTCTAGGAAAACCTCCGTTTCTTGAGATTTTTTGCACACTAGGTCGTTTTTCTCGTTGTCAATCTCGAAAAAACTTATGAATTTTTCCAGGGAATCCCCTTCATATTTGTCATATTTAGGTGGACTGAAATCCTCTTCAAAACCATTACCCACAGGAATTTAGTAGGCTAATCACAATTTACATAAAACACCTCATGATTACCTTCTTCTGGCACTTCACTGGTATGGTTATCTCCCTGTGCATCCGGGGAAAAACAAGGATGCATAGCAACTTCTCCCTGCTTGTGCCTCTCTTCAAATCTTATTTCTTCTTCAATCCTTTCATCCTTATCCTTGTTTGATAATTTTCCATGAAATCCTAAGATTGTCTTCAACCTCCAAAGCATCAATGAACATATGCTGCAAATTAGGGGACCTTCTTTCCAACATGAGCAAAGATAGATCAGGAGGAAAGATAGATGCATACTGTAGCTTAGCAGCATTCTCTAGGGGCTGAATTTCCCTTGGCATATCATAATAGAATATTGAAAACCTTCTCTTAAAACCCAACATGACTTCCTCTTCTTGAAATCTCATGGAGTAAAACTCTGAAAGAATTAGGTCCCATGACTATCTCTTACCCCAAAACTCCAAGAAAACATCAGAAAACCCTTGCCAAGTATCTAAAGATCTAGGCTGCAAATGGCTAAACCATTGCTTCACATCTCCTTGGAAACATTGGGTGAAATCCCTCATACAAACATCATCATGTTCCACTTTAAAAAGATCCAAATTTTTTTTCAAAGCCGTGGAGATGTTTCTCAACAGTGAGGCTTTCGGATTCTCCATCAAATCTAGGAAGGTATTTATTGTATTTGGGAGGATAGTCATGAAGAATAGGGGGCAGTTTCAAAGGGCCATATCTCAGCTGATATGTGGCAAGCAAAGGAGTATGTATAGGGAGAGCTTCCTCGGCCTCACTCTCCTGGGATTTGCAAAGCTGGGTATAGCACTTACAAGGTTCAAAAGAAACAATGGGATCAGTGTTAGGGGTCGAAGGAGGATATACATCTGAGAGATCTAGAGAGGGATATACAAATGAGGTTTTCCCCTGACCTAGAGGTCTTTGGTGGAGAAAAATTTTCATGATATATATACATAAAGGTAAAAGGAGGTTGATACAGAAGTACAAGATTTATTTGAAGAGATTGACGTTTTGATACCTAAATCTTGATTCTTCCATGTCTAAGGTAGATGCACTCATTGTCCAATGGAGTCACCATGAGTATATTTCAACATCTCAATTCTGATACAAGATCAATGATCTCCCCAGTGGGGTCACCTTCATACTGAAATTTCTCTTGAGTGGAGTCGCCAGGTGAATGGTACAACCTTCTCGATGTCTAACTATTGTTCACCATCAGTATTTCAGATCTGAAACTTTTGTCATTCTTCCAGGGACAATGGGACAAATTTTCTTTCCCCCATAGCAGTGCCAATTTGCTAACACCCAAAATGAGCCCCTAGGTTGTGGGAGAAGGAAAACTGGGGTAACCACTAACCAATCTTTAGAATTAAGCTATTGACCCATCTTAGTCTGAGAGCACTCTCTCTACAGATCTATGAAAGACTGGAATAATCAAAGTTGTCAACAATAAAAACATGCACCAGTATTCATCATTCAAGATATTCAATTACAACAATACAAAAGATCATATTTCTATTGGAAACAAAATGGTTTAAACGTAGCTTGGCTGAAACGTATGAATCTTTATTTGGGCAATGGAATCACATTCAAACAAACTCTAAAAATTCATTTACAAATGCTTCACAAATGCATTAACAAAGGGGCGAGATAGCAAGCAGCTCGTAGTCAAAGTGATTTTAACTTGTGAAACAGAAGAGAAAGAAACAATCCATTGATGTAAGCATACAATGATGAATCCTATATCAATTTTAGTAGAAAAGTAATGGTGGAATACTTGGAAAAAGATAAGTAGACCATAATTTGTATGAATTCTAGTTAGCTATCACACTGCACCAAGTATGAAAGAATGTTACAGACTAGCATTAACAATGAGAGATACACAATTTGCATGGAAAAAGAAGGAACGGACTACAAGACCAATTACACAAGAATACCTGAGAAAACATTGGCTCATCTCTGCAAATCTTTATTCAAAATATAGCTCAAAATGTAGAACAATACACACAGATTCCCATAAAAATTTTATATAATAATTTTCAACCTTGTTTCATTCTATTACATCGCATATATATAAATGCTGGGAGCCCTTTGCTCGACTCAACTAAACCAAAACAATAATATCTGAGTGACACCTCATTGACCCAAAAATTCAGGGATATTACATATGTGTCATGTTCCAAACAGACTGATTAGGACAAGGAACATAATATCATAGATAGAAGGTCATCTTAACTCTGGGTTCGCAAATGACCTTGTGAGTCAAAGAAATCTTCCACTTTCAATGAGCTGTCAGTCTATGATGCATCATCCGGAAGGATAGGTGTCACTTCTTCAGTGGAAATTACCAAATCGTGAACCATTTCTGTATCCAGCTGGCCACCTCACTTGATTTCAAGGGTCTCCTCCTTCCTTCATCGTTGGATTCCTTTGGACACTTGTCATCTATCAAGCTCTTCGTCTTTTCTAGCAGAGCTAGATTCTATGAGGTCAAATACCATAAGAGATGGAGGAGTAAGCTTTTCCTCCACCTCATCCCATGCTTGTTCTGGCATGAACACCACTTCAAATTCCTACCCTTTCTCCATGATCCAATCCCAAGAGAAAAGATGCTCGAACTGCCAAGCGTACCATCTTTCCCATATACCAACTTCGGACAAGGGACACGAAAACCATATCCATAATGGTTCTGATGATGACAGTGGCTACGTGTGGCTATAATTGCCATGGTAACTCTACCGGATTCCTCAATCAAGTAACCATGAGGCCCAAGGTTTGAGCTGACATGCAAAACGCTTGGAAATTTTTTTTAGATAGACGACACAGCAGAAAAGGAAGCTGATGCAGCTTCTCTTGCATCGACAATCATTTGGGGTGGCAGAAAGGTGTCCTTAAGTCGCTTATCCCTATGACCTCACCTACGTCACAATACTTAGCCTCAGGTTTTCTCCCATGTGCCGAAGGACACGAGTCACATTATCCTCATAGCCAACTCAGGCTACCCAATAGTCTCCATGTGTAATTCTCTTTTTGCCTGTATTTTTATCACCCACTGCTTCAGGCCTATATCTTGATCATCGACCGAACCGCGGCCAACACGTCTTCTAGGCTCGTCCTAGTGCTAGTTTCGCCTCCAAATTTTGGCGGTCGACTTCCTTTACCTTCCGAGATCGTGGTGGTTCCTACTGAGGAAGCTCCCATCTAATAAATAATGACGAGCCTATTCGAAAAACCTCCTAGCTCAGAGAGAAATGTACCTTTGACAGACACTGTAAAGGGAAAATGATCAACGAGAGACCTATACACAAGTATAATCTCTCACTAGCATGTTTATGTTTCCTTTAGAATAATACCTGTTGAGATATTGTAACTTCAAAGAATATTATATTTGTACTTTATTATTTCGGAGATGTTTCATTCCTCCGTGAAGATCTTATTGTATATCCGGAGATGTTTATTCCTCCGTCGGAATGTGGTAACTCGGGTTATTAGACTTCCCTAGTGGGGGTCGGCCCTATATATGTTATGTGGGTCAAAGGGTTATTAGACCACCCTAGAGGGGTCGGCCCAGTCAGTTGTAGTGGGGTATTTAACCCATTGGTTAAATACGAGCCTACGTGTACCTTTGTAAAATACATGTCAGTGTAGTGTATAAATAGAGGAGGTGTGTTCCTCATTTGACACATACACTCACTTGAGAAAGGAGCACTTGTGGAGGAGAGTTCTGCTATGGTGGAGGAGGAGATCATATCTTTGGCTTGCATCTTTGTGTATTGCTGGTCATCTATATTGAGGAAGCTTTACTGGGTTTTCTACCCCATGAGGGTTTCTTAGGATAAATCTGTGTCTCTTGTGTTTATGCTATGCTTGTTGTTTCTTCAGTGATCCTGTATATGCTATTATTGTGAAATGGAATGTAATGCTGCTATTTTCAGTCTTAGCATATTAAATATTAACATGGTACCAGAGCTAACCTGAAGGAAGGCAAGGTATGGCACTTACGACACTTGCTTTACTTACGACAATTTGAAGGTTAGGGTTTTACATAGCAAAAACTAGTCATCGTGGAACTTTCGCTATAAATCCATTTATGCGAAGTTTCAGGGTCTGAAAAGTTTACAGGTCGAAGATAACATCCCCAGGTACCTTGTGTCCAAAGCGCACCCTCATATTCGTTGTACTTTATGAGTTATGATCAGTACAAGTTAGGGTTTCTGCCTCTTCCAGATCTCAGTCAAAATTAGGTAACCTTGGAAAAAAGGTCATAACTTGGGCTAGGAAGCTCCAAATGAAATTTCGTAAAACGTGAAAGGTAGTACACAGACTGTACTATCTCACGAAACGTTTTTAGAGGCCGAAGGTGAACCAGTGACACGTGGCACGCCGTACAAGTTCGCTCTCCTGTTTTATCCCATAAACAGGTCACATTGCGACACTTGGCATAACTCTCTCTCAGAGAGTCCAATTGAGGTCAGACCTGTCAGGATAGAAAGCTAACAGGGAGTTCTATCTTAGTAAAATTTTTCAGAGGCCGAAGGTCAAACAATGACACGTGGAATGCCGTACAAGTTCTCTCTCCTGTTTTATCCCATAAACAGGTCACGTTGCGACACTTGGCATAACTCTCTCTTAGAAAATCCAATTGAGGTCAGACCTATCAGGATGGAAAGATGACAGGTCAGGATACTACAAAAAACGTTTTCAGACCCTGTGGAGGAAAAATTTCAGAGTTATAGCAGAAACAATCAGGTGCATATTTTTGTCAAAACAGAATTATTTTTGGAGCACCTTTATTCATGGCTTCCGGAATTTAGGGTTTCGGAGAAAGTTAGAATTTTTGGAATCGGAATCCAAGGCTGGAAGCTCCTCAGAAAAATAAGAGTTTAGAGCCTTGGATCAAACCTTTTGATTGAGCAAAAGGGTGGGCTTCATCAAACCCTAGTTCGGGATCCTGTCAAGAAGATCTAGAAGTTTGAAAGGCAATTTTGAGGGGTCAATTTTTGGAGATTTCAAAATTGAAGTATGCTAGTTTGATCAGCTCAGCAAGACACATCCTTCCATTCATTCGGAAGTGTGAATGTCAAATATTGAATTTTTAGGGTTTCTCTAGCAAACCCTAATCAAGCTCTAGATCAAGTTTCAGGGGGAGTTGAGGCTAAGGCCTTACATAAGAAGACTACAAGAAGTCTCGACAGGTATGACTTGAGGTTCAGGTATGTCTTGAAATCCAATTCTTGATTAAGTTCATAATGTGTTTGTCTTCATGTTATTTATTAGTACAATCTTGATTAATGTTAGAATTGTCTTATCACCCTAGTAATAGTATGAATGCATGTGAATGATCGAAGACATTCATTGATTAGGGCTATATGATTGTACTAATGCATTATGGTGTTGTATGAGGTTGATGTCGTTTGCTAACAAGATATAGGTACATCACAAAAGACAAATCAAGCTCCTTAAAACATGACAACATGAAGAAAAAGACTCATCCATAATATTTGTTCTACTTACGAGGTATGTATGACTTTTTTATATAATGCTTAACCTATGAGACATGCAGGTTCTAGCTCAGGATCTCTAAATCATTGAAGAGATTATTTAGGTATGTCGTACATAGCTAAGCAGATATACTAATCCAGGTATGTTTTCCTATGACAAGTTAGAATCTTACCTTAGGATCCCTTATATAAGTATACTTGGTATGATTGGTTATGCTTATTCATAAAGTTAGTAATCAAGGGTTTATGCATATTATGTCTCTTATCTTGATGATCTAATTAACCAGAAGAGTACTATGATCAAACAAGAATATGCAGAAGTAAAAGAAGACTTCCTTGAAACCTTGAATATTATCTATAATCATGACTATACATTTTCAAAGATTATTTAGAACTAGAATGTTTTGATAATATTGAGAATATACTAATGAATGTATGTCTGTGTATGAGGATGACACTAGTGGACACTTGAGCATGCACAGTGGTACATAATGAATAGAAGTTCAAAAGACATATAGAAGATCAAGCGGGAGGCAACCACACAAACATAAAAGATAAGTATTTGAGATGTTATTTGAAATAGTAAATGATATTGCTTGTATGCATATTTGTATTCCTAGAATATATCATGCTGAGTGTAAACATTCATAGAGCATTGAACAGTATACTACTAATATGCATATGATTGGTAAGTTGGACAAACATTCCATTGTTGCTTGTCTAGAATGAAACCTCTTTGCTGACATGCTAAGAGCTGTGCACACTCTCAATAGTATGTTCTGGTAGAGATGGAAGGCATCTAGATAGCCACTGTATGCATACAGGATATGGGAAAGTGTTGTGCCAAAGTATTGGTCAAAATAGTTACATAACTATGTAAATGATATCTGTATGCATAATAGATTATCATGTCAATATGATTTGATGATTATGAAGTATTACTAATCATGTACTTAATTTTTATTTGTAGGAAAGATCATGATGAATGATGAACACTGAACAAGCGATGGATGTTCAAACAAAAGGATTTACAAATCAAACACACTATAGAAGGCTTGTGGCTAGAAAATTCTCTTAGAAAGAGGAAGCGAATCATGATAAGATGTTTGCTCCAAGTGGCTAGATAAGACCATTCTCTTAATGGTGTAATTAAAGAAGAAGTGTGAATCAGATTCTGTATGGGTACCCAGGATCGATAATCAATTGATGAGCTTAATGATCACCATGGGTGATGAGGATCTCAACCTTTGCTACAAGGTTGAATATTTTTTCTATACACAGACGATATGGTGCAGAAAGGAACCAAAAGTTTGAATTTGTAACAATGTACTAACCAAACCTCTACCTCAAGTAAAGTTTTCTGAGACAAACTTAATATAGTTCAGAAGGACCCTCCTCGAAAGGGGGAGTGATGTGATAACTCATGATGAGATTGCCTGCATCGACAGTGAGGTCGATAATGAGGATACCTATATTAGTGATGCCGACAAAGAGGTTGGTGGATGGTCCTTAGATAGGGTCAAAGGTGACAAGGGGATTGCATCATCCTTGAACATATGTTCTAAAGAGAGCCGTAGATGTATGTCTTCGAGAATGAAGTCCTTGGTGGACATGATAGGATTGCGTCATCCTCAAGAGAGCCGTAGACGTATGTCTTCGAGAATGAAGTTCTTGGTGAACATGTGAGGGGATTGGATCATCCCTGGAATTCAGTCCTAAAGAAGAGCTGTAGACGTATGTCTTCGAGAATGAATTCCTTGGTGGACATGATAGGATTGCATCATCCTCAAGAGATCCGTAGACGTATGTCTTCGAGAATGAAGTTCTTGGTGAACATGTGAGGGGATTGGATCATCCCTGGACTTCAGTCCTAAAGAAGAGCCGTAGATGTATGTCTTCGAGAATGAAGTTTTTGGTGAACATGTGAGGGGATTGGATCATCCTTGGACTTCAGTCCTAAAGAAGAGCCGTAGACGTATGTCTTCGAGAATGAAGTCCTTGGTGGACGGTTGAGGATTAAGTCATCCTTGGACGTAGTCCTAAATGTACGGCTGAGGATTAAGTCATCCTTGGACGTAGGTCCTAAATGTACGGTTGAGGATTAAGTCATCCTTGGACGTAGGTCCTAAATGTACGGTTGAGGATTAAGTCATCCTTGGACGTAGGTCCTAAATGTACGGTTGAGGATTAAGTCATCCTTGGACGTAGGTCCTAAATGTACGGTGGAGGATTAAGTCATCCTTGGACGTAGGTCCTAAATGTACGGTGGAGGATTAAGTCATCCTTGGACGTAGGTCCTAAATGTACGGTGGAGGATTAAGTCATCCTTGGACGTAGTCCTAAATGTAGGGTTGAGGATTAAGTCATCCTTGGACGTAGGTCCTAAATGTACGGTTGAGGATTAAGTCATCCTTGGACGTAGGTCCTAAATGTACGGTTGAGGATTAAGTCATCCTTGGACGTAGGTCCTAAATGTATGGTTGAGGATTAAGTCATCCTTGGACGTAGGTCCTAAATGTACGGTTGAGGATTAATTCATCCTTGGACGTTGGTCCTAAATGTACGGTTGTCGATTAAATCATCCTTGGACAGTAAATCCAGTAATTCCGAAAGGAAGGATAGTCCTAAATGAATTGAGTGGATTAAATCATCCTTGGACAGTAAATCCAGTAATTCCGAAAGGAAGGATAGTCCTAAATGAATTGAGTGGATTAAATCATCCTTGGACAGTAAATCCAGTAATTCTGAAAGGAAGGATAGTCCTAAATGAATTGAGTGGATTAAATCATCCTTGGACAGTAAATCCAGTAATTCCGAAAGGAAGGATAGTCCTAAATGAATTGAGTGGATTAAATCATCCTTGGACAGTAAATCCAGTAATTCTGAAAGGAAGGATAGTCCTAAATGAATTGAGTGGATTAAATCATCCTTGGACAGTAAATCCAGTAATTCCGAAAGGAAGGATAGTGCTAAATGAATTGAGTGGATTAAATCATCCTTGGACAGTAAATCCAGTAATTTCGAAAGGAAGGATAGTCCTAAATGAATTGAGTGGATTAAATCATCCTTGGACAGTAAATCCAGTAATTCCAAAAGGAAGGATAGTCCTAAATGAATTGAGTGGATTAAATCATCCTTGGACAGTAAATCCAGTAATTCTGAAAGGAAGGATAGTCCTAAATGAATTGAGTGGATTAAATCATCCTTGGACAGTAAATCCAGTAATTCCGAAAGGAAGGATAGTCCTAAATGAATTGAGTGGATTAAATCATCCTTGGACAATAAATCCAGTAATTCCGAAAGGAAGGATAGTCCTAAATGAATTGAGTGGATTAAATCATCCTTGGACAGTAAATCCAGTAATTTCGAAAGGAAGGATAGTCCTAAATGAATTGAATGGATTAAATCATCCTTGGACAGTAAATCCAGTAATTTTGAAAGGAAGGATAGTCCTAAATGAGATTGAGTGGACTAATCATCCTGTAAATAGATTGGGATTGCCTCATCCCTAGACATGGTGAGATGTCTTAAACTGATAAGATCTGATCATCCTGTAAATAGATTGGGATTGCCTCATCCCTAGACATGGTGAGATGTCTAAAAGTGATAAGGACTAATCATCCTGTAAATAGATTGGGATTGCCTCGTCCCTAGACATGGTGAGATGTCTTAAGTGATAAGGACTAATCATCCAATAAATAGATTGGGATTGCCTCGTCCCTAGACATGGTGAGGTGTCTTAAAGTGATAAGGATTGATCATCCTGTAAGTTGATCTGGATTGCATCATCCATGGACATGAGAGTTGTCTTAAACTGAGAGGGACTGATCAGCCCGTAAGCGGATCAGGATTGTATCATCCTTGGACCTATGTCCTAAAGTGAGAGGGATTGATCATCCCGTAATTGGATCTTGTGTGTTGCAGGGTATGCTGCTATTGTGTATACTTGTATTGATGAGGATACTTGTATTGATGATGTGTATACTTGTATTGATGAGGATACTTGTATTGATGATGTGTATACTTGTATTGATGAGGATACTTGTATTGATGATGTGTATACTTGTATTGATGAGGATACTTGTATTGATGATGTGTATACTTGTATTGATGAGGATACTTGTATTGATGATGTGTATACTTGTATTGATGAGGATACTTGTATTGATGATGTGTATACTTGTATTGATGAGGATACTTGTATTGATGATGTGTATACTTGTATTGATGAGGATACTTGTATTGATGATGTGTATACTTGTATTGATGAGGATACTTGTATTGATGATGTGTATACTTGTATTGATGAGGATACTTGTATTAATGATATTTATACTTGTATTGATGATGTTGTTGATCGTGATGATCTAGATGATGATGTTATTGATCGTGATGATCTAGATGATGATGCTGTTGATCGTGATGATCTAGATGACGATGCTGCTGATCGTGATGATCTAGATGACGATGTTGTTGATCGTGTGATGACGATGCTAATGATTGTGTGATGACGATGCTAATGATCATGTGATGACGATGTTGATGATAGTGTGATGACGATGCTGATGATCATGTGATGACGATGATGATGATCATGTGATGACGATGCTGATGATCGTGTGATGATGATGCTGATGATCGTGAGATGACGATGCTGATGATCGTGAGATGACGATGCTGATGATCGTGCGATGACGATGCTGATGATCGTGAGATGACGATGTTGATGATCGTGTGATGACGATAATCGTGAGGATCCAGATGATGATATTGTTGTAGCTATTCAAGTGCTACAGAAGATAAAGACTCAATACTGAAGATGTCGATGTTCCAGTATTGAAGATGTTCCAGTAACTGCTTGAGTTACTGATGATGTTGAGAAAGCTTCCAATGATTTATAGATGTATCATGTATGATGTTGATGACTCCTTGCTCATGCAGATGTTGTTATAATATCCTTCTCGTTAAGGGGGAGTGTTGAGATATTGTAACTTCAAAGAATATTATATTTGTACTTTATTATTTCGGAGATGTTTCATTCCTCCGTGAAGATCTTATTGTATATCCGGAGATGTTTATTCCTCCGTCAGAATTTGGTAACTCGGGTTATTAGACTTCCCTAGTGGGGGTCGGCCCTGTATATGTTATGTGGGTCAAAGGGTTATTAGACCACCCTAGAGGGGTCGGTCCAGTCAGTTGTAGTGGGGTATTTAACCCATTGGTTAAATACGAGCCTACGTGTACCTTTGTAAAATACATGTCAGTGTAGTGTATAAATAGAGGAGGTGTGTTCCTCATTTGACACATACACTCACTTGAGAAAGGAGCACTTATGGAGGAGAGGTCTGCTATGGTGGAGGAGGAGATCATATCTTTGGTTTGCATCTTTGTGTATTGCTGGTCATCTATATTGAGGAAGCTTTACTGGGTTTTCTACCCCATGAGGGTTTCCTAGGATAAATCTGTGTCTCTTGTGTTTATGCTATGCTTGTTGTTTCTTCAGTGATCCTGTATATGCTATTATTGTGAAATGGAATGTAATGCTGCTATTTTCAGTCTTAGCATATTAAATATTAACAATACCCTCGCCCCTATATGGTTGGGGTCGATGTCTTCACTGTTTCTTTGTCTCGGTCCCTGCCCTTTGTCTTGGGCCGAGGCTTGAAGCCACTAGTATAGGAGGAGCCTATCGCTTATGGGTGGATACCTTTGGTTAGATACTATCCCACTTTGGAGTCCAGTATTAGTCCATTTTCTTCCCTTGACAGATAATTCTTTCCTTTGAACACCCATAAGCGTTACGGGGGAAACCTTCACATAGGTTTTCCTACTTTCGAGGGGAATCTGGCGACAGAAGGTGATGACTGACATGCATGGGGGGAAGCTTAGAATGGTAATTTTGCAGTAGGAATGTTGATATCACCAAAGGGACGAACTCAATAGGGTCTATCAGTGACAGTTGAGGTCCTTCCCTACACTGGCCGCTTCAGAAAATCTCATCTCCCTGTGACCTGAAACCCTTGGTCTAGACGGGTGTCTGGGAAAACCATCACCATTAACCATCGACAACTATATATATACAATCCTCATTTCCTTATCCATTAATCATTGCTATTAGTTGTCTAACGATCTCTGCTGTTGGTTTCACACGCGCCGATCTTCACCGTCAGATTTGGCCTCTATTTAACCACTTGATTTGACAACTACAATATATCTGCCATCATCTGTGCACCACGCATCCTTATCTGGGCCATTGATCTCATTTGCATGCATAGATAGGGTAGCATCACATGCACCCTAAAATGCTTCTCCTATATCACCCTTTCTCTATGCAACAAGCTGTGGAGTTGACACCTATCCAGTGGGACCCGGTCCATCGCATCTACCCTTCCACTATTCATCGTGCATCTTCTGGATGCGATGATCATCCAGGACCATCGATCTACCTATTGACAATCTCATCCGTTTACTTAGTCACATTGCATTCATTACTACGGGACCCTTGGCCTTGACCATAGGATACCACTCTACCTTTTCCGAATCATCCACGTGTCTGAACACTTGCCTCTACATCTTGGCACCATCACAATGCTATTAAAACAATACCGCTCACTTCTTATAGTCTTTGCGATGTTCCCTCCGGCTTCCATCTGTCTGATGGTAATGCCCATCGCACCACTCATGCCTCTATTCCTTGCGCAACTTGGTTATGCAATGATCAATGATAGCTGCAAATCTCTTTCTTGCCCCCATTTGATGGTGTGGACCTTCTTGCGGTATACCTCGCGCAATATTCCCTTAAACCATAGAAATATTCTCCCCTTTTTCATCCTTTTTTGTCCCTTTAACACCTAGTTATCAATTTTTTTAGGGTTACCCCTTCATTTCACCTCCATACCAACGCTGAGAAAAATAGGTGCTAACAAATGTCTTAAAGGCTACAAAATCATTGATAGAAGCATTCGGCAAATGTCTTAACCATTTCTTGGGTTCTCCAAATAAACTCTAAGCAAACAACCTCATCTAAGCATCATCATGATCTACTTCCTTTAAATGAATAAAATCCTCAAGTCTGTCTACATGTTGTCTAGCAAAAAAACCTCCCTCTCCATCATAAGAGACGATTCTCTGGGCGTAGTTCTGAGGGAGGTCATGCAAAATAGCCGGTAGGGCCAATGGTGCAAATATAGCAGCCATGGGTCTAGGTGGATTTTGTGTTTGGGGATGGATATTCTGGGTAGGGTTACTTGCAGGGATTGTGGTGTGAGATTGGGGGGTCTAAAAACTAGGTCTAGCTCTTTTGTCTTTGATTATATTCTGCAACTTAAACCAGACAGGATCTAACAAATATGACTCGGGTGCATTCAGACCTTCTTCACATAGGCTTAGATAAGACTCAGATCTTGATCTTGGAAAACATTTTCCGATATCTATCTCTATATCCAATAATTGAAAAATAGGTAGCTCTTCTTTAAACCTAATTCTTTCAATGCTGGAAGTACTAGCTTTATCCTTTCTAGTCTTATGTGTAAGTAATATTTATGGATTTTCCACACATAACATAATTTCGAAAATAGGGTTACCTCTTGTATGGATCTTTCTTGAGGCCAAGATTGCTTTTTGAGATTTCCTCAGAAATGAACTTGGCTCGTCGATCTTCCCCAATGGAGTCTTCCTTGAATGTATATCTTTACGAGTGGAGTTGCCAAGGCAAAAATGCACAACCCTCTAAAAATATGGAAATCTCTGTTTTCCCGCAGGGATCTCTCCTTTCGTTGAATCTTCAGGATCCTTTGTCATTCTCCCAGGGATAATAAAACAATCACAATCCTCGGCAATGATGCCAATTTGTTAACACCCAAATTAACCCCCAAGGTTGTGAGAGAAGGCAATTTCGGGTAAGCACTAACCAATCTTTAGCTTGTGCTACTGACCCAACACAAACAAAGAGGGCTCTCTCTATAAACTCATGAAAAACTGGAATAATCAAAGGTGTCAACAATAAAAACATACACCAGTATTCATCATTCAAGATATTCAATTATAACATACAGAAGATCAGATTTTTGCTGGAAACAAAATGATTTAAACGTTATTTAGCTAAAACATATGAATCCCTATTTGGGCAATGGAGTCACATTTAAACAAACCTTGAAAATTATCCACAAAGGCTTTGCAAATGCATTCACACAGGGGCAAGGTAGTAAGCAACTAATAGTCAAAGACCTTTTAATTGGTGAAACAAAAAAGAAAATAACAATCCATTGATATAAGGCATACAATGATGAATCCTACACCAAATTTAGCAGAGAATAATGGTGAAATACTTGGAATGAGATTAAGCAGAGCATAATTTCTATGAATTCCACTTAACTATTACACTGCACCAAGTATGAAGAAATATTACAGACATGGAATAATGATAAAAGAAGCACAATTAACATAGGAAAAGAAAAAGATAGACTATCAGACCAATTACACAAGAATCCCTAAAAAATGCAGGCTCGGCTCTGCAAACTTTATTAAACAACTCAAAATGTCTTATAGACTGGTTCTCAAAATTCCAAAAGTTTTTCAAATAAGATTTTCAACCCTTTTTCATTTGATTACATCACATATATAGATGACCTGAGCCTTAGGCTCGATCCATCAAAATTGAAAACTATTGCAACTGAGTGACACCTCATCAGGATTTATTTGTCACTTATCTCTACAAAATAGAAACAAGTAGAACCATTCTAACTGCTTTTCATCTCTAATGGTATTTACAACATGGTATTTACTTTCAACTACACAGATAAATATAACGAAGTAATTGTTCCAGCTGACTATTTTCATAGTCGCCTCAAAAAATATTACAAATTGCATTTAAAAAAATAAAAGTATCTTAGAAGTCTTTGATTCTCAAATAAACAACAACTATTAAAAATCCAACGACTATTGTGGAAGGTGAAGAGTGTATTTCATTTTTCCCTATCTTTCCAAGGTAGTCCATAGCTCAGCAGAAGGGAGGTCATAATCCGTCATCTCCTTTTCCATAACCCGGATCTCAATGTGCTCTCCAAGGGAAGCTGGAGGGAGTCTTTCATCAATGGATACCAACTGGTTCAAGATTTCAAAGTCTTCAGAGATATTCTCCATCAAAGTTCTGCCTATAAGTAGTTGGTTTAGATTATTGAACTTGGTGTGATCCATCCTTATGCTCTAGAGCAAGTTTTTATAACCTGTTTGGGAGATTAATTCTCAATTATTATCCTAGAACGATGGCAACCCCATCTCTACCAGCTTATCAAATGATCATTTGAAATTTGTTACCTGTTTCCTCATCTCTTCTACTCTGGTTTCCATCCCTTCATGTTAACACCCAAAAAGTGCTCACTAGCTCATTTACCACATTATATGGCTCATTTGTCCATTTTCCTACCATATTTCCATTAAAATCCCAAAAAAGCCCATTAAAAAGCCTCCAAAAGGCCTAAAATGCCTCCAAAAGGCCATAAAACCCTCAAAATAGCCTAAAAAAGGCTAAAAAACCCCCCTTTTCCTCCAAAAATAGCAAAAATCCCCTAAAAAGGGAATAAAAATATAAAATAATGAGGAAAAGGAGGAAAAAACCCTATACAGCTGCCTAAAACCATGTGTTTCCCAAAAACATGGGTCAGCACTCCACCACCAAAAAACTATAAATAGGTGATGGAGATCCCTTATTTCATATCCACAATCACAAGCACCCTTACTCTGCCAAAATCTCTCTCGAAACCCTAGTTCACCATTGAACTACTTTCACCTTGAGAGCCATCTTTGGCCCATTCCCAACATTGGAGAAGGAGAAGGAGCATATTGAAGCTTGGAGCATCCTCTTGGACACTGCAAAGGGCTTCATCAAACCTTTTCATTGAAGGTAACATCAATACAAAAAGACATTCTTTCAATTTGGTGTTTATGTTTCATGCTTGTTCTAGAATTAATTTAATTTCTGTTTTAGCTTAATTAGTTTAATATACTGAACTGCTACTAAGGAGTCCATTCTCCTTAGTAGGTGCTCATTGGCACAAGCTAGGGGTAAAACCCTAGCTACAGTTTTGGCGACTCCCCTAGATTTTGAATTTCTGGTTTCCGTTTTGAATTTTTTACTTTCGGCTGTCCCTTTCGGCCGCCGCATACCGCGTTTTTTCTCTCTGCAGTCGCGTCCCGACCGCGCCTTTCAGGCCTTTACCTGTGATCCGACCGCGGCTCTCAGACTGCTTCCGACGCCCTGCCGGCGGATTCAAGTCTGTTACCTGCGATCCGACCGTGGCTAATCAGCCTGTTTGCCGCGATCTGACTGCGCCTGTCGGCCATTTTCCCGCGTCCTGACTGCGGCTCTCAGCCTCTTTCCGGCGTCCCGACTGCGTCTGTTAGCCCTTTTGCCGCGACCCGACTGCGTCTTTTTCCCTATTTTCCTACGTCCCGACTGCCTCTGTTGGGCCGAAAGCCGCGACCTGACCGCCGCTGTTTCCCTCAAACCCGCGGTCGGCCTGTTCTGATCCGCCACAGACCCGCGGTCTGATTTCTGCTCTTTTCCTGTTTTGAGCCCAGCCCCTTTTGCTGCAATATTTTCTGCATCTGAACAGCCCCCTGTCTTACCTGCAGCTCACTTCCTTACAGCCTTTCTGCAACATAATTTCTGTTCCCTTTACAGAATCTTTTAAAATTTCAGTATTTTTAATTCAGAAAATTTTGCAAGTTAAAAGTTTCAATTTCAGTATTATTGATAGTTAGAGGTTGCCCCCCTTTGTGGCACTTCTATTTTGGGTTCAACACCTCATGGGCACACACTCTGTCACATAAATCAAGTGAGCCTTAAAAAGTACCTAATTGAACCAACATTCTAACCCCACTTGGGGAACACAAAAGAATCATTGTAGTTAGGTAGGGTCGGGGGGATAGGCTTCCAATAACACCCCTCAGTCACTTTCACTTGAGACATAGTTGTTGTCCAAATAGGGAACCAAAATCCCCTAGTACTTTTTGGCACGGTCACGACCAGTTTATCAGAGGGCCTCTCCCTTAGGAGGGTTGAAGTCGGGAGACTGGTTCCGGAGGCCTGAGTGGAATACCGCACTCCATTCAGTAACCGAAGGGCTACCTTTCGCGGTTTGCGGGATATCCCTGTATAGGGGTATTGCGGTCAACGAACTAAACGGCAGATTCACCTTTCTGGACGTGTCATGAACGGGGTATCTTAGTTGCCATTCTTCTAGGATTGACTACCCGGTGTCCCTCCCGGTAGGGGGATATCATAGCCACTTGGCTTTTCTACTCATATTGTCTGACTTGGATTTCATCACCTTGCAGAGGATATGTTTAGTTGAGTCAGAATACTTTTAATTAGGTGTTTGCGTGCTCCTTTACCTCCCTTTGGTCTAGTGAGTCCACCATTTTTCTTTTTAGGAAAACTGCTGCTTGTTGGTATTCTGACCATCTTTGTTGTTACTCCACCTCTTGTAGCACAGCTGCTGCAGTGGGTGTTTTGAGTTGGTTGTTGGCCTGAGTGCCTTGCTTTTTAGCTCTCCTTCTGCACACTCGGTTGCATTAGGATTTTTGAGCTGTTTTTATACTCACCTCAACCCACAGAGATTAGACACCATCTGTCACCATTGAGTCCCCGAGACATTTTCGGTGCCTCAGGGGCGAGCCCCCACAGCACGGTTCTCTTGACACCACCCGTCATCGATTCCGATCATTATCCGTTGATACCACTCATCACAGATCTAGAGCCTTGTCACTTGACTCCACTCGTCAGCGACGTAGGACTCCGTCACCAGATAGTGACGCTCCCTACTTTACCTCGGATTCTGACGAAGAGTCTGAGAACCCTATTTAAACTGCCCCTACTAGCCCCATGGCTGGCACGACTTCCACTCCGTTTGTCATAGGGACCATTGGTGGCACATCCACCACTACACCAGTTACTACACCTGTTTTTGGTATGCCCTCCATGGGGCACCCATCTACCGTTCCCCTCACGGTACCTATTCCCACAGCAGGAATACCTATCCCCACTACATCAGTGGCTCACACTACCCATGGTGGTGCTGGACCATCCTCCACTACCTCAGTTCCCCCACTTGGGGGCACCACCCTAAATCTTGTCCCTCCACTTGGGGGCACTGGCCCCAACTTGTTCCAACCCACTACTGTGTCACACCCTTCTTCCAGTCTGCCATTCATGGCTAGCCTTAACCTACCTGACTTGGTCAGGTTGACCAACGATCCCATTCGACACGACCCTACATGGCCTCATATGCCTACCAAACTACCCTCTGACATCCCTAAGTTCGAGGGCAAGGCCGGTGAGGACCCACAAAACCATATCATGTCTTTCCACCTATGGTGTTCCTCTAACTCCATTGTGGATGACTCTGTTCGCCTCCGTCTCTTACAGCGCACCTTCACTGGCTCTGCAGCCAAGTGGTATATCGAGCAACCTCATGGGACCCATGCCACCTTTGCTTCCCTGGCCTTGACCTTCCTGCAGTTCTTCCAGTTGCCTGTCCGCTATGACGCGAGCGTTGAAATCCTTCTATCTTGTAGACAAAACACGGCTACCCATATCACGGACCACATCCATGAGTGGCGTCGACGCCGTAGCTTATGCAAGATCAAACTTGACGACCGTATCTTCCTAGATTGGTTCCTCAAATCCCTTCTCCCTGTAATCGCTAAGGATGTAGCCTCAGAAAGACCCCAGTCTGAAGAAGAAGCCATCCTTAAGGCCCAACAGTTCGACCTCATTTACGCCCAATCGGGTTACCTTTATACCATTATACCTGACGCCCCTCGCGGCGAGTCCTCCCAGCATGATGCGCCGGGGGCATCCCACGCTGCAGATAGTATCATTGGCCGTGTTTCTTCACATCCCCAACCATTTTCTATAGCACGTCCTACCCCTGGCCCCGACCTATCGCGGGCTACTTCACAGTCTGGAGCAACCAACTCGTATGCTCCCATGACACATCACCATTCCCATGGACCCTCATGCCCACCGCAGTGCTTCGGGTATGCGACTCCTGCTTATGCTCCTCCAGTCGCCCCTCAGCCTTACTACCATCAGCAAGCTGCCTCAGCTCCTGCGCCTTCACCAGCCCCACCAGCATATTATCCGCCACAGGCAGCCCCTGCGGCACATCCACAACCTGCTCCGCAGTCCTATCAGCAACCCCTTCAAGTTGCTGCACCTGCTCAGCCTCAACCTGCATATCATCCTCCGCAGCCTGCTCCTGCACCTGCGCAACCTCAGAATCCACCAGCTGCCCAAGGGAAATTTTACGCCCAACAGAACCCGCAGCAAAACCAGAACAACCAACGTAACCAGGGCCAACAAAACCGCGGCAAGGGCCGTAATCGGGGGAACAACCAACCTGCAGACCAAGCTGGTCAACCGGCTAATCCCCCTGACAACAATAATGCGGCCCCCGCTACTCAAAACCCTGATCGCCCGCCCAAGCAGGCTAAAAACCATAATTTGCGAACGAACCACCCTTGTTCTATTTGTGGGGTCTACGGACACTATACCCATGCTTGCCCACACTTGGAGTGAGCTCGGCAGCTTTGGGTTGACGAGACCCATCGCCAAGGGCATGCGGCTCCCCAAGCACCGCCCAACCCTCCCCAACCTCAACAACCCCCTTTGGTGCTGCAAAACCCCTTACCGACCCAAGGCGTAGTGAACACTCAGCCGTTGGCTCCCCCTCAAGCCAACGTACCCCAACAACAACAGATCACTTACGCTGCTCCTGATCAACCCATGTTTGACTCAGGTACCCACCACTTGCTGATGATGTCATCTGCTGATGTCAACCTCCAGACCCGTCGGAACCAATATGGCTCCACCTCTGAAGCCCCTCCCACGGATAAACCTACTAACGCCCATCCCACCGATCAGGCGTTACGTATACCTCCACCTCCCATAGACGGCGCTGCAAAAGCCCCTCGTTTCCCACTTCGTCGTCTCAACAATAACCCCAATGCACGCGCTGCGTCAAACTACAGCATTGTAGACGACCTAGCCCAATCACCTGCAGCCATGTCTGCGTAAGAAGTCTTGAAGAGCTGCCCTTCCCAGCGCAAGACTTTACTTTCTGCCATTGGGGGGATTGACCCAAATGATTCGCATTTGATGGCATTTGATTTAGACCAGTCTGAACCACGTCTACCTTCCAGCTTAGCATTCCAAGTTACTGTCTCCGTTAGGAATCTTGTCATCCATCGGTGCATCATCGATGAGGGTGCCTCCACATGCGTTATGTCTACATTTGTATGGCAGAAGCTAGGATCCCCTCCTCTCCAGCAGTCCACCACTGCATTACGTGCCTACGACGGTCGTTCGGCTCAGCCCCAAAGCCTCCTGGCCAATGTCCCCGTCCAGTTAGGTGGCAAAACTGTACTCATTGACATTGAGGTAATCAATGCCCAATTGGATTATAACCTTTTACTTGGCCGCAGCTACATGTATGCCATGCGGGCGGTTGCCTCTTCTGTCTTTCGCACCATGATGTTCCCCCATGAAGGACGCGTGGTTAAGATTGACCAGCTCACCTACTATGATCCCAGTGCTCCCGCGGCACCTGAAAATGTTCTCCCCATGGTTGAACAACCTGTTTCTCCTGCCACCACCTCGTTTGTTTCCTCTACGGGGCCTGGAGTCTACTCAGACGCGCCGATGACCTCCACCTTTCAATCCATTCCTCCGCCGTCATCTACGCCCGAAATGTCTGACTTATGTACCTTGTCTCATGACAACCTACCACCTAATACTCAACCACCCTTGTTTCCTAAACCACCATTGGTACCTAGCCACATTGGTGTTACACCGATCCATACGATCCCCTTCCTAGTTCCTCCATCGGGAGTAGTAAGCGCCCCGGTCATGGCTACCCTTAGCCTCCCTGGGTTAACCTTGGGATTACCGGTATGGTATCTTTCACCTCCCGTTCGCCCGCCGACACCAGATGTCGTCCTCCAACCGGTGCAACCCATGGCTACTACCACTCAGCCACCTCCCGGTGTCTCTACCCCTTCGACCTCTACGACACCTCCTCCTACTCCCAAACCCACTGGGGGTAGAGGTCCACAACCTTACACTGCCGTACCACCTCCAAAGACAGTCAAAAACCCTCCAGTGTTTCGTGCTCCTCCCAAATGCTCGCTGTGTGACGAGTTGGGCCATGCGACCCACCAATGCCCACAGTTACCCGCATTGCAGAAGCACATGCAAATGCTCGATGATGACCCCAACATCCCAACTGTCGAACTAAACCCCACTCCTAAGCCTAAAGATAAGTCCCTACGTACCAACCACTCCTGTGCCATCTGCGGTATTTACGGACACTATTCACATCATTGTCCCGATCTCCCGGATTATAGAGCGGCTCTCTATGAGATGAACAATCTGGATCTTGAGACGGCACCACCCACCATTGAGGAGATTTACCCCCCGGTCTCTCCCCCTTCCGAAGAGGTTAATATCATCTATATGATCTCTTCAACCACTACCCCCTCGTCAAACGATTTGACGACGCAGACTTTCCGTACTGATGAGGAGATTCTTGAGGCCCTTACTGCCCCGGATTATCCTTGGGATGATATGCACCACCATTCCTATTTCATCCCAGAAGAATCCTCCTCTAGCACCGCTACCCAATACGCGGTTGAATCCAAAGACTTCCTCCCCACCAAGGTCGACTGGTTCAAGGACCCTATTCCTGCTCCGGATGCCTTCGAGGAAGGTAACATGGCCAACATCTCACCTGTCATCCAAGTTGATATCGCTGCTCCAGGTCGTGCCCCTGAACTCATTACTTTAGGAGCATTCTGCAGTAAACAAGAGATTGAGGACTACATACACCTTTTCAAAGAATTCCGTGATGTCTTTGCCTGGTCCTATACCGAAATGCCTGGTCTTGACCCCGCCATTATAGAGCACCACATTGACACATGGCCTGATGTAACCCCCGTTCGTCAGAAACAACATCCTCTTCCTCCCTCAAAGTTCCCCGGCTATGCCCCTGAACTCATCACTTTAGGAGCCTCCTGCAGCGAGCGGGAGATTGAGGATTATACACAACTCTTCCAAGAGTTCCGTGATGTCTTTGCTTGGCCCTCTAACGGAATGCCTGGGTTCAACCCCGCCATTCTCAAATATCACATAGACACACGGCCAGAGGAACTCCATGTTCTTACTGAAACCAACTCTGAAGGCCTCCCTTTACGCAACCCCCATGACGGGTTGCATCCTACGGAATCTCTATTCATAGAATAACTGGCGGCCCCATGTTGGTCCGCATTGTACAGTTTGCTCTCTTTTTGTTTTTCACTTTTTTACCATCATCTTACATTCATCCTTTCTGCATGATTACAGATGGACCACCTTCCACCTCATTACATTGGCTTCGCTGACGGCGCAAGCCGCTGGTCTCCCAACCTGGCTTCTGCAGCATGGGTCTTGTACTCCCCTTCCAACGAGATGATTCACCTTGACGGAATATGTATAGGCGCTGCTACCAATAACCAGGCGGAGTATGATGCTGTGACCGGTCTCCTGACTGCCGCCCTCCAAATAGGCATAAGTCACCTTCATGTGTTCCTTGACTCCCAGCTACTTGTCTCCCAACTCAAAAACTGCTACCAGGTGCGTGATCCCTGCCTTTTTAGAAAATTCCTGCGCACAAAACAACTCAGTCGACAATTTGGATCCATCACATTCACACATGTCCCCAGAGCTCAAAATAGTGTCGCAGACCAAATGGCCAACAACATCCTAGACTGGCATATCAATCACACCATGTAACATCATGCATCATCATCCCATAACATCTCATAAAAAAATATATATATATATATATATATATAAAAACCCAAAAAGATTGCATCGCATCCACATTTGCATCCATGTACATAAACCACATGCATATCCATAGGGGCATCCACGTGCCTACACATACATATATCATGTTGCATCACATAAAATACACAAGGGGCATCCACGTGCCTAACATCCTAACCTACTTGCATCCACGTGCAATGTAAACATATCACAACTCATAAAGCGCATCCACGTGCGTACAAATAACACATCATACAAAAGGTGCATCCACGTGCATATATATATATCAAAAAAAAATATACATGTTCAGTGCTATACATGTCCTGAGTACCCCTGTACTCAGCTATACAAAAAATGGCTATACATGCCTAAAGCCTCATCTACATACATGCCATAGCTACAAAACTCGGGGGGGAGTCCCCTGCACCCCCTAATGGGAGTCGTATCCTGCATCACTGCCGGCATCGGCTGCCTCTGAGTCCTCCCCTCGCTCCTCCTCCGGCAAGTCCTCCTCTCCTCCGGCCTCCTGTGCCCGGGCCCGGTCCACCAAAATCGCCACCCAGATCGCGATGGATCTGAACTCACGGGGTGCCCCCATGCAATCCCGCACCACGTCAGGATCGACATCCCGCCATCCCTCGTCGGTCACTCCTATCAATAACCGATCTAGTAGCTCCCGTACAGACTCTAGGGTCACCTCTAGATCCCGGCGTCGCACCTCTCCTCGTCCAGGCAGAGCTGGAACGGCCACAATACCCCGTCGGGCCACATGTCCTGGAGGTGGCCTCAGTCCCACATCTGCAACATCAACCATATGTCAGTTACAATATATCCATCTACTATCATATAAATCAAAACTTGACATACATAACATCCAACCAAAACAAATACATACCGTCGGGACCCCATGCCTGTCCTGGTGCTCGTGGCGCCTCCGGATCTCCCGTGAAGTCCATGTCCCGATACAGGAAGTCGTCCAGTGTCAGTGGTATCTGGAGCCACTGCAGGTACAACTCCTGCGTAAAGTACCTGCCCACGTCGCCACCCCCACGGCGGTGCATCATCTCACCCCAACGAACCATCCTCGGCTCTCTCATCCCTCCTGGCCTAATCGGCACCCGTGGCCGCAGTGTGGGTACCCTCTCCATAAAGAAGGCACATAGGAAGGACCCAAAGCAAAAGCCCTTGCCATCTTCCTTCGCTGCCGTCAGCTGTCGCTGAACACAGGTCAGGAACATCTGCCCCCACGCGTAGTACACCCCATCCAGTACGCGCTCTACCATCTGCATCTGCCCCCCAGACACCTTATCCGGTGACTGGGAACCCAATACCCGCACCACACACGCCGCCATGGCCCGCACTGCCGGCTCCTGTAGGTCCTTCACCAAGAGTGCATTCCTATGCACAACCGCGTCCGGACCGCAGTACCTCTCTAACATGTCCTCCATGTCAACATCCGCGGCAACCCGCGGCTGTGTATCTGCCACCCTGCCCAAGCAGGGCAACCCCGTCAGAAAGTAAACATCGGTCAGGGTGAGGTCCACCCTCTCACCCTGTACCCGAAAAGCCTGTATGTCCGGCTCCCAGAAGCTGATCAGACGGTTCAGCAACACTGTTGCTGTCTCTATCATAGGTATCTGTGCGAACTTCAAAAGTCCGCACAATCCTAGCACAGATCGCACATGGCGATTCCCTCGAATGAAACCCATGGTCTCATCAGGGATCTCTCGCTCTCTCCAGAGAACCTGGGGCATCCTGCCATTCACACAAAGTGAACCCATCAGACTCATGTCAACCAAAGTAAAGTACTTTTCCCCCTCCTAGAAGCCCTAATAGCTCGGCCCAAAACCGTGGCTTTCGGGCTTCCTGCCGCGGTTTCCGACCGCGGCTGTCAGGCATATGGTCGTGGTTTTCAACCGCGCCTGTCAGCCCTAAACCCGCGGTTGGGAACCGCGTGTTCCTCCTTAGAACTCGCGGTACTCGACCGCGTTTCCATCCAGGAATCACGCGGTCTCCAACCACGTGGTTCGGCCCGATACTCGCGGTCTTCAACCGCGGTTTCGACCCCCTAAACCGCGGTCCACCCCACGTGGACCGTACAACTAAACCCTGGGACCCACTACCCAACCCCCGACCCTAAAAAATGTGCAGGTATGAGTTTAATAAAATACCTGTATCTCACGGATCTGAAATCAGCCAGACGGATCGTCCAGAAATGCCACCTAAGCTCTGGTCCACTCTAATCACAAGTCAAAGTCAACAAGTACAAATGACACATGTCATGTTGGACCCACCACTATTTATAGTCAGTTGACTTTTTCTTGTTTTGGTCATTCTGGCCCCATACGGAGTCCATTTTCCGAACCGTTTCCACCATTGGAATCAGCACGACGCGACCGTCATAATGGTCACCTCGTTGCATTATTTTTGTTCCATCATTTTTTGCCCATTTTTCAGACGTCACTAGTCGCCTCGGTTTGCGTGCCACATCGGCCGTTCTCCGTTTTTCACATGTTTTATATCATCGGATTCATTTTTCCGAGCTGGTGATGATGCTTGAGATCATTTCTCGCTCTCACCTCCAGATTTTCCGGGCATTTTTCAAAATGCCCCCGTCACCTCGGTTTGCGTGCCACATCGGTCGTCACCCATTTTTGACATCCTTTATATCGCCGGATTCATTTTTCTGAGCTTGTGATGATGCTTGAGATCATTTCTCGCTCTCACTCGGTACAATTTCAACATTGTGTCCCAACACCTTGCTGCCTCGGTTTGCGTGCCACATCGGCCGCCATCGGATTGTTCCACATTTTTACATGAGCCATTCACTCCTGTCATACTACAAATGTTTCGTTATTTTGCCACCATTTCAACTACCCCGCAAGGAGGCCCACCAGTGTTCCCCCCCTACTCTCGTTCTTGGTCATCATTTCTGATCCTTGCTTGAACACTTCCTCCTTGCCTGGCCATTCCTTTTGTTCGGTATACTTTTATCCCTTTTTCGGGCCGGACAAGTCCTTTACGAAAAAGGCACTTAGGGAGTTTCCGTTAAGCTCTTTTCTGACTCCTAAAAGAATGAAAAGATCGCCGAGCAATCTTGCTTCCTTTCATGCTCGTTAAAGTACCTGAAAGGGCGTCTATCTGGTATAAGTTTACCCCTTTTCCGGACCTGGTAGACTAATTACGAAAAAGGAATACTCTAGTCACACCGGCTAGAAGAGTTCTTCATTGCATCCTTTTATGCTTCTTTGGGCCTTGGAGACTAAATCTACGAAAAAGCAACCCCCTGGAGTCTTCTTACTTGCTTTCAGACTCTCTAAAATTGAAAGCAACCACGAGCATGAGCTGTCCTGGGCTCGTTAAATCCACACGACAGTACCATTCCCTCATTTCAGAGTCTTCTTATCGCTTTCAGACTCTTTAAAATTGAAAGCCACCACGAGCATGAACTGTCCTGGGCTCGTAAAATCCACACGACAGTACCATTTTACACACACTTCTTCTAGTTCATTAACCCATGAAGAAGTCTCCTCCCGTGCCTCCTGGCACTATGATCGATCATCTCGGCAGCACCCCCAATCAGGTCACCTTTGTTCAGAGTATTCTGCAGTCTCTTGCCATTTTCCACCAGCTTGAGTCTCCCTCAGCCAGTTATCCTCCCAGATCTAATACAGCTATGATCCCTTTCCCCTTAGTCAGTTTCATATGCTGCCAGATCATTCCCATTATCATACTCTGAACAAAGGAAGTTTGAGTCCACCTACTCTACTTGCCCAGTTGTCCCTCCACAGTTTGTCAGTCATGCCATCAGCATTATCACATTTCGGTTGTTTACCTCGCGCTCCTGTCAAGGAAACATCATTGCCTTGATAGTTGCAGGTCTCCCTCTGTCGACGACAGCTCCTCTATTCCAGAGGATAGGCCCAGAGGTCCCTACGCCTTGGACTTATCACCATCTGTGGTAAGTGCCTACGGATCATTCTGAGAGGAGTCATCATTGCCTCTCCGAGTGGTTGTTCCTCACATGCTCGACTTCAGCACCTTGATCGCATCGTTGAGGATCGCGTAGGATTATATCCCATCAGTTTTTGGTCGAAGACCCCGGATTTCCCCCGACTCTAGCACATTGGTGAGTCATTTCGGAACGCCCAGTTGTATGTTCCTGTGGATGTCCGGGCTGCGTTGGCGTTTGTATTCGGAAGCCATCCAGTTCTATGCTTCCTTGAGTACCCAGATCAGTTCCCGTTCAGTGTACCATTGCGAGTGTACCCCTTGTCACTCTGATCCAGCAGCTCATTAGTTCCTTTGGTACCACATTCAGTAGCACTGTTGATTGTTCCAGTATATCAGCTCTTTAGCACAGACATGGTCAGCTCAGCAGTATGTCCCAGATTTTGGGTCCCCTCTGGACCCTTATGATGTACACAGTGGCTATGTATCTTTCAGGTCCCTCTTTTTCGGGCCTCATAGTTTTTTATGTATCTTGATACGAGCATGGGTATGCCCGCCTCGTCCATATATTGAGATTACTCCTCAGTCAGTATTTGAGGTCATGTATATTTCAGGTCCCCATTTTTGGACCCCATTGTTATTGTTATATTCTGATATGAGCATGGGTATGCCCGCCTCGTCCATATGATCAGATGATTCCTCATCCATTATTGAGGTTATGTACTTTTAGTTCTTGCAGTTGTTCGGGATCGTTGTTCCGGGCTCCCGTTTGTTTCTTCTCTTCTCTCCACTCCCAAGGAAAACCATTCATGACTTATGATGTCCATCGGCCATACGATGAGCTCCTGCCCTCGCACATCAGGGGGCAATCTGTTAACACCCAAAAAGTGCTCACTAGCTCATTTACCACATTATATGGCTCATTTGTCCATTTTCCTACCATATTTCCATTAAAATCCCAAAAAATCCCATTAAAAAGCCTCCAAAAGGCCTAAAATGCCTCCAAAAGGCCATAAAACCCTCAAAATAGCCTAAAAAAGGCTAAAAAACCCCCCTTTTCCTCCAAAAATAGCAAAAATCCCCTAAAAAGGGAATAAAAATATAAAATAATGAGGAAAAGGAGGAAAAAACCCTATACAGCTGCCTAAAACCATGTGTTTCCCAAAACCATGGGTCAGCACTCCACCACCAAAAAACTATAAATAGGTGATGGAGATCCCTTATTTCATATCCACAATCACAAGCACCCTTACTCTGCCAAAATCTCTCTCGAAACCCTAGTTCACCATTGAACTACTTTCACCTTGAGAGCCATCTTTGGCCCATTCCCAACATTGGAGAAGGAGAAGGATCATATTGAAGCTTGGAGCATCCTCTTGGACACTGCAAAGGGCTTCATCAAACCTTTTCATTGAAGGTAACATCAATACAAAAAGACATTCTTTCAATTTGGTGTTTATGTTTCATGCTTGTTCTAGAATTAATTTAATTTCTGTTTTAGCTTAATTAGTTTAATATACTGAACTGCTACTAAGGAGTCCATTCTCCTTAGTAGGTGCTCATTGGCACAAGCTAGGGGTAAAACCCTAGCTACACTTCAACTTATGCATATTTCCCTATAACTCTTTGTGCTGCTGCAATGGCCATGATCCGGTTTCCAATATTCAAGTTGATTCTTTCCTCCTCTGATAAACTATTCAAAAAAGTAATAGCATTCAATGTTGTTTCCTTGGGCTTCAGAATAAGAGTTTCTCTCACAGCCGCACAACCTATGAAAACATCACTAATTGTTTTCTCTTTTACTCTTATAAATTCCAAGTATGGCCTAAAACTTTCAGCTTCTTTAATAATTCGATCCCATACTAAATGTTTGCAACCCTGCAAAGCTGCTTGTACTGTAAATTGGCGGGTGAGCTTCTTATTGATATCAACTAATTCATTATGCTTATCTCGGAGGGTTTTTGCTTCTTCTTCTTTCTTTTCATTCTCCTCCTCCAACCTCTAAGCTTTTTCCTTCAGCTCCTTGATTTCCACATCCTTCAGGCTAATGTGAGACATAGCCTGCACAAGGCTGTCAGTACTACCGCTATCTCCATTTTGGTTCACATTGGTAGGCCGCATGTCCAGTCTGTACAAGTTAATTTTTAAGTCATCAAGTTGATTTTCAAGGCTCATTTTCTCCTTTTCCCAAGTAATCTTCCTTCCCTGCAAACTTTAGCAACTCTGCTTTACAATCACTTAATTATTTAGACAAGTTTTCCTTTTGTATTTCAAAGTTTATTTCTTTAGGAGCTTCGATTAGCTAGATATTAGGAACTTTCTCCTTCTTCTGCAGTTTCAGAATCAGCTTATCTTTCTCATCCAATAGCTTGTTCAAGGTTTTTCCTCCACTGTCACTTATAACTAGGTCAGATTGTGTCTTCTTGACCTACTGTTGAAGAGCTCGATTTTCACTTTTTTCTTGCTTCAATTGGCTCTCTAACTTCCTCATAGTAACTTCCATGTTTTCACCCTTAAATGTTGCTTTTACAAAATCTTCATATATAAAATCCCCAATCTGCTTGTGGAACTGTATTTTATCCAACACCGGTATCTTCTCCCAATTGACCCTCATTTCAGTCACTTTGTCTGATGTCAATACTGCGATGTTCAAAGTGTTATCTCTCATGTCTCTGTTGGTCATTAAGGAAGTTTCGGTATTAGAAAAATTCCTAACCCTTGGCATCAAATCAAATAGCCTTTAGGCTGAAGCCTGTTTATTCTCTCCATATTGTTCGCATAGGTCGGCTTTGGACCGAAATTTATTGGCTTCATCGCCCTCTTTAACATCCTGAAAATTATACTCTTTAATTTGGACCTCAGGAGCTAAAAGCTCCTCATTATCTTCTCTCTCACCATCCATTGGAACAGTCAATCCTTCTTGAGTCATTGCAATGGCCAATTCTTCTTTAGTGGGGGAAACAACCGACTCGGCTTGAGTGGATGCAACAACTACTTCAACTTGTGTTTCCAATTTAGGTTGCTTGTCTCCACTTCCTATTTCAGTATCCATATCTTGCACTTCCTCCAAGTCTCTTTTTTGGCCCACTTCCACAGTGTCCAACACCTAATCTATGTCCATCATAAAATCGAATAGCATTAGATCTCCTTCCTGTAACTCTGGAACCTCCTCTGCTTCAGGTTCCTAGTGCAACAAATTCCGCCCCTTTAATACCCCTTATGGCTCCTTATGTTCAAAATCACTTAGATTACAATTTTTTCTTCTCTTGGAAATAATGTGTAAGGGGTCGTATTCGACTACCACATCTTTCTTGAACCCTAGAGATTTCAATAACACTTCTACCTCCTGCAAAGCTTCCTTGTTTTTTACTATGTAAGGACCCACCTTCCAAGGGTATTTTACATCAGTGCCCTTCTTAAATTTTTGGAACTGCACCTCTTCCACGATCAGTTTTTGTCTGATAAAATCAAGAGCGAAGATTTGCAATGTCAGGAAAGCGGGCAAAACATAGGGCCCCTATACAAAACAATACAACCTAATGTCTGTAGCATCCTTCAATAGAAACCAGTCACCGACAACCAGTTCGTCCTTCAACTGCATCATTGTTTTCATCTCAAGAAATACCCTGGGCAATTCTTCCCCAAAGATGACTTTGTAAAAAGGTGGCAAGACATAGTTTAAATAGTTAAAGACATTGTCTATCAAAGCATCTGCTTCAAGCAGTGGGGAAAAATGTGGGATTTCCATGCTGCTGTACATAATCATCTTCATAAGCTGTGTCAGGTACCAGAAAAACCTAGCATTTGGGAACTTTCTCAATTGTACATGTATTCTGTCGGCCAAAAACTCATCGAACTTAAGGGGTGGGATGAGCCCATTCTCAGACCTTTCCAAACTAATGTTAATCCCAAAAAGTAAACTCAACTGGACTTCGGTTACCCAAATATCTGTATCTAATCCTAAGAATTGAGCCACTAAAGAAAAAACCAACTGGGAATTGTCATAAAAAAGGCTGACATTCAAGGGGTATGGATTTTCTGCAATTTATGAGTTGGGTTTTAGGCATGTAGCTAAAAAAGCTTGACGACTTTTGGGGCTAATTTGGCGAAACAGGGCAACCACAAAGTCTTAAGAAAAACCTTCCGACTCAAGGTTTTGTGACTTGGATATGAAAAAATAATTCCTAACAACCGACGCATCTATAACACAGATGACTCTAGACTGATGGGAATCCATAATTACCCTCTGGGGTTCTGAGTAATTCGAGGAACACCATGATACCAATTCAGGGAAAGATGGTACATGGTCAAGGCAAAAGGAAACAAAATATGACCTGAAAACCCCATGTATATCCATACCTTGTTCATGTAAGGCCTCCAATCTCATCTTGATCTATGGAACAGGGAGTCGAATTTATGTGTCAAACACGTCGGTGTCTCTATCTTCCAGGGCGACCTTAACCCTAGAACTGGTAGAAGCTTGATGTTCCCACATCTTATGACTATAAAAGACTTAAATTTTTAGAGAATGGAGGTTACACAGTCCTACCTATCACTTTGAAATCCCTGCACGCGCCCTGTCAAAGGTTCTATTGCCTTCATCGTCTACCACACGCCGAGAGACTTTCTGACTTCGATAGGCTTCGAAACAAATGAAAACTCTTACAGGCGTTCTGATATATATAACCGTGTTTCCATAACCTAGGGATTCTTTGGCCAACTATTCTTTAATCTCAACCATTGAACTCCCACGTGCTCACTTTTCGCCATCGGATCTAGATTCCCTTTACCTAATGATTTGAAAACTCTTTTATTTCCACCATTGGATCATCTTGCTAGTTCTCATCTGGGCTGTTCATCTCATCCGCATGCATCTACGAGGTAGTATCGCATGCGTCCAAAATGGTTTCTTATATCGCCCTTCCTCCATGTGACAGGCTCTGGAGTTGACACCTGTCTAGAGGGAAAAGTCCATTGCATCTGCCTTGCTGCTATCTAGCATGCTACTTCTTGATGCGACTATCTATGACAACACGCCATCTCTTATCAAGCATGTATCCATGGTGAGGCCTCATGCTCCCTTTAACTCTTAGATCATCCGTCTACTGGTGGTGTCCATCCTATTATCTTCTGTGTGCTTCTAACCTCCACTAGCCGTTGATGTAGCTCTCCTTGTTACCCGAACCATTGATCTAGGGGGAAACCACATATGTTGCGTATCATCCGATTTGAGGTGAGGGATTCCTTGTCATAGATCTTCAATGTCCTGTCCCACCATTGTGGCATCTCATGGGCTTGAAATGGCCCTTTTTACCACTTTTCCTCCTTGCGATGCCTTACAGTGTTGACATCTACGTGGTGGGAAAATCCCATTGCATTGGCTTAAGCATTTTCTTCCTTGCATCTTGGCCATCCAACTATCAACAGGATTCGTTGATCTTGCCTACGCGCCGATCGACGGTACTTGCCTACATGGCACTTAACCTCTCCATTATTCACATGCAAACTATAGGACTTAGGGTGTTTTTTATTGCATTGGGTCCTCCTAGACCTCTTCGTTTCATGTCTTAGCACCTAGCCATCGAGGATGGAGAGTACTTCAAGCTTCCATCAGGTAGTTGTCTAACCCTCCATCTTTCACATTTAGTTTTTATGCTGCAAGAAATAAATAGGTGCTAACAATAAGAGATATTGATCATGAGAGTGAGGGGTTTGTGAATGAGTTGGGCAATTAGAGTGAAGGTGGGTATAGTTGATGAGCATGGGGCAGTGTTGAGAGAGAGAGAGAGAGAGAGAGAGTGAGAGAGAGAGAGAGAGCAATTGGGGTTGGTTAGTGGTATTAATATGAGAGTGAGAAGGTAGGTTAGGGAGAGAGAATAGGATTAGAGAGAGAGAGAGAGAGAGAGAGAGAGAGAGAGAGTTATGTGTTTCGGGGGGAGGAGGGAAATTAAAGAGAATGGCAGTAGTATAGGGGGAGAGAGAGAGCAAGAGGTGGGAATGAAGGTTGGGGTACATAGGGATAGAGTTGGTGGGGGTCAGTTATTTTTAGGTAGTATGGGGATTACAAGAAACATGGAGTTAGGGGGACCTTAAGTATAGGGTGAGAGAGAGAGAGAGAGAGAGAGAGAGTGCAAGGGGGTGGTCAGTGCTAGGAGTAGGGTACAGATAGAGAGGGTGGATGATTAGGGGTAGTGGAGAGTAGGGGGTTGGGGGAGAGAATGAGATAAAAATATAGGGGGTTAAGGGATTGGAAAGGAGGAGGGAAATTATAGTGAAGGGTGGGTATGGGGGGGAGAGAGAGAGAGAGAGAGAGAGAGAGAGAGAGAGAGAGAGAGGTGGTATCCTAGTTAGTGGTTGTGAGAGGGGGATTATAAGAGATAGAGAAATAGGGTTGGTAATAGTTAGAGAGAGAGGGGCAGGTGGTTAGTGGTAAGAGTAGGAGAGAGAGTGAGGAGGTGTTTAGTGCTTCTAATAGGAGAGCGAGAGAGAGGATTGGGGTTAGGGGTATATAGATAAAGAGGGAGAGAAGGTAGGTGTTATTAGGTCAATGGAGAGAGAAAGGAATGGGGGTTAGAGATAGGTGGAGTAGTGGGAAAGAGAATGAGAGAAGGTTTTAATAAGGGTTATGGGAAGGCGGTGAGAGAAACAGAAGACAAAGGGGGATTAGTGGTAGGGGTGTGAGAAGGTGGTGAGAGAGAGAGAGTTATTATGGAGTAGAGGGAGAGAGAAGGGTGGGGGTTATGTGTAGATGGAGGATCAGGAGGTTGTGTGTGTGTGTGTGTGATAGAGAGAGAGAGAGAGGAATGGGGTGATTAGTGGTACTGGAGAGGAGAGATTTTGGGGGGGAGAAAGAGATAGAGATTGAGGGGGTTATCATTTCTGGAAGGAGGAGGGAAATTAGAGAGAAGATTGGGTATAAGGTGGAAGGTAGGGATAGAGAGAGAGGTAACGGAGTCTGGTTAGTGTTGAGGGGAGGGGTTAGGGGAAGAGAGAGAGGGGCAAGGGGGGTTAATGGTAGGGGTGGGAGTAGGGAAGTGAGTGGATGTGCTAGAGGGAGGGAGAGAGAGAGAGAGAGAGAGAGAGAGAGAGAGAGAGAGAGAGGAGGATTGTTAAGGACTAGGGGGAGAGAGAGAGGAGGATGGTAGTTAGGGGTAGGTGGATAAGTATGTGTTTGAGAGAGAGAGAGAGGTTAGGGGATAGAGAGAGAGGGAGGATGGGGGTTACTGATAGGGGTTGTACTAGCGGGGTGAGTTTGTTTGTTAGAGAGATATGGGGTTGTTAGGGACTAGGGGGGAGAGAGGTGGGTGTTAGTTAGGGGTAGGTGGATTAGTATGGTGTTGAGAGAGAAAGAGAGGGGGGGGGGTTATTAGGGGTAGCAGGAGGATGCAGGTTGGGGAAGAGAGTGTTAGAGATAGGCAGGGTTAGGAATTTTGGGTGGAGTAGGGTGTATAGAGAGAAGAGGGGTATTGTGTAGGAGTGGGGGGTGTTGAGTAGATAGATAGATAGAGAGAGAGAGTGACAGAGAGACAGAGAGAGGGGGGGGTTATTAGGTTTAGTGAAGAGGATGGGATTGGAGGATATAAATATATAAATATTGAAGGGGTTATGGGTTTCAAGAGGAAGAGGAAAATTAGAGAGAATGGTAGGTAGAGAGAGAGAGATAGATGGGTTTGTGGTGAGTGCTATGGGGGAGACTGATTGTAAAGACATAGAGAGGGTGGAGGTAATGGTTAGGGGGAATATGAGAGAGAGATGGGGTGTTGTTAGTTACAGGAGTAGGAGAGAGAGTGAGAGGATGGTTAGTGGTAGGAATATGAGAGAGAAAGAGAGGAGGGGTTAGGGAGAGAGAGGGGTTTAGTGGTAGAGAGAAAACAAGGGAGTGGGTGGGTTTTATGGGGTTGGGGGAAAGAGAAAGGAGTGGCGGTTAGGGATAGATAGAGATGTATTGGAGAGAGAGAATGAGAGGGTGCTCTAGTAAGGGTTAGAGAGAGAGAGAGAGAGTGAGAGTGAGAGAGAGAGAGAGAGGGAGCGAGAGAGAGAGAGAGAGAGAGAGAGAGAGATGGGGGGAGGATTAGTGGTAGGGGTGAGAGTAGGGAGTTGTGTGTGTGAGAGAGAGTGGTAAGATGGGTATTATTGGTAGGGGTGGGAGTATCGGGGTGATTCTATGTGAGAGAGAAAACAAGAGGGTGTTAGGGTGTAGAATGAGAGAGACAGAGAGAGAGGTGTGGGAATTATGGGTATCTGAAGGAGTATGTGGTTGAGAGAGAGATAGACAGAGAGTCGGGGGAGGGGGGTGATTAGCGTTAGTGCCGAGGGGGCGTTAGGGGAGAAAAACATAAAGTAAAAGAGATCAATATGTTTAGGGGTTTGAGGAGGAGTAGGGAATTTAGAGAGAATGGGGGTATATTTTAGGAGTGGGAGACTGGGAGTAGAGAGAGAGAGGGGGGAATTAAGGGTAGGAGTAGGAGGGTGGTTATGAGAGATAAAGGGGGGTTAGGGGTATGGGGGTAGGATGGGTTTTAGAGAGAGAGAGAGAGAAACCTTTGAGGGAGGTTAGTGGTAGGGCATATTATAATAGATAGAGATAGAGAGGGGGTCAAGGTTAGGTATAATAGGGGAGAGAAAGGGGGGGTTAGCGGTTTAGAGGAATAAATAGAGAGAAAGAGGGTGGTTAGTTGTAGGAGTATGAAAGTGATATGGCTAGGTTGGTGAGAAAGAGGTGGGTTAGGGTTAGAGAGAGAGAGAGAGAGAGAGAGAGAGAGAGAGACTTGGGTTCTAGGGTGTTGGGGGAGAGATAAAGGGGTGGGGGTTGGGGATAGGTGGAGGAGTAGGGGGGAGAGAGTGAGAGAGTGGGTAACTAAGGCTTAGGGGGAGGAGGGGGGTTAGTGGAAGGGTGGGAACATGAGGTGTGTGTGCGAGAGAGAGAGAGAGAGAGATCATTGGGGTATTAGGTAGTAGGAGAGAGAGGAGTGGGATTTATGGGTAGGTGGAGGAGTAGAGGTTT
Source organism: Larix kaempferi (assembly GCA_027924585.1). Classification (NCBI taxonomy): domain Eukaryota; kingdom Viridiplantae; phylum Streptophyta; class Pinopsida; order Pinales; family Pinaceae; genus Larix; species Larix kaempferi. The sequence continues at coordinate 225,045 of BSBM01001518.1, read as the reverse complement.
GAGAGAGAGAGAGAGAGATAGGGGGTTGACTAGGGGTAAGGGGATGAGGGGGTTTAGGGGAGAGAAAAATATAGAGATAATGAGGGCTAGTGTTATTCGAAGGAGCAGGGAGGAGAGAGAGAATGAGAGAGGTGGTGGGAGGAGGGGAGAGAGAGAAGGGTAGAAGTGGATTAGTGGTAGGTTAGGAGTAGGGTTTGTGCATCAGAGAGAGAGATCATGGAGGTGTTAGGGGGTATCAAGAGAGAGAGATCATAGCTGGAAGATATGGGTAGGTGGAGGAGTAGTGGGTTAAGAGAGAGAGTCAAGGGGGGGGTTGACTAGCGGTAGCGTGGAGGTGAGGGGTTAGGGGAGATAAAGAGGTAAATATCGTGAGTTTCATGGTTATTGGGAGTAGGTAAATTAGAGAGAAGGGGGTTATAGTTGAGTACTTAGTGGAGAGTTAAAGAGAGACAAAGAAGTGGTAGTGGAGGTATCGGGAGAGAGAGGGGGGGGTTAAGCATACATTGGGTAGGAGGGCGTTTAGAGAGAGAAATAAGGGGGTTACAATTATACAGAGAGAGAGAGGGAGAGAAATTTGGGGTAGGGTGTGAGGAGTGGGGAGTTAGGGGTAGCGAGAGAGAGGGGGGCTTAGGAATAGAAGGATGACGAGTAGGGAGGTTATGGGTAGAGAGAGATAAATATACAAAGAGAGAGATGGTGGGGTGATTGTTAGCGGTAGAGGGGAGGCATAGGTTAGAGAGAGAGAGAGAGAGAGAGAGAGAGAGAGAGAGAGAGAGAAGGTGTTAGGGGTTTGGGGAAGAGATAAAGGGGAGGGGTTAGTGGTAGGTGGAGGTAGAGGTGGGTGTGCGTTAGAGAGAGAGAGATAGAGAGAGAGAGGGTGAGGGGGATGGGGATTACGTGAGATACATAGGGATTTAAGGGTAAGGGGAATAGGAGAGGGATTAGGGGGAGAGATAAGGGGTTATTGGTAGGGTTAGATAGGTTAGGGGTAGAGAGAGAGAGATATGAGGGGGTGAGTATAGGTTGGGGTAGGATGGGGGTTTTGATAGAGAAATAGATAAATATCAAGGAGTTTAATGGTTTAGGGAGGAAGAGGGAAGTTAGAGAGAAGAGGGGTGAGAGATAGAGAGAGGGTGATTAAGGGTAGTGTTGAAGAGGGGGGTTCGGGGAGAGATTGCGATAGATATCAAAGGGGATACGGGTTTAGGGAGGAGGAGGGAAATTAGAGAGAAGAGGCGGTTTTAGGTAGTAAGGGGAGAGAGAGAGGGGTGTTGGTTAGGGGTAGGGTGGGTGATTACGTTTAGGGGGAGGAGAGAGTTTGGTGGAGAGAAGGAGATAGATATCATGAGGGTTAGGAATTTGGGGAGGAGTAGGATAGTTAGAGAGAAGGGGGATACAGTTTTGAAGTGGGGGTATAGATTAGAGTTATAAGTTTTTGGTCTTAATGTTTATAATATTTATAGTGACTAGCAGGGGGTGTTATAAATGTGTAAAGGTTTAATATTAAGGGCCACGAGGCTTAGAAAGGTTTAAGTTTTCAAGGGTTTAGGACCTATAAAATGTAAAATTAGTAGGATTTATAAATGTTATGCTCTAAGAGCTAGTTTTTACACATTATGTGGATCATATGATATAATGTCTAAAGTAGCTAAGGTTTAGAGGGGTTAGGAGTCATAGGGTTAAAGTAGATAAGGGTTATGAAGTAAAAATGTTATAATAAGGTACAAGTGTATGATATAATTACCATGGAAAGAGATACTAGCTCCTAGGTTTCATGTATAGAGTGTTAACAAAGGGGGGTCCCTCGTTAGACCACTTTAAAAACCTTGTGTAAACATGGTCGACCACCCGACTTAGGGCGTACTGTGAGGGATTCTTAGGGAGTTACCTCCCTCCACCTATTATGTAACAAATAAAAATATTAAAATAATATGAATAATATATATAATAAAATAAAACATAATGTTAATTATATTAACTAAGAGACATAACCCTTGGTGAGTAGTCACCATATAAGCCCTATATATGCAGCTACATCCTCATTGTAAAATCATCTTATCAATCTATAAATTTATATACCATTTATATATATATGGATATGTGGGTTATTTCAGAAATTATGGGTTCATTCCAAGTTTATTGAGAATATCCAACTATGGATATTACACTGGTATCAGAGCCAAGCTTGTAGCCACCAATCTAGGACCTTCTCCAAAAACCAAGCCCTTGGCCCAAAGAAGTAAAAAAGAAAAAAGAGAAAGAAAGAAAAAGGAAAAAGTAAAAGAAAATAAAAAGAAGAAAAGAAAGACAAGTAAAAATGAAGAAGTAAAATAAGTAAAAAGAAAAGAGAATATAGAAATAAAAACAAAGGAGTAAAAGAAGTAAAAAGAAAAGAAATGAAAAAAAGAAGTAAAACAAGAAGTAAAAAAAAAAAGAGAATATAGAAAGAAAGAAAAAAACAAAAAAAAAAAAAGTAAAAAAAAAAAAAAAAGATAAGTAAAAGAAGCAAAAAGAAATGAAAAAGTAAAAACAAAGAAGTACGTGGTTTCTTAAAAGAGTACATGGTTTATTTTCCAACTATATTGGAAGCGTTTGTGAAAATAATATACTCAAAAGTTATAATGGGTGGGGAAGGTAACATTCATTCCTCCCAACCACTCAATCCATGCCATTTTTATTATCCTTCAACTCCAAAACAATTATTATAATAATTAATAATTATTCTTATCATTAATAATAATTATTATATTATATTTATTAATAATATTATAATTAGTAACTTTTAATAATAATTATTATTATTTGGAAAAAATGGAGTCTCACTATGACAAAAGAGAAAGATTCCAGAAGACCCACTCAAAGGTAGCCGTTGACATACTAAAACTTGAAGGGATTATTCAAAGAAAGCCTATTAGCATCGCTATTTTCCCAACCATCTAGGAAAATCATATTAACGTCAGCTTGGAAAATCAATTATTCGTCCCAGAACTAAGTATAATCGAAAAGAAATATAAATGGGGTGAGAAGAAATATGCAATTACGAACTTACAACTGGAAATTGATGAATATAAGTTCACATCTCAATTCAATGTTACGACTATTTATCTAAATGAATTTGACATCATTCTCAGCTTATCTTGGATGGAAACATTGGAGACAATTATCTTAAATATGAAGAAACAGTTTTTAACTTTTTTGTATAAGAAGAAGCAAGTCACACTACAGGATGTTAGAATGAAGTTAGATTCCAAAGTCGTGGCATCTAAAGACTTCAAGGATATCGCCATGGTAATTTCGTAAGAAAATCAAAAGATGCAGTCAGATTTCAACAAAATCGTCACAAATAAAGAAGAAGAGATCTCGCGTTTAAGAGATCATAATAAGAAATTGCTTCTGCAAATAAAAAAGACGAAGGATAAAGAACAACAAAATCAAAATCTAGAAGAGGAGAATTGAGATCTTCAGAAGAAACTATTAGAAAACATTGACGAGAATGGTCACCTCAAGATGCACAAACAATATCTAATGGATCAAATTCAAAAGCTTAAAGATGATAAGAAAGCATAAGAAGAAATGAACCGAAATCTTAAAAAAGAAAAAGACTCGTTAGAAAATAAGTTGGAGCAAATTCAAAAGAGAACATCAAAGCCCTTGGACGCAAAAATCTACATTGAAAAAAAAGAAGCAAACACAAATTCAGTCCTCGTCACAGTTCAAAAAGAAGACAATCTGGTAAAAAAACAAAAAACAATAACTCCCTATCGACACTGCAACCATATAAACCAATATCCTAAAAAGTGGGAATTGTCGAAAGATAGTGGTACTAATGTACTCAAAGCTCCTGATGATAGATCAATAGAGAATTCCAACAATCAGCAACAAATCAATTTTTGTTGGATCGATCCGTCAACATATCGGAAGTTATGCTTTACACTTAGAAGTTAGTATCGACATGTTTCGTTAGCTACGATGTCACAAGGAACAATTCAACAACATTATAAGGCTTTGAGGACAAATCCTTTCTAAGAGAGAGGCAATGTAACAAATAAAAATATTAAAATAATATGAATAATATATATAATAATATAAATAATAAAATAAAACATAATGTTAATTATATTAACTAAGAGACATAACCCTTAGTGAGTAGTCACCATATAAGCCCTATATATGCGGCTACATCTTCATTGTAAAATCATTTTATCAATCTATAAATTTCTATATCATTTTTATATCTATGGATATGTGGGTTATTTCAGAAATTATGGGTTCATTCCGAGTTTATTGAGAATATCCAACTATGGATATTACATATTACTAGCGCAACGACGTCCCAATTCCCAGTTACAACAAAAGGCACATGTGTCAAGATACTGAGTTAGGAAATTGTTTCCAGGCAACTTCCCAAAATGATCCTTTGAAAACATTCTACACAAGACTTCTAAAAGAAATCCTATGGCCAACATACTAATGTAAACACTATAAGAAAAATGTATACAATTTAGCATCCATAAAGAGTTCAATATCATTGAAAGTAAACACGATAACAATTATAATATTTAAGAAAGCACTAAATATATAAAACCAATTTCATTGAAACAATTTCTAATATTTTTCAAACTTAATGAAAAAATTCAATACACTATCATATGGAAATATGCATAAAACCAACTTGAATCAAATTTAATTACCAATATTTTGCAAACTCAATTACTAACACTAATTTAAAACAAATTTATTTACTAACCTAAAGCAAACACCATTAGTAGCTTCTTAAAAAATTGATATGTTATTTCTAATCATACCTACTAATTACCAGAAAATTTACATGTCATAAAATTCTATACACTAAAACAACATGAAAAATTAAATGGTCAAGTTATAAAAATATCACCATAACATATAAGCATGAAAGATGAACAAAGTTATTTCTAATAAAATAAGAAAGTGACACACATTGGTTATGTTATTTTTTATGATAATCATACATGCAGATTACAAAAAAATTACTAACACTAATTTAAAACAAATTTATTTACTAACCTAAAGCAAACACCATTAGTAACTTCTTAAAAAATTGATATGTTATTTCTAATCATACCTACTAATTACCAAAAACTTACATGTTATAAAATTATATAAACTAAAACAACATGAAAAATTAAATGGTCAAGTTATAAAAATTTCAAAACAACATAGAAGCATGAAAAATGAACAAAGTTATTTCTAATAAAATAATAAAGTAATACACTAAAACAACATGAAAAATTAAATGGTCAAGATATAAAAATTTCACAATAACATAGATGCATGAAAGATGAACAAAATTATTTCTAATCAAATAATAAAGTAAAACACATTGGTTATGTTATTTTTAATGATAATCATATATACATATTAAAAAAAATTACTAACACTAATTTAAAACAAATTAATTTACTAACATAAAGAAAACACCATTAGTAGCTTAACTAATTGATATGTTTTTTCTAATCATACCTACTAATTACCAAAAAATTTACGTGTCATAAAATTATATACACTAAAACAAGATGAAAAATTAAATGGTCAAGTTATAAAAATTTCAAATAACAGAGAAGCATGAAAGATGAACAAAGTTATTTCTAATAAAATAATAGAGTAACACACATTAGTTATGTTATTTTTAATGATAATTATACATGCAGATTAAAAAAAATGCATCTCATAAAATTCTACACATTAAAACAGTATGACAAAATTAAGTGCTCATTTATCAACTTCATAAAATTCTGCACACTGAAACAATAAATTAAGTGCTAATTTTTGAGGCTCATATAATTCTACATAATGAAAGAATAAATTAACTACTTATTTTTCATGCTCATAAGAATAAATTAAGTGCTCATTTTTTAGTCTCATAAAATTCAAAATACTGAAACAATAAAAAAAATTAAATGCTTATTTTTCAGGGAAAAAGTATTTTACTAGCCTGTCACACTAAGGTTGGTGACATTGGTCACCTGTACTAACATCATAAGTAATCGATAAGCAATCTGTTCCTGCTACCGTGGACACCTAATTGCGAGCTTGTCTTAGTTCCGGGAGGGAGAGGTTGAACTCCAGCGAAAATGGATCATTCTTTTGTCTTAAATATAGATTGCATTAAGGAAGAAATGATTTAAGTCTATTTAAGATTTGACCCATCTTTATGATAACAATACTTTAAGTATTTTTGAAAGTGTTGGGGAAGATTCAAGTTTTAATGGAACTCTTAGTACTTAGTTCTTTTGAGTCGATGGAAAATTAAAGAAGTGAAAATGAAACTAATGGTTACAAAACTTGGCTGACAATGGATGTAGACAATACCCAATATTGTTCACCACTAACTGCAGTATTCCTAACCTAAGACGGTCTTCTTAACTCGGACTATCCTATTGATCTGTTGGCAATTAACCCATGTTGAACTTCGATAATGCTGGATCTTTGCAAACGTGGCGGAATATGGTAACTTCAAACTACAATGAAAATGAAAGAAAAATAGAGCTGCAGAGAAGTGCCCGAGGAGAATGAGAGTTACTGAATGAGGTAATTTTGTAAATTAATTTTTAAATGATTAGTGTTTAAACATGTATTTCTATGCATCGATACTAATAACACTATTAAAATATGTTTTTTGCTTTCTATTCAATAAACTAAATTGTAAACAGACATTTAACTTGTGTTTGATGATCTATCCGATATTAATAACATTATTAAAATATTTTTTGTTTTCTATTCTAAAAACTAAATTGTACAGCCATTTAACTTGTGTTTGATGCTCTATCAGATACTAATAACACTATTAAAATATTTTTTTGTTTTCTGTTCAATAAACTACATTGTAAGCAGCCATTTAACTTATGTTTGATCATCTATCAGACTAATAACACCATTAAAATATTTTTTTGTTTTCTATACAATAAACTAAAACTAAATTGTAAACCGCCATTTAACTTGTGTTTTGATGATCTATTGGCTTTCATCAGCCACATATGAGTAGCACATACTAGATCCGGACGGTCCGGCCTTATTTTATTCTTTTAAGAATTTATTAGTGAAGGATCTAAAGACAAAAAAAAATGCATAAACATTGAGTGTGGCAATAGATTACTCCCAAGTCCATATATTGTGCACTAAAATAGTGTAATCTGTCTTAAAAAGTCAAGGTTATCGCTTTCAAAATCGTAAATAGATCCCGCGCTTATTTTAATATATATAAAATATCGAACAAAGTTTCCAGGTTGTTCCATGATTGTATCAGTGAAGGTCACAACAGAGTCGGACGTGTTCAGGTTTAGGGTAGTGGCAATTAAAATAGCTTGTGGAAGGCCGGCACTAGAAGACTATAACTCGTCGTTGGTAGAATGGGTTTGGGATGCTGCTGATAAGAAATTAAATGGAGAATTTGACGAAAAAGAAATGAAACAGTTGATGATGCTCTAATCTTGATTTCACACAGAGGCTAAACATAAGACAAGTATTTCAAACGTTGAAGTTTGAAGATCCAGTGCCTTGCCTCCCACCGAAAATGCCTCATACAAGCCTTCTTAAATGAGTGTTTAAATACTAAGTGAGTTAAATATTTAGCATGCAAGCCTTCTTAAATGAGTGTTTAATTTGGGAAATTTTAAATGAGATAGAAAAGATAGAGTAACACCAAATTGCTGGGTTCAAGAAATCTCGGGTGAATAAATTCAAGAGCACTGTACAAGAATGGGGCACCCTGCTATTATAAAAGGGCTTTTATTATTTCATTATTCCTATTTTTTGCGGAATCTGAGACAACCTTGACAATTTAACCAAATTCAATTTTAACCCAGTACGCAAAGTCCGACAGAAACCATACCTGATGATCCCTACGTGAGAGCGTCCGTTATCCAGTTGGCATGAGAGCGTCCGTAATCCGACATTCCAACGCCTTGATCTCCTCCTCTTCTGTAATCCGACATTCCAGAGCCTTTTGATCTCATCGTAATCCGTAATCATGTTGGTATGAGTGCTCCACAGGTTCTGTAATCCGTAATCAAAGTTTTGCGAGACTTTAAACTGACCTAAAAATTTAACACAATTAAAACCAAGCAATGGACATATTTGAGAGTCTGACGAAGTGTCTGAGGAACCATACCTGATAATCTCCACGTGATAGGTGCCCGAGCCTCTTGATCTCCTCGCCGTCCGTAATCTACAGGTTCTGTAATCCGACATTCCAACGCCTTGGAAGAGCTGGCTACGATTATATTTGCTGGAGAAGGGATCGAAGTCGAAACCAGAGTTTGGAGCCATCTTGTCTTCCATAGACGGCTCTCAGTTTTAGTTGTTGCATTTCAGATAGACGGCTCTCGTCCTTCAGGGTTTTCAAACAACTCTTGCACTCAGTAACGTAGAGCGGAAGAGAACTGCCCAAGGAGAATGAGAGTTACTGAATGAGTTAATCTGGTATCCTAAGGCATCTATAAGGGTGATATTCAACACTTTAGATGCCGAATAGAATTTCATCCCGAAAAGATGCCGATTTGAATTTTGGGCTTCTAAATACCATGATGTCAACGCTCTTCACTATAGAAGGAATGATGATTCAAATATTCTAAATCTCTTAAATGAGTGTTTCATTTGGGAATATTGTCGTCTGCTCTTGTCATTGACATTGCATTTTCTTAAACTGCGGCCACAAACACGATGGAAACACCACCGAAATCTAGCAACGACGGTGATGTAAGATCTATTACATGGATCAACCTAAATTTGGTGAGAACCCTAAAGCGGAGCACAGAGTTCTCTAAATTTTATGAGAACCCTAAACCCCTCTCGCATTAGAGTTTTACATAGCGTTCAGGCATTTTGTCAGCAGTTTATGTGTGACATACAACTTACCACGATTGGCACACACCCATCACAATATCTGCTCTTGTCATTGACAATTTTTTTATTACCACGATTCATATATACTTAAGAAGTTTGTCGTCTTCAATTTGAGTTGGATGTACTAATACTTGCGACTTTCATGCCTCTTTCCAGCCGCCAAAGGTACAATGGAGCGTTTGTTAAAACTTATAACAGAGTTTGACAGCAATCGTTTCAAAAGACGCCACCAAAGTCTGCAGGGGGAATGGTGAATCGGCGATTGCCTTCCGTGGGGTAATTCCTAATGAATCTCACCAGATTAAATCCAAAATTAGTATGTATGAGTTGTTATAAGAACCTGGGATTAAATCTTAATAATTTTTTTTATCGTTCTCTACGCGTAAAACATAAATCCAACGTTTACATCATGAATAATATGCCCGCTCTTCGTTTCCTTTTCTGTTATTCCGGAACTCGGCCTTTAGAGCTCCTAGCTTTTCTTCAAGAAATATAACCAAGTAATTATGAGCTTAATCTTCTGATTCGTTCTCTATGGATATATTAAGGTTATGGAAAATTAAGACAAATAGCTAACTAGTGACATTACTTTTCGCGAAGCTGACGGGAAGATCAAGAACAGTTCCATACTTCTAGCGATATATATATATAATCACTAAATACTAGTTTAACATATATATATACTCTTAATTGAATTATCTTTCAAAAGATGCAATAAACAAAAATTATATGTGACGGCAGAATTGAGTCAGTCCTTACCTTTCCCTGCGATAACTTGGTTTCGGAATTTTCATGGACAGAAGGTAAGCGGATCCATCCAATTACTTATAAATTTAACCCAATTCAACTTTAACCCAGACATATTAATAGTATAGGCGAGGTGAAGAGAAACCATACCTGATGATCTCCACGTGATCAATATATCTCCTCGTCGTCCGTAATTCAGTTTGCATGAGTGCTCCACAGCTTCTATAATCCGACCTCCCAATGCCACAGAACTCGAGTCGGAGAAGGGATCCAAGTTGAAACCATCGTTTGGCTCCATTTTCTCTTCCATCATGCTCGGTAGGGAGTGAGTTTGGGTTGCTGCACTTCGGATGGACGGATCCCGTCCTTTCAGGGTTCTCAAGCAACGCTTAAATTTAGATCTGAAAGCCAACCCAATTGACAGTAACAGGCGTTTTCAAGAAATATGATCGCGGAGTCCTGCTCGACTGGAGGGGATCCTCTAAATTGTCCGACGCAGCAGAGATTCTACTGCGTGCTGTTCGACATCCGAGACAAATGAGTTGGGTGGCTCGAGCGAGAGATGAACGAGAAGGTCCTTGAAAGCCCCAGAAACATTTCTCAGTAGATGTTGAGAAAAGAGACCATAATGCCACCGCAAAACTTTCGCATGGGCTCCCGCGCTACCCTGTTCTTGCAGAGGCAGTAACTTGATTTTCCCCTCAACCCTCCTGTCTCGTCGTCTAAGAAATCCCACAAGCCGAAGGAATGAGGTTTATAACTGAGAATCCACCGCCGAGTGTGTGGCCGCAAATATTCTTTGTACGGCACCCTGAAATCGGACAACATTCATTGTACGGCACAGTGCCATTGTGCCAGTCTCTTTCCGCCATCTGGTACGATGCCATTGGGCCAATCGCGATGACACTTGGCACGATGCCATTGGGCCCCTCTCACTGCCACGTGGCACGTTCTGGTTGGCCCAAGCCCTTTGATCTAAGCCAGTGGATGGCCACCACGTGGACGCACTTGGGCCCTCCCATCTAAGCCAGTGGATGGCCGCCACGTGGACGCACGAGGGCCCTCCCATCTAAGCCTCCCGATGGCCGCCACGTGGACGCACGAGGCCCTCCGATCTAAGCCGTCCGATGGCCCCCACGTGGACGCACGAGGACCCTCCGATCTAAGCCTCCCGATGGCCGCCACGTGGACGCACGAGGACCCTCCGATCTAAGCCGTCCGATGGCCGCCACGTGGACGCACGGGGACCCTCCGATCGAAGCCGTCCGATGGCCGCCACGTGGACGCACGAGGACCCTCCGATCGAAGCCGTCCGATGGCCGCCACGTGGACGCACGAGGACCCTCCGATCGAAGCCGTCCGATGGCCGCCACGTGGACGCACGAGGACCCTCCGATCTAAGCCGTCCGATGGCCGCCACGTGGAAGCACGAGGACCCTCCGATCTAAGCCGTCCGATGGCCGCCACGTGGACGCACGAGGACCCTCCGATCTAAGCCGTCCGATGGCCGCCACGTGGACGCACGAGGACCCTCCGATCTAAGCCTCCCGATGGCCGCCACGTGGACGCACGAGGACCCTCCGATCTAAGCCTCCCGATGGCCGCCACGTGGACGCACGGGGACCCTCCGATCGAAGCCTCCCGATGGCCGCCACGTGGACGCACGAGGACCCTCCGATCGAAGCCGTCCGATGGCCGCCACGTGGACGCACGAGGACCCTCCGATCGAAGCCGTCCGATGGCCGCCACGTGGACGCAGGAGGACCCTCCGATCGAAGCCGTCCGATGGCCGCCACGTGGACGCACGGGGACCCTCCGATCGAAGCCGTCCGATGGCCGCCACGTGGACGCACGGGGACCCTCCGATCGAAGCCGTCCGATGGCCGCCACGTGGACGCACGGGGACCCTCCGATCGAAGCCGTCCGATGGCCGCCACGTGGACGCACGGGGACCCTCCGATCGAAGCCGTCCGATGGCCGCCACGTGGACGCACGAGGACCCTCCGATCGAAGCCGTCCGATGGCCGCCACGTGGACGCACGAGGACCCTCCGATCGAAGCCTCCCGATGGCCGCCACGTGGACGCACGAGGACCCTCCGATCGAAGCCTCCCGATGGCCGCCACGTGGACGCACGAGGACCCTCCGATCTAAGCCGTTCGATGGCCGCCACGTGGACGCACGAGGACCCTCCGATCTAAGCCGTTCGATGGCCGCCACGTGGACGCACGAGGACCCTCGGATCTAAGCCTCCCGATGGCCGCCACGTGGACGCACGAGGACCCTCGGATCTAAGCCGTTCGATGGCCGCCACGTGGACGCACGAGGACCCTCTGATCTAAGCCGTTCGATGGCCGCCACGTGGACGCACGAGGACCCTCTGATCTAAGCCGTCCGATGGCCGCCACGTGGACGCACGAGGACCCTCCGATCTAAGCCGTCCGATGGCCGCCACGTGGTCGCACGACGACCCTCCGATCTAAGCCGTTCGACGGCCGCCACGTGGACGCACGACGGCCCTCCGATCTAAGCCGTCCGATGGCCGCCACGTGGACGCACGACGGCCCTCCGATCTAAGCCGTCCGATGGCCGCCACGTGGACGCACGACGGCCCTCCGATCTAAGCCGTTCGATGGCCGCCACGTGGACGCACGAGGACCCTCCAATCTAAGCCGTCCGATGGCCATTGTTAATGTTGGTTAAAATTTTTAGTATAGTATATGTGGGATATCGTTGGGTTTTTAAAGACATCTCCGACCCCGACTCGGTGCCCTCTGCAACCCACCTCCTGCATCTCGGCGACCCTTAATCCTGCCTGATTGAAGGGAACGAATGAAGTGACGGACATGGACGTTAGATGGCTTGGTCTGAAACAAAACACGGGAACTCCAAATTATAAATTTGAGCCTGCTTTTCCGGCTACTTTGCAGAGATAGTTTGTCGGTGTTGCTACAGTTCCGCTTCTCTATTATTTCTACTACGTTTCATCTTCTTCAAATCAACCCGAGTTTCCCTTACTGAATCCATCTAAGGTATTTTCATTAAATTAGCCATAGTATCAGTGACTGAAGAGATCAAAATGCCAATTTGCCGCCATGGCTGTGCCAGGCGATAGCCACATTCTCCAAGTCCGGCCGGACCTCGTCAGGAAGATAAGAAGAAATCCTCTTCCGAAACCAGTCACAGATCGCCGCCGCGTCGGCTATTTCCGACGTTGCATCAGCTCCAGTTACACAGTACATCTACAAGGGATCCAGCCTATGTACAGTAAGCATATGCATATGCAGAGATCGAGCCTAACGGATCGAACCTATATACAGTAAGCATATGCATATGCATAAGCCTATATAATATACGATTCCATTCCTAAGAGGATCGAGCCTAACGGTTGAATTCGATTAAAAGTCTTGCGTTCGGGATAAAGAATGCCGTTATCTTTCTGAATGCATGCATGTGAGATAAAGAATGCCGTTATCTTTCTGAATGCATGCATGTGAGTACACCGCTTTTGTAACTACTTTTGAAAAAGATTCCTGCTTAAAAAAAACTAAGATGCCTGTTTCCTAAAACTGGAAATTGTACTAAATATGGATAACCAATCTGACTGGTTCTCCTCCTTTGCTGGCCGAATTTGGCAATATAACAAAACTGTATAGATGTCTATGCTAATGGAGGATTTTGATCTAACGGCATAGAATTTTAAAAGAGGAGACGGTAATGATAATTATGACTTTGGAATTTCAGTTTTCTAAATTTAGCAAGGTAAGTAATCATTAAATACAAAACAACAAGTGACAACTTTGAAGACCATAATGACAGTTATGACTTGGAAATTCTGATTTCTAAATTTAGCATGGAAAAAACAACTCACGGCTTTAAGGCTTCCTGAACACGCTAAGCTGACAGGTAAAAACACTTATTCCAATCTGGAGAAGCTATCGAGGGCAAACGAATTCACTAGTGTATTGCTCTCCTCTTAATCAGAAAATCTAAGCTTTTCTTGGTATTTATAACATTTGCTAACTATAAAGGCATTTTTTAATTACTAGATATTGATAAATAAAGAAATCTATACTCTTTTAGATTTAGTATTACAGCTAGGGTTTTCGATTTAGTAAGAATAGCAAATGAACCTTTAAAAACAATAACTTTGAAAATAAATATTTAAAAAAACACGGGAAAAATTTTTATTAAAAGAAAATTACTATTGTATTGTATAAAGACAAAAACTACCTAAATTTTGCTTTTACATTAGGAAAATATAAAAATAAATCGACATTGATCTATGCACATTCAAAAAATATATATCAATTTATATACATTTATAAAACTAGTTTAAAAATTATGCACACTCTTAAAATATAGTAATTTTGTTAAATAAATTTAATAAAAATATCATTTATTAAAAAGCATTCTTAAAATGTTTGAATATATTTCTTGAATCTTTACATTATAAAAAAAAAATTATTTAAAATTATTTTTAAAGTTTATATATCCTACATCATTTATTAGTCATTATGGAGAATTAAATTTGTTTTTTGTCATCTATATACCTGAAAAAAATTAGATATAAATATTTTATCAAAGAATATTTTATATCTTAAAATAAATCTACTTAATTTTTTTAGATATTTTATAAAATTTTAATTTATTTTTTATTCTATTTTATAGCTATACAACATCTCTGAAAAAAGATATTATTATTATAAAAAATAAAAAATAATTATATATATATTATAAAAATTATATGACATATTATTACACATCTTATTATTAAAATTAACTTTAATTATAAAGTTGATACATTATTTATTTATCATTATGTATAATTAAATTTGTTAACTTATATTAAGCAATTAGTAATGGGTTGGATCACTTAAAAAAAACTTATTTTACAGCAGAAGCAAATTTAAGGAAAGGTTTTGATATTTTTGAATTAAATATTCATACATGAATTATGGCATTTCATGGGCTCAGAATTTGCATACTATTATGGAGAACCACGACTAGAGTGCTTGCTACTACAAACAACTAGGAGTTCGTTGTGATTTATAGTTACTTCAACACCCCCTTTCTCATTATGTCTTAGGAAACTCATTGGTAGTGGATGGGTTGGTTTGAACTTTATAGTTTACCTCCAGTGAAGTTTGGGGTTGGCATATTTGTCTCCTCTAATGTTTCATAATCAACCGTGTCATAATCATGGTGAGTCATGCCACAGAGAAGGTTGTCAAGGTGGTAGAGGTCATCGATAAATGAGAGCCAAGGAAGCAAAAGAGATGTATTGGAAGTACACCTTGGAGAAGGTGGAAAAATAGGAGAAATGGAAAAGGCTTGATAAAAATTGAGTATGGAAACATTAATCCAGAGGATATTGCAGAGGAAATGGAGTCATGGTTGATGCATGCAGGTTTGAGCTATCGTTGGTCACTAACTACTATTATATTTTAGCTCTCTTAGGGTGGATGAATGTCCTTTTCGACCAAACCTTGTAGACTACCAGGGAATATCATAATAAATTTCTATGACACGTTGATGACATTGGAGAATAGGCTCAAAAACTTGACAAGAAGATTAAATTCTCAAGGCCACTAAAGGACTAAAATTTCCTCTAACTAACAATGTCCACATAAGAAAAGTCAACACACAATTTTTATAGTATAAAAATTATTCTTATGATCTACTTTAATTTTAATTTTAAAATACTTAAAAATAACAATTTTCTTTTGTGGTAGGTTAGCCACATTTTGATAGTTTACTAGTGGAAAGCACTTCCTAACAAATTACACATAATAAGCCATCAGTGTCGCCATTATCAACGCTACCTCCTCAAAGATAAAAAAAAGCACTTGGAAGACTCAACAACCGCAATAGTAGCAAAAAGTGAATCGATGCTATAATGGGTAATATATTACTCTCTCAATTCTGGATGGAGATGAAAACTATATCATATGAGTTTCAAAGAATCATATGTTCCATTGTTCGCCAACAATTGAAAGATTCACATTCCATTTTCAAAATTGCCACTCCATACAATTTGTTGGCTCCATACATTTCTGTCTTAATGACTCCAATAACATCGACACTTTTATACATTACAACTTTAGCGTGACTCCAATAACATCGACACTTCTAGACATTACAACTTTAGCGTCCTTTTGGTTACCAATATAATTATAATTAAGTGGATGCCATTTCATCTAACCGACTTATGTCCACACTTTCCCGAAATCCATCACCATATGATTGTCTCACAAACCCTGAGATCACATTCTCCCTAATACCTCCATTCCATTTGGCTCTGATATCGTGGAAATTGTCGGTCTTTGTCATGCATTGTCTACAATCATCAATCATGCTAAATACACATCTTCCAATTTCCCACGTATGAATATGCTGAATTATGTTAAATCCAAATCTCTCCATGGAAAGATACATTTAGTTCTACAGTATAAATGAAAAATCAAACACAATAGTTCAAGTTAAAATTCAGTTGTTACCGTTTCGAATGTTTGTAACCAACATATTATCGTTGTTTTGGTTTCATTTATATTATATATCTATTTTTAACTTATTGGATTTTAATTGTATTGGCCTACATAAAACAATGTGAGGTTATAGGGTACATAAAACAATGTGAGGTTATAGGGTTTACATTCATTTGCATATAATCGACTTTTTTATATTTGATTTCAATACATCATTAACAAAATTGCGTGAATATTCAAACTGATTATCAATATTTAATAATCTTAATTTTTTTAATTGAATATCAACATTTTATAATTTTATATTTTTATTTTTATTGTAATAATACATAAAAAAAAATTAATATTTTATTATTTAAAATAAAATTATTTATATTAAAATAAAAATTTAAACATTTTGAATATCACATTTCAAACATATCTATCCCAAAACTAAAATCAAATGACAAATGCATAATACTAAATAATAATTAAGATGGAAGATGAAACAATTTTTATTGTTATATTTTTCTAGGTTTTATTCATTTTGTATCTAATATGTTTAAATTTTTGTAACTCAAGATAGTCAAACAAAAATACTTGTAGTAGAGACAAATTTTAGGGGTAAAATTTAGTTCATGAAATAATTTTCTACTTTTTCCTCAAATTTTTTTTATATTTTTCCATATAATTTTCTTTCCATGATAAATTAAAAAAAATACTCTAAAAATCACTAAAATTGTATAACATAGAAATTTGAATATTTTTATAAAAATATCACCAAACATTTTATGGTTGGAAATTTAGGAATTAATAAGACCTTATTTATACTTGCAAGTAGTCTTCCATACATAATTTGATTTTATTGGAACCTATTAGTAGCAGTACTTCACATCAATCTTGCTAAAGTACTTGGCTCCCTTGAGTTGGTCGAGAATGCCATCAATTTAGGGAATTAGGTATCGATTCCTAATTGTGATTTTATTTAAATCTTCGTAATCAATAGGAAAGTACTAGGTTTCAACATTCTTCTACATGAGCATGATTGGAATTCCACAGGGTGAAGAGTTGGGTCAAATGTTCCTCTTAGGCGAAGATCTCGGATCTGGAAGTCGATTTCATCATTTTCCAGGAGATAATGTTGATATATCGACCCATTAGAAAAATGTGCATTAGGGTTTTGAGCGATTGAATGATTGAACTGAAAATGCAGAGCCATCCCAATAGGTGACATGAAGATGTCTCGATATTCTTTTATAACTTTGTCCACTTGATTTTTTGTGTAGAGAGGCCTTGTCCAAAGGTCATATATGTGGCCATGACCTTGTGTTCATATTGAGAATAAATCAAGAATAATACAAGTTTCCTAGTCCGAGAGATGACCTTCTTGCACTATTTAGCTAAGATAAAAGAGTTTGTGATAGGTAGAGCTACGTTTGGTATCTTGTACCAAATTAACAATGAAGCTATGACATCTAGAATCATACCATAATTTTCAACATATATGGTTTTCCCAAAATAAGATCACAAACTTCAAGTGGGGAAACATCACACAATAAATCATCCTTAAAGGGATTGATGAAATAGGGAAAGAGGCACTGTTGGATGATGTGGAGATCTCATCAATGGATAAGCCACTATATGTTGTATGGTTATGGGTTTGGTGTTGTTGGAAAATCCAACCACTTGATTACCTCTATTGAAATTAGGCTATTTTGGATTCTACTATCAACAATGAAATGTATTGGAGTTCCCTTCACCCACATGTATGAGTGAAAAAAGAATTCAAATTCTTCTAGCTCTTCTAGCCACCATTAGGATGGACCTTGGTGGTATCAATTGTGGCATTGGATTTTTCATCAATGATCCACTTCCCTCCTTCTAGATCTCAAATAGAGTTAGAACTTGGATTTAATTAAGATGCTTTATGTGTGGTCCAACCACCAATGACTACTTCCAGTGACATTCATAATGTTATGCTAAGTAATTTGATCAAACTCACATCACTTCCCAGTGTCTTTCTTCATCCTCCCATTACCTTCAATTCCTTGCGGTTAAGATTGGTTGTCCTAAGCTTGTACATCCTTGATTTATCCATTGTTATGTATACTAAGGCTACCTTTTACCTTTTAGTGATGTGATACATTCGTAGATACAAAATCCCACTTACTAATCTTCTTAAAGTTTTACTCGATTTTGAAAGCATAACAGTAAGTGGCTCCCAATGATGATATTTATAGGAACTCCATTTCTATTTGGATGTACCTATGTAGACCCCCACAGCATTTTAGAACCGGATTTCATTCAGAATATTTGATACCAAACTTAGTGCACAAGGTATGTACTATGGAAAGTATTTGTGAAATTTGACACTATTTCATCCCTCTCCTAACATAGTGTGGTCCATATTTTGTATTGGCTTTCATAGTTTCCAATAGGGTAATTGTGTACCTTAGCAACATCCACAAAAGAGGCCCAAGTGGGATTGGCTCCAAATAGTTAAGATTCCTCTATGGATCTTTGCTCATAGTATGTTCCCCACCAGCTTTTGACATGGGGGATAGCCTTCAAGAGCAAAAACATGATCTTTTACATATCAAAAAAATTATGGACAGAACAATACCTGTCCAGTAGATTTAACCATTCTTCCAAAGCATTTTCCTCTATTTGACCTTCAAATACAAGAAGATAGAAATTAACTTGTACCTTGAAGGGTGTGGCAACTTCAAAGAGGCTGCTCGATGAAGATGTGTTTGTTGTTGTCAGCATCCAACGAAATATTTGGGAAAATTTATCTATCATCTTGTCCATCTTTTGCATAAGGGCTTCCTTGAGAAGCATATTAATAAGATCTCATTCTCTCTTTCCTATCTTTTCTTTTCTCATGGAGGTTTCAGAGTCGACAATGATGGTATTTAACGGGATCGAGTAGCTTGAGTCCCAAATCCTTATACCCCAACCTCGTTGGGGACATACATAGAGAAACACATCAAGAGTATACTACTTTGATGCCACTAATATAGGTTTATACCAAAACAAAATTAAACACAAAAATATTCCAAAACAAAGAGATACAATTTTTAAAAAGTTAACATTGTCTAAAAAATCCAAGGTTATGCCCAAATCCCTTGTTTCAGTGCGAAAAGTTATTAAGTTTGGTCAATTAAGATGAAGATATAACTGCATGCTATAAGGATGTTTGGGATTATGTAATTTGAGGGTAATGATAGAATCGATGAATGATGTCGCCGAGCAAGCCTTTTCAAATGTTGAAAGGAATCAATTAAATGAACTTAGATCCAATGATGCAAAGGAACTAGATATCATCAAAAAATATTTGAATGGAACCATATTTCCAAATATTTCCATTGCAAAGTTTTCAAATACTTCGTGGGAAATCTTGGAGAGAAATTATTAGGGAATCACCAAGGTAAAGCCCGTAAAAATGCAGAATTTAAGGGATTTTGAATGTTTAAATATGATAGAGTAAAAATCAATAGAGTAGTGTTAAATTTTCAGAATTTACTTCAATCTGATCTAGGATCTTAACTGAGAGAACAACATGTACAGCAAATCTACAGCATATCAATCATGAACACAATAATTCAAGCACACAAGATAAACAGAGTTTACTTGGGGAAAACCATAAAGGTGAAAAACCCTAATAACTTCCTCAGAGATAGATAGAGCAATGATACAACCAGAGTACAAGAGATAGTCTTCTCCTAGCAGCAGATCCTCCTCCTCCACAAGTGCACCACTCTCCCAAATGTGAGTGAGAGAATAGAATGTGTAAAATGAGAGAGACACACTCTCTATTTATACACTAACTTGACTTGACCTTTACTCAACTAGGTCGGCCTCAACTTAACCACTTAACATAATGCTGACTGGGCCGACCCCCACGAGGGTGGTCTAATAACCCTTTGACCCACATGCCGACCCCCAATAGGGTGGTCTAATAACCCTTTGACCCACATGACTTATACAGGGCCGACCCCAACAAGGTGGTCTAATAACCCATCAAGTATAAGTTACGACACTTACAATATAAATGATGACACTTCCGTATAGAGGAATAATAACATCTCTATAGGAATACAATATACATATATGTGAAACACATTCCGAAGTTACATATACATCAACACTCCCTCTTAACTAGGAAGGTATTTCTTGACAGAGGTCTTTTAGCACAAGTCTTCTTCTCTGGATCATCGTTACTGGATAATCATCATCAAGTCATCATCATCATCACTATTGCTGCTATCTCAATCAATCTCTGAATCTACTCGTCATAGGAAGTTCTATAGAGCCAGTCCTTTTTCATACTAGATGTAGGCCCACCACCTGCAGGTCTTCGTCATCACTGGCCATACTATGGAATCCTCAGGACTTATTGCGTGCGTCACAAAACCTCGAAAGAGCATCCCAAGCTGTTACGAGCACATGGTTCTACCTATAGGATCTCCCAGGGCCATATTATATGTGACCTCACCACAAAACCTCGCAAGAGCATCCCAGGCTGTTACGAGCACACAGCTCTACCTATAGGATCTCCCAGGGACAGATTATATTTGGTCACCGCAAAACCTTGCAAGAGCATCCCAGGCTGTTACAAGCACACACCTCTACCTATAGGATCTCCCAGGGATAGATTATATCTGGTCATGGAAAAACCTCACAAGATCATCCCAAGACTTATTACGGGCACATAGTCCAACCTATCGGATCTCCCAGGGACATATTATATGCCATAGGACAAAACCTCAAAAGAGCATCTGCCAGATATCCCAGGGCCAAATTATATTCCATAGGAAAAACCTTGAAAGACTATCTATAGATCTCCCAGGGCCAAATTATATGTCCTCCCAGAGCAAAACCTTGAAAGAGCATTTGCCAAATATCCCAGGGCAAAATTATATGTCATAAGAAAAACCTCGAAAGACTATCTGCAAATCTCCTAGGGCCAAATTATATACTCATCTGGACAACCTTATCCATGGCCATAGAGTATCAACTTGATACTCACCATACATCATCTTAATGTATACATGATCATCCGATCATCATCACTACAACATCTTGCTGCAAGTCATCTAGAGCAACATCCTGAAGCTCATCATCCACGATCATCCTGATCATATCATGCATCTACCTGATGCATACCAAGTATCTACCTGATAAATATCATCATACATGATCCACCTTATCATACAATGTATCCACCTGATACAAATACAAATACATGATCCACCTAATCATACATGATACATATCAACATACATGATCTACCTGATCACACAATGTATCCACCTGATACATATACAGATACATGGTCCAAGCATCCAACATGATCCAACTGATCATATCCAACATCCAACATGATGCATACATACATATACATATAAATGATCCAACTGATCATATCTAGCATCATCCTGATGCATATACAGAGTAGTAACTACAGCATCATCCTGATGCTCATCATCCAGCACTTACATCCACAGCCATGTGAAGGATCCTCCTTCCAACATGCTTGGAATGGCCTCTGCAAATGTGTCCATCACTTCTTCCTCGAAGTGTCATCAATCCAAAGAACACCAAGCCTCTCTCTAAAGTACTCAAACTTCACTCTGGCTAGTGGTTTCGTCAGCACATCTGCAATCTGCTCATCCATTGCAATGTACAGGAGCTTCACAGCTCCTCTCTGCACCATATCCCTGATATAGTGATATTTGATCTCTATGTGTTTCGACGTATCATGAAACACTGGGTTCTCAGACAGCTTCACACAACTCTGGTTATCACAAAAGATACCGGTAGCATCCAATGGGAGATCAAATAACTCAGACAGTAGCTTTCGTAGCCATACTGCCTCACAACTAGCTGAATAGGCTGCAACATACTCTGCCTCAGCTGTACCCAGTGCTACGCAGGACTGCTTCCTACTAAACCAAGAGATCACACCTGATCCCATACTGAAGCAGCATCCAAATGTGCTCTTCCTATCTGTAGCAATGCCATCCCAATCTGAATCAACATAATGCTGCAGGTTAAACTTTTGATTTGCTTCATACTTGAGCCCATAATCCACCGTACCCTTCAGGTACCTCAGAACATGCTTTACAGCAACCAGGCGAACACTCCTCGGATCCATCAGGAACTGGCTCAATGTGTTCACCGCAAAGCAAATATCTGGTCTCGTTTTCGTCAGGTACATCAAGGACCCAATCATCTGATGATACATAGAGACATCAAATGGCTTAGATGAAGCATCACAAAGAAGCTTTAGATTAGATGCCATAGGTGTGGTCATGGCCTTGCAATCCATCATCCCGAACCTCTTTAGGATCTCTACTACATACTTCCCTTGTACAAGGAAGATTCCATCTACACTCTACCACAACTCCATGCCAAAAACAAATAGCGCATCATCCCCAAGTTCTTCATCTCGAACTCGGTAGCAAGCTTCCGCTGCGTGTCGACAATCAATCTATCTTCACCTATAACAAACAAGTTATCCGCATACAGAAGTAGTATCACTGGATTTCCTTCCTCAACCTTGTAGTAAAGGTTGGAATCCGCTTTACTCTTGGTAAATCCCAAACTAGATAGAAAGCTGTCTATCCTACCAAGTTCTGCACACATATATGACTACACCATTCAAGAAGGTTGTGTTGAAATCCATCTGGTGTATCTTCTATTTCATCACTTTTATATTTCTCTATGCTTCCATCTGTAGCATGCTTGATATGATAGTTCCATTTGGAAGTCACAACAGACTTCCCTTCAGCTCTTGGAACCGCATCCCAAACATCGTTCTTCATGATCAACGGATCATGGCATTCTTTCCGTATCTTGGGAACTTCAATATCTTCAATAGATAATTTTGTTCCTTGAACAAATGTTGTAGTCCTTCTTTTGTAGGTGAAGGTATATGGTATTTTCTACAAAAAAAGTTAAATTGCATGATTAGAAATATCTCATAATTTTCAAACAAATTCTTACACATAAAGAAATATGTCATACAGTCATGCAATTATCTTAGCCAATGCTTCAATACAACATTTATCCATGTTCCACAACTTTCTAGATGCCTTCCAGTCTCTACCAAAACATTGTTAAGAGTGTGCACAACTCCCAACATGTTAGCAAAGAGGTTTCATTCTAGATAGGTAGCAATGGAATGTTGTACAGTGCCATAGGCCACTTACCCATCAAATGCATATTAGTAGTATACTGTTCATCAATGCAACTATTCTAATATGCATAATACACAACCTAATTGTAGGAACATCAGTATATACATTATTGAATAACATTATTTAAACAAACAACTATGTAAGAAATGACAATTCAAATACTTATCTTTGTTTGATTGTTGGGTTGACTCCCTCTCAGTCTTTTCTTTTTTTTTGCAACTCCATTCTGATGTGGATTGTGAGAAGTGGTCAACTCCCTCTAAACATCTGCATCCTTGCAGAAACTACTGAAGTGTGCTCCCTCTAGATCTTTGCTTCCTGGATTACCTGTGCTTGAACTTATATTCATTCTCGGTCCCTATGCATGCTTGTTAGTATCATCATTGTGTTATCCTCTAGGTCTCATACATAATCAAACATTCATTAGTATAATCTTAATATTATCAAAACACAATAATCTCAAGCATGTATAGTCAGTATCATTTCAAACACAGATAATAAACATTAGTATTCAAGGTTTCAGGGAAGTCTTCTTTTACTCATACATATTCTTATTTGATCATAGGACTCTTCTAGTTAGTTAAATCATCAATCAAGATAAGAGATATAATATGCATAAAACCCATGATTATTCAAACCTACGACTTCATGATTCTTCTGGTTAGTCATATCATCAATTATGGTAAGAAACATAATATGCATACAACCATGACTATTCAAACCTATGACTTCATCAATAATCATTATCAACAACACAACAGTATAAGATCCTTATACAAGGTAGGATTCTAGCTTGATATAGGAAAACATACCTGGATTAGCATGCTAGCTAGTTATGTCTAACATACCCGCATAATGTCTTCTGGTTCTCTTCAGTGACTTGTGCTAGTAACTTGCATGTCTCATAAGTTATCCATTGTAGGACCAAGTTATACATACCTCGTAAGTAAATCCTCTAAGCGATCCATGATAATGGATGAATCTTTGTCCTCATGTCATCATGATCATATGTTCTTGAACCAGAACATGATTTGCCTTTCTTGGTGTACCTTTCATGTTAGCAGACAACATAAACCTCATACAACACCATAATGCATTAGTACAATCATAAGTGTCAACACACTAATCAATGAATCTCTTCTATCGTGCATTCATAATTTTATTAAGGTGATACTACAAGTCTAGATTTAATCAAGATTGTACTAACCGTAATAATGTGAAGACAAATATACCATAAACTTAATCATGAACAAATCTCATAACATACTTGGATAAGTCATACTTGTTGATATTGCTTGTAATCTTCTTATGTAAGGCCTTAGCCTCATCTCCCTCTGAGATAGGAACTTCTTCACTTATGCATGTGACCAATCCATCTTCTTCTAGGATTAACCCAATCCACTTGATTTGCAAGAATTGGACCTGGAGCTGGATTAGGGTTTGTCAAAGAAACCCCAAAAATTCAAACTTTGAATTTCGAACTTTCGAAAGGATAGAAATATGTGCCTTGATGAGCTGATCAAGTTGGTATATTCAGAATTTGAAAACTGCAAAGTTTCACCCCTCGAAATTGCCTTTTAGATTTTTGGATTCACTAGGGGGGACCCTGAATTAGGGTTTGAGTTTCTCGGAGCTTCACCCAACAAAAATATTTGATTCAAAGCTCTAAGATTCGATTTTTCCGAGGATCTTCCAACCGTGGTCACAGATTTCCAAAATTCCAATTTTTACATAAGCCCTAATTTTCTATCTTTCCGATCAAAGTCCCGAACTGGGGTTTGATCAAGCCTGGCCTTCTGCCCAACCAAAAAATATGATCTTGGTCTCTAAATTTCAATTTTGATGAGTAGCATCCAGCCGTGGTCTCCGATTACAAAAATTCTAACTTTCTCTGAAGCCCTAAATTTCGGAAGCCATGAATGAAGGTACTAAAAAATAATTTTGTTTTGACAGAAATATGTACCTGATTGTTTCTGGTGTAACTCCAAACTTTTCGATCCACAGGGTCTGAAAATTTGTTCTAGGATAGCCCAACCTATTATCTTTCCATCCCAATAGGTCTGACCTCAATTGGATTCTTTGAGAGAGAGTTATGCCAAGTGTCGCAATGTGACCCTTTTATGGGATAATATAGGAGAGCAAACTTGTACGACGTGCCACGTGTCACTGGTTCAACTTTGGCCTCTAAAATTTTTTACTAAGATAGCCCGACCTGTTATGTTTCCATCCCGATAGGTCTGACCTCAATTGGATTCTCTGAGAGAGATTTATTCCAAGTGTCGCAACGTGTCCTGTTTATGGGATAATACAGGAGAGCGAACTTGTACGGAATACCATGTGTCACTGGTTCAACTTCGTCCTCTGAACATTTTTTCTGAGATAGTAAAGTATTTGTACTACCTATCCATTTTTTCAAAATTTCATTTGGAGCTTCCTATCCCAAGTTATGACCTTTTTCCCAAGGTCACCTGATTTTTACTCAGATCTGGAAGAGGCAGAAACCCTGTATTGTACAGATCATAAATCACAAAGTACAACGAATTAGAGGTTGTCCTTTGGATACAAGGTACATGGGGATCTTATCTTCGACCTATAAATGTTTCATATCTGAAAACTTTGTCAAAACGGATTTATAGCGAAATTGATACGATGACTGGTTTTTTCTATATCAAGCCCTAGCATCGTAAGTGCAACAAGTGTCATACATGCCATATCATGCCTTCTTTCAGGCTAGATCTGATACCATGTTAAATTTTCAGAATTTACTTCAATCTAATCTAGGATCTTAACTGAGAGAACAACATGTACAGCAAATCTACAACATCTCAATCATGGACACAATAATGCAAGCACACAAGAGACACAGAGTTTACTTGGGGAAAACCATAAACGTGAAAAACCCCAATAACTTCCTCAAAGATAGATAGAGCAATGATACAACCAGAGTACAAGAGATAGTCTTCTCCTAGCAGCAGATCCTCCTCCTCCACAAGTGCGCCACTCTCCCAAGTGTGAGTGAGAGAATAGAATGTGTAAAATGAGAGAGACACACTCTCTATTTATACACTAACTTGACTTGACCTTTACTCAACTAGGTCGGCCTCAACTTAACCACTTAACATAATGTTGACTGGGCCGACCCCCACTAGGGTGGTCTAATAACCCTTTGACCCACATGGCCGACCCCCAATAGGGTGGTCTAATAACCTTTTGACCCACATGACTTATACAGGACCGACCCCAACAAGGTGGTCTAATAACCCATCAAGTATAAGTTACGACACTTACAATATAAATGACGACACTTCCGTATAGAGGAATAATAACATCTTTATAGGAATACAATATACATATATGTGAAATACATTCCGAAGTTACATACACATCAACAATTAGTATACAAATCCGTTCACGAACACCAAAAATTTGTTAAGTATGTATGGTTAGATATATCATATCAGAAGGTAATTGAAAAGGCTCTCCAAACCCTACCCAAAATGTTTGAGGTGGTGGTTGTATCGATTGAAGAAGTTAAATATTTGAGTCAACTACTAGTAGATGACTTGTTGGGATGTCATCTAATAAACATGAATGATGATTCCTCTCTAGAAAATGCATTTAATTCCCAGGTTTCTATATCAAAAGATAGAGGCAGGGGAATATCAAGATCAAGAGGTAGAGGAAGATATAGAAAAATAAGTAGCCACATAGACAATAAGAAATTTTTTGAGCATGAAAGGGGAGAGACAAAAAAGGTTCACATAAAAATTAGAGGTATCATAAATCCAATATTAAGTGTTTTTATTGCAGTAATATAGGACATTATTCGAGTTAATGTTGGAAGAAACATGTAGACTGAGGAAAACAAAGTGTGAACCGTTCGAACACCTCTAAGAATACTCAATATTTTTTGTTCCATACTAGTCTTGCTACCTACAAAATCTAAAATGATAATTTTTTTTTAGATAGCGGTTGTAGTAATCATATGAAAAGAAATAGAAAATTGATTTTAAATACAGATGAATCAATAAAAACTTAAGTTAATATAGGAACATACATTATAGTATAAAGTATAGGAAAAGGAATGGTTAATATCATTATCAAACAAGACCAACGAAAATATATCCCAGATCTATTCTACACCAAATGATTTGATAATAACCTAATTAGTGTTGGCCAAATTACTCTAAAAGGGTACAATGTGGTTTTCAATTGATAAGAATTCTTTGTTTATGAAAAACCTTCCAATAATAATTTGATCATTAATATTCAAATGATTAGAACATAATGTATCCCATTTTCATGAATTATGGGATACATAATATAAATATACATTTTCCTACTTTAAAATTGTTGCAGTAGAAAAATATAGTTAGAGGTCTTCCTGTCATCCACAAGCCAACTATCACATGCGAGTATCACATCCTTGTAAATAAACACATGAGCATTTTCAATAAAGGAATTTCCTATAGAAAAAAGGAACCCCTAGAGTTGGTTCATACTGATTTTTGTCACCCAATGTAGACTCGGTCACTTGGTTGAAGATATTACTTTCTAGCCTTAATAGATTACTATAGCAGAAAAATTTGGGTATATTTTCTTCGTAGGAAATATAAAACATTTGGTGTTCATGGAATTCAAAAGATTAGTTGAGAAAAATAGTCTCTATTATATTAAATTATTTAGAACAAATAGAGGAGGTGAATTTTGTAAAAAAGTTGGGCATCAAAAGACAATTTACAGTAAGACGTACGCAAGAAAATGGTGTAGCATACATAAAGAATAGAACCATCATGAACATGACAAGAAGCATGTTGAGAGGGAAGCAGTTTTCAATTGAATTATAGGGTGAAGTAGTATATTTCTCTTTCTAAGTTTTTAATGGATCCCCTACAAAGAACTATATAAACAATACAACACCACAAGAAGCATCGTTAGGTATGAGTTACAGTGTAGCACATTTCAAAGTATTTGTATACATTGGATATGCTCATGTGCCTAAAGATATAAAGAGGAAATTAGATGAACAATTGAGACATGCATTTTTTTGTTATAATGAATAGTCTAAGGGTTACAAAGCGTACAATCCAGTGTTATGTAGCGAATTCCCCAAAATAGCATAAATAGATAAGAAAGAGTAGTCCACACATTAATAATGAAGAAAAGAGATGGATAGAAATCCTATTTGAGGGGAAAGAATCCTTATACAATTTACTAAGTACACAATACAAGACAAGACAAGATGATTCAAATGAAAAGGTCTCCTTGATATATATATGAGACAAAGAGGTACAATTACCACTAATGGACTCAAGATGAAATAAATAATATAGAAATATTAATATAAACTACCCAATTTAGGGGCAAATGGGCCACAATTTAGGGATTAACATGTCCCTCTTCTTAAAACAAGGGTTTTACTCAATGCTTGGTTAGTTGTGGATGATTATTTATGAAGAACTCATCTTCCCATGTCAAATATTATACTGGTAATTTCTTCCACTTGATGAGCTATTTAGTAATAGCCCAATGTCATAGTTGTATGGTCCTTCATTCAATGATTTGTTTAGGTTCCAATATCAATTTTTCTTCTTCGTCAAGCTCTGGTAAGATAGTTTGAATTGGGATCTTGTCTCTTATTACCATCTTTAAGTAAGAAGCGTGGAAAAATGGGTGTACCCTTGAAGATGAGGGGAGATCAAGTATGTAATCAATACTACCAATCTTATGCAAAAAATTATAAGGACCGTAGTACTTGGGTTCTAATTTATTATCCTTATTTAGTTTCTTTATGGGCATTTGGTTGTAAGTTTGTATCCTAAAAAATATCCAATCTCGTTCCTCAAATATCCTTTCACTGTGATGTTGATCTACTTGTTGTTTCATCCCAATTCTTTATATAAATAGGTTGTCCTTCAATATATTGGGAACTTCTTATTAGTGCTCAAGGTGATATTCAACAACTTGAACTTTAGATTTTTTTTTCAAGGGATATGTGATAGATTGAGGTGGGTACCTATAAAGTGCCATAAATGGAGACATTTGTTATGAATTTTGGAAGTAAGTATTGTACCACTATTCTACTAGAGATAACCATTTCACCCACTGTGTTTTTTTATTAGATGCAAAGCAACAAACATAGCCTTCCAAACAATTGTTCATTATATCAGTTTTCCCATCAGATTGAGGATGATAAGATGAACTGTGAGCCAACTAGGTACCCAAACAAGAAAATAATCCAGTCCAATTTTTTCTAGTGAAAATTGGATATATATCACTTACAATAATCTTTAGGTTTCCATGTATCTTTTGAACTATTTCCATGAATTCTGTAGCTACGGTAACTGCGTTAAAATGGTGAAAGAGTGCAAAAAAAGTGCATACTTGGTGAGTCTATCAAGAACCACCATAATAATATTCTTTCGTTCTGACATGGGTAGACATGTGATCAAATTCATTGAGACTTCCTTCCAGCACTAACAATGTATATCTAATGGTTGCAAAAGACATGGGGTCTCAACTATTTCAATCTTATTTTTTTGGCAAACAAAACATTATTCCATGAACCTTTGAACATCATATTTAAGACCTTCCCAAAACAATTCCTTCATGACCGTATGCTAGGTTTTTAGGAATCCTAAGTGCCCTCCCATAGGAGTGATTTGTAATTCGAAAAGGACCTTTTGTTTGAGTTAGGAGTTCTTACATATATATAAGTGATCCATATACCATAATGAATCATTTATCCACACAAAATTATCTGATACTCTAGGATCCTTTTGTATATTTTGAATGAGTGTCCACATCAATAGGTCATTCTTCAATTTTTTCATTGCTTCTTCTATCCAATTAGGTTGTATAATAGAAATAACACAAAGCAATTCCTCAACATCCTCATCTAAATTTCCTAAGAGTGCATCTGCCACCATATTTTGTTTCCCTTTTTTATAGATGATTTCAAAGTCATATCCCAACATCTTAGTTACCCAGTTTTGTTTCTCTTCTTAAGATAGTCTCTATTCCAAGAAGTAATGAAGATTATCATGATTTGTTTTTTACTTTAGTCACCTACCTATTAGGTAAGGATTCCATTCCTTATGTGCATGTAGTATTCCCAACATTCCCTTCTCATAAATTTATGGAATTACTCAAGTATGTTCCCTATATTCAAGATGAAAAAGTCAGAATTCAACGTTTCCTGAATTGTTTACCTTTTAGCTTCAAAGATCGGATAGAGTTCGATGATCCAAAGACCTTGGAAGATGCCTTCAGAAAGGATAGATTGTGTTTTGAACAGAGTCAGAATAAGGCTGAAGTATCTAAGAGGTGGAATGAAAAGAAGAAGACAAAATATGCAAGTAGGAAAAAAGGTCATAAACCCAATCATTTAAAAAATCAAGTTATGCATGCACTTTTCAGCAGCAAGTTTGATAGCAGTAAATCACAATCAAAATTTGTTCCACCAAGTAAGAAGGTGAACACTCAAAGTACAAGAAGACCGAAATACACACCATCTAAACAACCAATCAACTGCTAGTTTTGTGGATAAAATCATAGATGGTATGAATGTCCTCATCGGAAGGAGAAAAAGAAATCAGTGAACAATCTGCAAGAGGTTTCTACAGTTCAAGACGTAGCGAGGAGTCCAAAAATTTATGTTGCATTAAACAATCCACAAGCAGAACATCAAGCCTCTATTATCGAGGTTGAAGGTATGATTTCCGGGACACCCGTGTCTATCTTGATTGATTCTGGTGCATGTAAAAGTTATATAGACCCAAAAATTTGTGAGTCATGCAAACTAAGCAAAAACAAATACATGCAGCCTTGGCTGGTTGAAATGGCCACAAGATAAAAAAAGAAAATTTTCTGAAGTAATAAATCAGTGTCCTTTAAAGTTAAATAAATCTTACACTAGTACATATTTAAATGTTTTTCCCTTGGTATCTTATGATTTACTTATCGGTGTGGATTGGCTGGAAAAACATAGAGTTGTCCTGGATTGTTATCAGAAGTTTATTACTTTTGTGAATGATGTTGGGTAGTTTGAAAAGATTCAAGGGATAGTAAGGACAGTAAAATTAAGGGGAATTTATGCACTTCGTTGAAAATAAACGCACAAAAAGGGTGTAAATTATATGCTGTCCACTTAGCAAAAAATCAGAAAAACAAAGTTTCAGATTTAACAAAACATCCTGTGTGGCTGAATTTGAAGATGTCATTCCCAAAGAAATTCCTGAGTTACCACCCAAGAGAGAACTTGATTTTACAATAGACCTATCCCTAGGAGAAGTACCTATTTCTAAGGCACCTTATCTGATGAGTACTTTTGAATTGATAGAAATGAAAGCACAATTGTAGGATCTCTTAGAAAAGGGTTATGTCCATCCAAGTGTGTCCCAGTGGGGAGCACCGATGATCTTTGTATGAAAGAAGGATGGCACTTTCTGACTATGTATAGATTACAAACAACTAAATAAAGTAACTATCAAAAATCAGTATCCCTTGCCAAGGGTTGATGATCTGTTCGATCAAGTTGGAGGTGCTACTATCTTTTCAAAAATAGATTTAAGGTCGAGTTATCATCAAATCAGAATTAAAGAAGAAGATGTGCATAAAACAACTTTCCGTACTCATTATGGACATTATGAATTTGTGGTGATGCCATTCGGTTTGATGAATGCACCTGCCACATTCATGTGCCTTATGAATAATGGTTTTAGTAAGCACCTGGATAAATTTTTTGTGGAGTTTATTGATGACATAATCATTTAATCAAAGAATGAAAGTGAACATGAGGAACATTTGAGATTATTGTTGCAAGTCCTAAGGGAAAATCAGTTATATGCAAAATTAACTAAGTGTTATTTTTACAAAGACAAAATACAATATTTGGGTAACATAATATCATCCCAAGGTATCATGGTGGATCCGAATAAAATCAAGGCAATAATGAGCTAGCCTACTCCCCAAAATGTAAGCGATTGTTGGCTATCAAATGTTGACCAGAGGTTTTATGAAGACTCAGGTTCTATGCAGTTACCTTAACCCAACAAAACCCCTTCGCACTGGCCCTTTCGGCAACAACCTGCTAGCAAGCTGAGGTCTCACCCGAGGTGTTTCTAATGGGGCACTGCGGACTCAGATGTCCACAGTGAGTGATGAGTTGATAACTATGACAAAGTTTGTGGCAGTGTACTGGCTATACATTGCGAGGGTCGGTCTGCGCGGCGATGGTCAACACCGTGGCCCACACCACTATCTTCTGCCTTACTGCGAGATTTGATGCTACACTGCGAACACCGCTGCCTAACTCCCTACACTTGGACTATTTTCAAAATGTTTAAGGCAATGAGTTGAATATCATTCATCCATTCAGTCATACACATAACTAACTTACAACTTAATGCTCCCTCACACACTCAGTATGTTACTATTTTAACCATAACCCTCAGGTGCGAAATGACTATCATACATTCGTCAACTGTGATCATAACGGTACTTATGCAACTCCCTCCTTACTCAGGCAGGTGATCGATTTACAGTTCTCAGAAGCAATGGTGAATATTAACCATACATCTATTCATGCAGACTTAACATATGATTCCATACTTTCTTGATGGAAAATGCATATAAAAGCCTTCTCATAATAGACTGCAAGTAAACATTCCAACATCCAACTACAGAACAGCTAAATATAAATGCAAACACATAAACACTTAGTCTCACAACACTCTATTTAAGGTGGTTCACTTCCCTAGATGGAAACTTACGTCCACAAGAACTGTGTTTGATATTTCTTTTAAGGAAGGGTTCACAGTTCTTAGCCGCGCACTCAGCTGCGGCTCTCTTCTTACTCAGATAGGTCTCTGTGCACTCAGCTACAGAGCCTTTTCAATGTATTCTTGGTTCAAAAGATATTACAATACAATATGATCACCATAACCATCACTAACAATGACCAACCACGACCAACACTTCCTATACAAAAATGGTCTTTTTTTATAGATCACGCCCGAAGGTCATGTCTTTACAACATTGAAGACCAAAACCCTTAGGGTTTCCCAACCACTACGGTCCCTCTGAACTGTCATGCCAACTTTTGATAGCAATTCTACTGTCATGGCAGTCCTCCATGCCTTAGATCTATGACTTTCATCCTTCCTATTGTGCGCACACCAACAGGTCATCCACTTCGAGCCGCCCTTCCACTAGCGGACTCATGCGACTGGCTCAGCTCCCAGTCGCTTTCTCTGTAAGCCGTCCATCCCTTAACGGCCACGTATAACTGGCTCAACTCCCAATTGCTTTCCATTCGTCGTTTTCCTCTTAACAGTCAGATACCCTGCTGCACACCACACTGTCACTTTCCTGACCCATCCTTTGCTTAACAGACTCGTACAGTTAGCCGCCTTCCCGATATGCTTATGCCTACAACTCGGCATATTTTTAGCAGTCTTAACAAAAGTAGACCACCGCTAGTCTATCCGCTATATATAGCCATCCTCTGTCCAGTACACAACTTTACTGTTTCCACGTGGCCTACTACCTTTGCAGCACTGCACTGCGCAGTGATGATCTTCACGGCATCCTTCAAAACTTGGTACTGTGCACATCTTCGCAGCACTCCCAATACTTAGGAAAAATTTGATATTATAAACTGCGCACAGCTCAGGTCCATTCATCATAAAAAATGTCACCAAAAATGGCCCTGTTGGGCCAGGCCCAACATGCCCCTAACACTTACCTGTGGCTCGTCCCCGAGCCATTTCAACATCTAGTACTAGAGTCTGCTCACCAATCTGAGTGTTCAACTTGGCTGTGAACTCATTATAAGTGTCCGTCAGCTCCTTCACTATTTCTTTGACCTTCTGCTCCAATTGTTTGATGGTCTCAAGCTCTTGAGGTGTTGTCTCCTTGCCAACTTGGGCTGTGACTACTTCTTGGTTGGCTCGCAGCTCTTTCAATTTATTTTCTATGTGCTATGACCCCTCAGAGGCATCTTCACAGAGTGGCTACGACTGATTGTCTAGCGCAGTCTCTTTTTCTCATAAGATGTGTACTTCCTTCTTCAGGGAAGATATTTCTTTGAACTTCTACAGTTTGTCTCATGGTGGAAGAGTCTTCACCTCTACTTGCATGGCTTCCAATGCAGTTTGTTTCTCCTTCACCGTGGTCTTTGCCTGCTGCAGCCCTGGATTTTCCTCAAGGTCTATGAATGCCTTCAAGGACTGATCAAATAGTTACTAGCACTTCGTAACCTCTGCTACGATGCTCTCTATTGCAGTCCTTACTTTAGCTTCTCTCTACTGCTTCTCAGTTAACTGATCCTGCAGTTTCATCTTTTCTTTGAGCAGATTGATATTTGCCTCATATAGGACTATCTTGTCCTCCATTTCTGACTTTAGGGTCCACACCCTATCTGCTATTCTGTGGACTATATCGTCGGGATTATCTTGGATTTGCACTCCTTCGATCTCTTCTGCAACAGAATTGATTGTAGCCTCAAGCTTCTATCGGCACTGATGTTCATCTCCCATCATCAGCAAGGTGCGTGTGCTTGACTCCTCAAGTTGCCTATTCGCGGCTTGTAACTGAGCGTCTGCTTTCATTTCCTACATGGCTCTATCACGCATCTCATCACCGACCTGCGTGTGCAAATAATGTGGACCAGGTAGTGGGATCTTAGTCAAGTCGAGCTCAACTACATCGACATTTGTTGTGTCCAGAACCATGTCCTCCAATGTAGGAAATGTTACGGCCATGGGGTTGATACAGACAACTCTCATTTTTACTGGCAGCGCAACAGCGAGTGGGGATGGTGCCTGCTGCGAAGCTCCTGCAGCCCCTGAGATGCGCAGCAGAGGTAGGTTGTTGTGCACATCCTCCATTTTCTTCATGAGCCCTTGCATCGCGATCCAGTTTCTATGAAGGTCATCCTGGACGGCCTTATCGTGTTTCTCTTTTTCATACATGAATTCTCAAAGGGCCTCAGTCAATTTGTCCACAATCATGTCAAATTCATCCTCTTTCAAAACCGTATCCGCAGGAGTTTTCGTCGCCTTTTGCTTCTTTCTTGCCTTCAGTTGGGATGGGATTTCTGGCTCTTTTCTCTTTCCCTTCTTTGGCTCTTTCTCTTCAGTGATTGGACATGGTGGAGGAGTCAGCTCATCATCTTCTGAGTCTATCGGGACGTCCAAAACTTTGATGTAGTAGTCAGTGGGCCATTCTTTCATAATGAGCTCTATATCTTCTTATGTCATGTGGTAGCACCCAGGTAACCACTGCGGATTCTTCATCTTTGCCCATGGAGAGATAAACACACAACACATGTCAGTAGTAGAATTGGCAATGCCTATGTACTTTCTTGTTACCTGCTTCGTTATTCTTGGTGTGTGCATGATCATCTCGCGCAACTTCATGTAATATTGATAGAAGAATTCTTGGGTAGCATGCTGCCATTGCGGATTTATATTTGCCCATAGGTTGATGAACCTAATTCCTCTAGGTTTAGATCAATCAAAATTGATGCCGACAAAGTCCTTCGGCTCCTTTCAACTGATGAATGTGATGAGGACAATCAGCCATGTAAAATGGAAGTTTCCCCCATTTCGTTGAATATCATTGAGTTCCTCCATCAACTCATTCAGTAGGTATTGGCACCAATTAAACTCTATGCCTTCTGCTGTTGCAGTGCGAAGTAGTACTACGCCAGCAAGCACCTCAACGGGTCTTGTTGTTCTCAATACCTTTGCTGCAAGCATCTGTGTAATGAACCTTGTTGCTTGATCATCAATCTCGTCGGTAGGAAAACCCCATTTTCCCTTAACCATGTTAGGAACCCATGTCTTTACTTTGTTAGTATATTGTTGTTGGACGCATATGATTTATAAGTCGTCCCATAGTATTTGTTGATCCATAGTTTGTGTTATTGTTGTTGGCGCATATGCTTTGTAAGTCGCCCATAGTGTTGTTGATCCATAGTTTGTATTGGCCCATGGTTTTGACCCGTAATAATTGTTGATCTATAATTTGTATTGGCCCATGGTTTGTATTGACACATGGTATTGATCCATGGTATTGGCACCTAGACTTAGTATATAAGTTTGTGTTGAGGCCTATGAAGGCACTGTGAAGTTAATTGTATTGAGCTTGCTCAGAGGAGTTTTCCCCCTCGAAGTGGCCCGTGATCAATATAAAAGTGATTCTGAGTTCTGTTATTTCTGATATCTCATGTATTTGCATTAATTCATTATTGCAGGTTCTTCACATCTAGTATCAGAGCACTTTCTTGGGCTCGTTGGGTGGAATTTCTGCCAATTTTTTTTTTCGCATTTGTTGCAACTTCAGATTTGGGAATAATCCCTATCCGCTTAACTATGCTAAGTACTTGGGAATAAGCCCTAAAAATCATTGTGAGGAGTACCACAAGAACCCCAAAGTAGTTGTCCCATTGAGAGGACCTGCCAGCGAAAAGGGCAACGACCCCTACCTGATTGACTAGTTCCCACCCGTGAGGTAAACCAAGAGCTGTCATTTGTGGCAAAGCGGTTATCAGTTTTACCTGAGCCATGGAGTGAGGGGTACTGCCCCAATACGCAAGCCGTCAGACAGCATTGGTGGCCGAGTGAAACACCTGAACTGTTAGGAGGCTGTACATACCTAGGGTCCATATCTATTTTCAGCTGAACTATTGCCGATCACTTTCGCTCCAGATCCAAACGTTTCAGATCTATTATAAAAGTCATTCCAAATATAGTCTCCATTTCAAATCCAGCCATTTTCCATCCCTTCTGCACCATTACAGATCCATCTGTTGCGGATCCCTTCCGCGCCACTGTTGCCAATCCATTTTTGGGGAAAAAAAAGGAGTATAAAATTCTATTTTTCGGCCATATCTCCCTTGTTTCAACTCTATTTTCCCTGAAGCTTCACTGACATCGCTGCAATCCCATTCTGAATATTTCATTCCTAAAGACGCTATCCCAAATTCCACTTCCCAAGACCAGAAATCCCACATTTGTCTATTTTTAGGGTTTGCCATAACTTCTTCAATTTTCACCCAATTGCCTTCAAATTTTACCGTAGAGTTCCCACTTCTGAAATCCCCATTTTTTGCTTCCCTGTCCCTCAAAAAGTGTCAAAAACCTAGTCAAACCCCAATTACCCCTCCGAGTTTTTCCCAAATCCAAATTTCCCCTTACTAAATAAGCTTGTGTTTGTGTTTTTCTATCCATTCCCCCCCCCCCACAAAAAAAAAAATCCCTGGTTATGGTTGTCACTCACACAAGATCAAAAACCATGGAGGAAGCACTTGCAGCCATCCAAACCAAACACCAAGATCTGGATGAAAAGTTTCTCAGCCTCCATCTCCAGCATTCAGCTATGAACAATAACTGACAACCAGAATCTTTTGCAGCCACTGGGTTCTATTCTTCCAACAATTATCGTGGGTCAAAGCTTGATTTTCCTTGCTTCAATGGTACTGATCCGATTGGATGGATATACCGAGCAGAACAATATTTCAGTCTGCATAATACTTTTGATGTCCAGAAAGTTCCACTTGCATCCTTTCATTTGGAATAGGAAGCCCTTCAATGGTACCGTTGGTACATCAAAGCTCATCCCGAGCCAAACTAGACAGATTTTTGCCAACTCCTTTTGCCACGATTTGGTCCTAGTGCTTTTGATGACTTCACAAGACCACTCACTAAACTTCACCAAATTGGCATAGTGAGAGAGTATCAGACAGAATTTGAGAAACTGGCCAATCAAATAGAAGGATTGTCTGATGAATTCTACAGGAGTTGTTTTATCAGTTGTCTCAAGGATGAAATCCGCTCATAAGTCAAAATGTTCTGTCCCAACACAATGATGGAAGTCCTAGGGTTGGCTAAGTTGGCAGAGGACAAGATCGCAGCTCAACAACGCTCCAAACCCACCTTTGTTCCCTTTAGAAATATGGGTTCCCAACGACCTCCCATCACGCTTGCTCCTCGAACAACTCCTATCAAGCATTTGTCTGAAACTGAGATGCAAGCACATCGAGAAAAAGGGCTTTGTTATAATTGTGATGAGAAATTGACTCGGAGACATAGATGTGTTCAACAAAAGCTCTATCTCTTGGATGTGGATTCTCCGCCTGCCTCAGAACTTGGTGAAGAAGCTCCAGATACAGTAGATGTTCAGGTCGACATTCAGCACCCACCTGTTGACACCCCATCTCAAGACAACCCACCCGAGATCTCTCTCCATGCTATAACTGGCGTCACCACCCCACAAATAATGCGGGTCAGGGGATACTTCAAGAAGATCCCTCTTACCATACTCATTGATTCTGGTAGCACTCATAACTTCATTGACCCTCGGATTGCCAAACAGGCTGATTGTTTTGTCCATCCTTGTTCCAACTTTGAAGTCATGGTTGCCAATGGGGGCACCTTACCTTGCAAGGGGAAGTATCATAATGTGTGTATCTCTATGGAAGATTATAACCTGCACTCTGACATGTTTGCCTTGTCCTTAGGTGGATGTGATGTAGTTTTGGGCATTCAATGGTTACGCACACTTGGCCCCATCTTATGGGATTTTGATGAACTTTGGATGCAGTTTTCAGTCAATGGGACACAACACAAATTTATGGGCTTACAACCAGGGTCTCTCTGCATCATCAGTTCACATCACTTGGAAAAGATCCTTAAGAAGAATTCACATGGTGTCATTGCTCAGCTCCATTCCCTTCAGATACACCCACCAATGGTCTCCACTACTTCCTTGGATAGATATGCAGGTTTCTTTGTTGCAATAGTGGACTTGCCACCTTCACGAGACCTTTTCGGTAAGCATTTTGCTGCATCTACATCTTAGCAGGACATGATGGCTATTTTGCATGCAATACAGAAGTGGCAGCCATCCCCATTGGGGAATTATTTCTGCGTCAAGACTGATCTCCAGAGTCTGGAAACTTTCCTGGAACAACGGGTCTCCTCCCCAGCACACCTGAAATGGGTTCTCCAACTCATGGGTTATGACTATGCGACCACTTACCAGAAGGGTAAGGACAATATGGTGATAGATGTTCCTTCTCGCACATTTGATGACCCAGTTTCTCTTACAGCTATTTCTCTGCTTGTTCCAAATTGGTTGCAATCAGTTCAACGGGGCTATCTATTCTATGAACTCTGTGCTTCTTCATCAACAGGGCACTCTGGGTTC
Source organism: Larix kaempferi (assembly GCA_027924585.1). Lineage (NCBI taxonomy): Eukaryota > Viridiplantae > Streptophyta > Pinopsida > Pinales > Pinaceae > Larix > Larix kaempferi. Next base: position 185,532 of record BSBM01001518.1, on the reverse strand, counting down.
CTCAAAACGTATGACCAAGAACAATGTAACTTCTTTTGGCAGGGATTGAAAATGACAATTCAACGGATGGTGGTTGACTGTGATACTTTCTAGGTCAACAAGGGTGAAACGACCCTCCTTTCGGAACTGCTTGAACCCTTGTCCATCCCTACACAGATTTGGACAACTATTTCTATGGATTTCCTGGAAGCGCTCCAGTGGTATAGTACCACATCTAAAAGGGCACCATATGAAGCAGTCCCTGGAAAAGCACTGCCAGTTCTTCTTCCATACACCTTCAGCAGCTCCCCAGTTTAGGAAATTGACTCAATTCTTTGAAACCGTGACCAACTTCTCATTCTGCAGGGCAATCTTCACATTGCAAGAATTCGACTGAAACAACAAGCCAATCAGCATCGTTCTATGCGCACTTTTCATGTCACTGATATGGTTCTTCTGTGTCTACAGCCTTCCATGCAACCCCCCCTGAAACTCAAAAGGCGCCAGTGGCCCGGAATGCAACCCGAGGATTCTACAGGGGACCCACTCCTTCAGATTCTGCATCAATTTCCACATCTAAAGCTTTGAGGACAAAGCTTTTTCTAAGGGAGAGGGGATGTTAGGAACCTATGCCTTTACTTTGTTAGTATATTGTTGTTAGACGCATATGCTTTGTAAGTCATCCCATAGTATTTGTTGATCCATAATTTGTGTTATTGTTGTTGGCGCATATGCTTTGTATGTCGCCCATAGTTTTGTTGATCCATAGTTTGTATTGGCCCATGGTTTTGACTCGTAATAATTGTTGATCTATATTTTGTATTGGTCCATGGTTTGTATTGAGACATGGTATTGACCCATGGTATTGGCACCTAGACTTAGTATATAAGTGTGTGTTGAGACCTATGAAGGCACCGTGAAGTTAATTGTATTGAGCTTGCTCAAAGGAGGTTGCCCCCTCGAAGTAGCCCGTGATCAATATAAAAGTGATTCTAAGTTCCATTATTTCTGATATCTCGTGTATTTGAATTAATTAATTATTGCAAGTTCTTCACACACCAGCGCATGGCTCTTCTTCATCTTTGCCACAGCCTCTTTTTCCTTGCTCTTCCCTTGGAAGAACTACTTCGGATCCTCGCCATGCTTACTCAATCCTGTAATGACATGCATTAAGTCGATACTGATGTCTATGGGCCTTTCCATACATAAATAACCTTGGTGGATTCACGCCATCAAGGTGCGAACCACGATGTTTAGTTCAGTCAACCTTTCAAAATGGGGTAATCGCAGCAGGTTTAATAGTCCTGACTGCACCACTAGTGTTAACTAGCTTTCGGACACCATATTCAGCTCTGCTTTTGCATCCTTTTTCCAGCACATATATTGGTTTGGTTGAAAATCTGGTTACTTGGGATCATGTGGCTCGTCCTTCTTCACTCCCAAGAGGTCATAATCCTCGCATTTGCAGTCTGGGATCTTTCCCAACAGGTTTGTCATAATTTTTACATGCTTAGACACTGGCGACAGAGGGATATCATAGTTGGCGTTCTTTATGAGCTTATACATAGGGGCATCCAGCGCCCGTGGCGAGATATAATATTGTGTCATCTTGAGTGCAATTTCCTTGGTGAATATGGGTTGCCTTGTGCCCACTGAACTCAGCCTGGAATTCTTTGATCGAGGTGCACTTACTGTGTCCTTTTCCTTATCCTGCATTGTCAGACTAATCCTTGGTGATTTGTGGGATCCTTGACCTCGTTCTACGACAACTTTCTTAACTGGAGTTTTCATTAACTGTTGAATCCCTCCGTGCTGAAAGATTCTCAATGTTTCTTCAATAGTAAGCTCTTGCTTTGTGTAAAGCGGTTCGGAAATTCACTTGATGAGATAGCGGCTATGGCAGACAGAAGAATACAGATGACTACTAGCTCGAGGGGTTAATCTCAAGAAAATACTAAGTGTTCGGTAACGCCCGCGAGTCTCCAAACGGTGTTATTTATAGGCGCAACAGACCCCCTCCCGCACCTTTCAACGGCTAGATAGGCATTAAATGCGACCTCTGGTGGCCAAATCCCTCGGATCTTTCAGTCTTCTCATTTGTTAGTCTGTCCAGAATGGCTATCTTCCCTTTAAATGCTAAAGCAGTTGCTACAACGGTCATTTTAATGGCTATTTTCTCAAAAGGCATGCAATGGCTATTTTTCTCTGAATGCTGCACTGAACTGCGTGATAGGCAATTCTGACTCCTGTGCAGTGCCTTTGCGGTACTGATCTTTGAACTGCGCGACCATTTATCTATTGCTCTCTTCATCGTTCATGCGCAGCTCCTGAAGTGCTGTGCTACTCATACATTCTTCCTTTATGTTACATGTACAGACTCTATACATTTCTAGTGCCCAATTTCAACTGTACTTGACACTTAGAAATTTCTCCCCATGTTTATTTTTCTGCATGCTGCGAAGTAGGACTATCGCGGTACAGTTTAAGTCTGCTTCCATTTATCATAGTGGGTAGGGTATCACCAGCTAAAGTAGCTAACTGAACTACAGCACTGTTAGTAACATGCATAACAATGTATGGACCAAGCCAATGTATTTTAAACTTGCCAGGAAATTTCATGAACTTGCTATCATACAAGAGGACTAAGTCACCTACCTAAAAGCATTTGTTCCTAATATGGTGATCATGCCATGCCTTTTCACGATCCTTCTAGACTTGCTGTTGAAAGTGTTGAGATATTGTAACTTCAAAGAATATTATATTTGTACTTTATTATTCCAGAGATGTTTCATTCCTCTGTGAAGATCTTATTGTATATCCGGAGATGTTTATTCCTCCGTCGGAATGTGGTAACTCGGGTTATTAGACTTCCCTAGTGGGGGTCGGCCCTGTATGTGTTATGTGGGTCAAAGGGTTATTAGACCACCCTAGAGGGGTCGGCCCAATCAGTTGTAGTGGGGTATTTAACCCATTGGTTAAATACGAGCCTACGTGTACCTGTGTAAAATACATGTCAGTGTAGTGTATAAATAGACGAGGTGTGTTCCTCATTTGACACACTCACTCACTTGAGGATAGCGCACTTGTGGAGGAGAGGTCTGCTATTGTGGAGGAGCAGATCATGTCTTAGGGTTTCATCTTTGTATATTGCTGGTCATCTATATTGAGGAAGCTTTGCTGGGTTTTCTACCCCATGAGGGTTTCCCAGGATAAATCTCTGTCTCTTGTGTTTATGCTATGCTTGTTGTTTCTTCAGTGATCCTGTATATGCTATTATTGTGAAATGGAATGTAATGCTGTTATTTTCTGTCTTATCATATTGAATTTTAACATGGTATCAGAGCTAACCTGAAGGAAGGCAAGGTATGGCACTTACGACACTTGCTTTACTTATGACGATTTGAAGGTTAGGGTTTTTCATAGCAAAAACCAGTCATCGTGGAACTTTCGCCATAAATCCATTTTGGCGAAGGTTCAGGATCTAAAAAGTTTACAGGTCGAAGATAACATCCCCAGGTACCTTGTGTCCAAAGGGAACCCTCCGATTCATTGTACTTTGTGAGTTATGATCAGTACAAGTTAGGGTTTTTGCCTCTTCCAGATCTCAGTCAAAATCAGGTGACCTTGGAAAAAATGTCATAACTTGGGCTAGGAAGCTCCAAATGAAATTTCGTAAAAATTTACAGGTAGTACACAGACTGTACTATCTCAGGAAACTTTTTCAGAGGCCGAAGGTGAACCAGTGACACGTGGAACGCCGTACAAGTGCGCTCTCCGGTTTTATCCCATAAACAGGTCACGTTACGACACTTGGAATAGATCTCTCTCAGAGAGTCCAATTGAGATCAGACCTATCAGGATGGAAAGATAACAGGTCGAGCTATCTTAGGAAAAGTTTTCAGAGGCAGAAGTTCAAACAGTGACACGTGGCATGCTGTACAAGTTCGCTCTCCTGTTTTATCCCATAAACAGGTCACGTTGCGACACTTGGCATAACTTTCTCTCAGAAAACCCAATTGAGGTCAGACCTGTCAGGATGGAAAGATCAAAGGTCAAGCTACTGCAGAAAAAGGGTTTCAGACCCTGTGGAGAAAAAATTTCAGATTTATAGCAGAAACAATCAGGTGCATATTTCTGTCAAACAGAATTATTTTTGGAGCACCTTTATTCATGGCTTCCGGAATTTAGGGTTTCGGAGAAAGTTAGAATTTTTGGAATCGGAGTCCACGGCTGAATGCTACTCAGGAAAACCGAAATTTAGAGACCAAGATCAAATTTTTTGGTTGGGTGGAAGACCGGGCTTGATCAAACCCCAGTTCGGGATTTTGATCGGAAAGATGGAAAATTAGGGCTTCAGCAAAAGTTGGAATTTTTGAAGTCTGTAACCACGGCTGGAAGCTCCTAAGAAAAATAAGAGTTTAGAGCCTTGGATCGAACCTTTTGTTTGGGCAGAAGGGTGGGCTTCATCAAAACCTAGTTCGGGATCCTGTCCAGAAGATCCAGAAGTTTCAAAGGCAATTTTGAGGGGTCAAATTTTGGAGATTCCAAAATTGAAGTATGCCAGTTTGATCAGCTCAGCAAGACATATTCTTTCATCCATTCAGAAGTGTGAAAGTCAAAGTTTGAATCTTTAGGGTTTCTCTAGCAAACCCTAATCAAGCTCCAGATCAAGTTTCAGGGGGAGTTGAGGCTAAGGCCTTACATAAGAAGACTACAAGAAGTCTCGACAGGTATGACTTAAGGAGGTTCAGGTATGTCTTGAAATCTAATTCTTGATTAAGTTCATGATGTGTTTGTCTTCATATTATTTACTAGTACAATCTTGATTAATGTTAGAATTGTCTTATCACCCTAGTAACAATATGAATGAATGTGAATGATCAAAGACATTCATTGATTAGGGCTATATGATTGTACTAATGCATTATGATGTTGTCTGCTAACAAGATACAGGTACATCACAAAAGACAAATCAGGTTCCATGACCATGAAAACATGAAGACAAAGACTCATCCATAATATTTGTTCTACTTACGAGGTATGTATGACTTTGTTATATTATGCTTAACCTATGAGACATGTAGGTTCTAGCTCAGGATCTCTAAATCATTGAAGAGATTGTTTAGGTATGTTGTACATAACTAAGTAGGTTTACTAATCCAGGTATGTTTCCCATGAATCTTACCTTGTGTTAGGATCCCTTATATAAGTATACTTGGTATGATTGGTTATGCTTATTCATAAAGTTAGTAATCAAGGGATTATGCATATTATGTCTTTTATCTTGATTGATAAAATGCATGAGTAAAAGAAGACTTCCCTGAAATCTTGAATACTAATGTTTATTAACTATAATCATGACTATACATTTTCAAGATTATTTAGAACTATAATGTTTTGATAACATTTAGAACATACTAATGGGTGTATTTTTGTGTATGAGATCATGAGGATGACACTTGAACATGCACAGTGGTACAGAATGAATAGAAGTTCAAAAGATATACAGAAGATCAAGCGGGAGGCAACCACACAAACATAAAAGATAAGTATTTGAGTTGTTATTTGAAATAGTAATGATATTGCCTGTAATAGGTTGTATGCATATTTGTATTCCTAGAATATATGATGCTGAGTGTAAACATTCATAGAGCATTGAACAGTATACTACTAATGTGCATATGATTGGTAAGTTGGACAAACATTCCATTGTTGCTTGTCTAGAATGAAACCTCTTTGCTGACATGCTGAGAGCTGTGCACACTCTCGATAGTATGTTCTGGTAGAGATGGAAGGCATCTAGATAGCCACTGTATGCATACAGGATATGGGAAAGTGTTGTGCCAAAGTATTGGTCAAATTAGTTGCATAACTATGTAAATGATATCTGTATGCATAATAGGTTATCATGACAATGTGATTTGATGATTATGAAGTATTACTAATCATGTACCTAATTTTGATTTGTAGGAAAAATCATGATGAATGATGAACAAGCGATGGATGTTCAACAAAAGGATTTACAAATCAAACACACTATAGAAGGCTTGTGGCTAGAAGATTCTCTTAGAAAAGAGGAAGAGAATCATGATGAGATGTTTGTTCCAAGTGGATAGATAAAACCATTCTCTTAAAGGTGTAATCAAAGAAGAAGTGTGATTCAGGTTCTGTATGGGTACCCAGGATCGATAATCAATTGATGAGCTTAATGATCACCACGGGTGATGTGGATCTCAACCTTTGCTACAAGGTTGAATATGGTTTTTATACATAGATGACATGGATGCAAGAAGGAACTCACCACAGAGTTCGAATAATATTGAGGCTCATATCAATAGACCCATCTAACGAGAGAGGGTACAGATAGATATGCAGAAGATCATTCAATGCAGAAATGAAAATGAAAGATCTCAAATTGATGCTTTACTTCCTAGGTCTGGAAGTATGGCAAGGCTCAGAAGAAATATTTCTCAACCAAGGAAAGTATGCTGAGAAATATTAAAAGAACTTGAGGTGTTGGAATGGCCACTCTTATGGATTCCAACTTGAAGCTGTTAGGGGATGACTCATCAGAGTTAGTGGATATAACTCTGTACAGTCAAATTATTGGGTCATTGATGTATCTAACATATACTAGATTAGATATATGCTTTGTTGTGAACACCTTGAGTCAGTATCTAGTGGAAACTAGATGTGTTCACCTGATAGTTGCAAAGCATGTGATGAGGCACATAAAGGACACGATAGAATTTGATCTATGCTATCTTGAAGATCATGACTTCAGATGGTTATTCAGATTCTGATTGGGCAGGAAGTGTTTCAGACAGGAAGAACACATCGAGAGGATGTTATTGTCTGGGATTAGCCATGATCTAGTGGTTTAGCTGGAAGCAGTCTAGTGTGGCTCTCAGCACAAGCGGAATATATGGCTGCTTGCTCTGCTAGTTGTGAAGAAGTTTGGCTTCAGGATTGTTTGACTTAGAGATAGAACCAACTGAGATCCTATGTGATAATTAGAGTTGTATCAAGATGACATAGAATCTAGTGTTCCATGATAAGTCAAAGAACATAGGGAACTAACAAGATATGACGCAGAAAGGAACTATAAAGTTTGAATTTGTAACAGGTTACTGTTGTACTAACCAAACCTTTACCTCAAGTGAAGAAGTTACCAACATACTAACCAAACCTCTGTCTCGAGTGAAATTTGAATACTTCCGAGACAAGCTTGGTGTAATTCAAAAGGACCCTCCTTGAAAGGGGGAGTAATATAGTCACTGATGATGAGATTGTCTCATCGAACAACAAGGTCGATGATGAGGTAACCTGTTCTCTACACCTAGATACTTAGAAATATTTAGATTTAGGACTCTTATACTTAGAATACTTAGTTTTACTTATACATGCTTTTGACGTGAGATGTATTGATGAGAATACATGCTTTTGATGATAGATGTATTGGTGAGAATACATGCTTTTGATGATAAGATGTATTGGTAAGAATACATACTTTTGATGATACATGTATTGATTAATGTACTTGCATGGTTGAGGATACTTGTACTTGTATTGATGAGAATACATGTGAGGATTGTATCATCCTTGAACACTTGTTCTAAAGTGAGCCGTAGATAGGTGTCTCTGAGAAAGAAGAGGTATTGTATCATCCCTGGACTTCAGTTCCTGAATTGATCCGTAGACGTATGGTCTTCGAGAATGAAGTCCTTAGTGGACAGTTGAGGGGATTGGATCATCCCTGGACTTTCAGTCCTAAAGAGAGCCGTAGACGTGAGGTCTCCGAGAATGAAGTCCTTAATGGACAGTTGAGGGGATTGGATCATCCCTAGACTTTCAGTCCTAAAGAGAGCCGTAGACGTGAGGTCTCCGAGAATGAAGTCCTTAGTGGACAGTTGAGGGGATTGGATCATCCCTGGACTTTCAATCCTAAAGAGAGCCGTAGACGTGAGGTCTCTGAGAATGAAGTCCTTAGTGGACAGTTGAGGGGATTGGATCATCCCTGGACTTTCAGTCCTAAAGAGAGCCGTAGACGTGAGGTCTCCGAGAATGAAGTCCTTAGTGGACAGTTGAGGGGATTGGATCATCCCTGGACTTTCAGTCCTAAAGAGAGCTGTAGACGTGAGGTCTCCGAGAATGAAGTACTTAGTGGACAGTTGAGGGGATTGGATCATCCCTGGACTTTCAGTCCTAAAGAGAGCCGTAGACGTATGGTCTCCGAGAAGTGGGGATTGTATCATCCCCGAACTTCGGTCCCTGAATTGATCCGTAGACGTGTGGTCTCCGAGAAGTGGGGATTGTATCATCCCTGGACTTCGGTCCCTGAATTGATCCGTAGACGTGTGGTCTCCGAGAAGTGGGGATTGTATCATTCCTGGTAGACGTGTGGTCTCCGAGAAGTGGGGATTGTATCATCCCCGGACTTCGGTCCCTGAATTGATCCGTAGATGTGTGGTCTCCGAGAAGTGGGGATTGTATCATCCCCAGACTTCGGTCCCTGAATTGATCCGTAGACGTGTGGTCTCCGAGAAGTGGGGATTGTATCATCCCCGGACTTCGGTCCCTGAACTGATCCGTAGACATGTGGTCTCTGAGAAGTGGGGATTGTATCATCCCCGGACTTCGGTCCCTGAATTGATCCATAGACGTGTGGTCTCCGAGAAGTGGGGATTGTATCATCCCCGGACTTCGGTCCCTGAATTGATCCGTAGATGTGTGGTCTCCGAGAAGTGGGGATTGTATCATCCCCGGACTTCGGTCCCTGAATTGATCCGTAGAAGTGTGGTCTCCGAGAAGTGGGGATTGTATCATCCCTGGACTTTGGTCCCTGAACTGATCCGTAGACGTGTGGTCTCCGAGAAGTGGGGATTGTATCATCCCCGGACTTTGGTCCCTGAATTGATCCGTAGACGATTGGTCTCCGAGAAAGTAATTTTTATTATGATGTGGTTACTTGTATCGGTATGGATACTTGTATTGATGATGTGGTTACTTGTATTGATGATGTGGTTACTTGTATCTGTAGGATACTTGTATTGATGATGTGGTTACTTGTATCAGTAGGATACTAGGATTGATGATGTGGTTACTTGTATCGGTATGGATACTTGTATTGATGATGTGGTTACTTGTATCGGTAGGATACTTGTATTGATGATGTGGTTACTTGTATCGGTAGGATACTAGTATTGATGATGTGGTTACTTGTATCGGTATGGATACTTGTATTGATGATGTGGTTACTTGTATCGGTAGGATACATGTATTGATGACATGGTTACTTGTATCAGTATGGATACTTGTATTGATGATATGTATACTTGTATTGGCATGAATACTTGTACTAATGATGTGGATACTTGTATTGTTATGGATACCTGTATTGATGACGATGCTGAGGATCGTGTGATGACGATGCTGAGGATCGTGTGATGACGATGCTGATGATCGTGTGATGACGATGCTGATGATCATGTGATGACGATGTTGATGATCGTGTGATGATGATGCTGATGATCGTGTGATGATGATGCTGATGATCGTGTGATGACGATGCTGATGATCATGAGATGACGATGCTGATGATCGTGTGATGACGATGCTGATGATCGTGTGATGACGATGCTGATGATCGTGTGATGACGATGCTGATGATCATGAGATGACGATGTTGATGATCGTGTGATGACGATGCTAATGATCGTGAGATGACGATGCTGATGATCGTGTGATGACGATAATCGTGAGGATCCAGATGATGATATTGTTGTAGCTGTTCAAGTGCTACAAAAGATAAAGACTCAATACTGAAGATGTCGATGTTCTAGTATTGAAGATGTTCTAGTAACTGCTTGAGTTACTAATGATGTTGAGAAAGCTTCCAATGATTTATAGATGTATCATGTATGATGTTGATGACTCCTTACTCGTGCAGATGTTGTTATAATATCCTTCTCGTTAAGGGGGAGTGTTGAGATATTGTAACTTCAAAGAATATTATATTTGTACTTTATTATTCCAGAGATGTTTCATTCCTCTGTGAAGATCTTATTGTATATCCGGAGATGTTTATTCCTCCGTCGGAATGTGGTAACTCGGGTTATTAGACTTCCCTAGTGGGGGTCGGCCCTGTATGTGTTATGTGGGTCAAAGGGTTATTAGACAACCCTAGATGGGTCGGCCCAATCAGTTGTAGTGGGGTATTTAACCCATTGGTTAAATACGAGCCTACGTGTACCTGTGTAAAATACATGTCAGTGTAGTGTATAAATAGAGGAGGTGTGTTCCTCATTTGACACACTCACTCACTTGAGGATAGCGCACTTGTGGAGGAGAGGTCTGCTATTGTGGAGGAGGAGATAATGTCTTAGGGTTTCATCTTTGTATATTGCTGGTCATCTATATTGAGGAAGCTTTGCTGGGTTTTCTACCCCATGAGGGTTTCCCAGGATAAATCTCTGTATCTTGTGTTTATGCTATGCTTGTTGTTTCTTCAGTGATCCTGTATATGCTATTATTGTGAAATGGAATGTAATGCTGTTATTTTCTGTCTTAGCATATTGAATTTTAACAGAAAGCCTACAATGAAACGATCCTCTTCCAAGCCGACTAATTGTAGCAGTCTTTCGTCTAATGCTTCGCGATCTTCCATTTTGGTGATGGCAGCAATCCTCAAACTGGGGACAATGTACTCCATTGGCATTATGGCCTCCTGCCCATAAGCCAACCGAAAAGGTGTCTGTCCTGTCAATTTCTTACAAGTTGTCCTGTATGCCCAAAGCACAAATTAGATGCGTAGGTCCCAATCATCCCTGTTTACATTGCACACCTTCGTCAGCGTGTTTTCCAGTATCTTATTGAAAGCTTCAACAATTCCATTTTCCTGTGGATGATATGGTGTACTGCCGTGATGCTGAATGTGGAACTCCTTTGTTAGGGCCTCTATGGTCTTATTCAGAAAGTGAGTGCCCTGATCGCTCATCAAAAATTTTGGATAGCTGAATCTTGACAAAATTTCCTCAAAAATGAACTGCGCTGCAGTCCTTCACTGGTTTAGCTTCTACCCATCTAGTGAGGTAATCTGTGGTAGTAATAATATACCTCGCACCCGTTCTCTTTCCCGGTGGGTTTATAGGTCCCACAAAATCAACTACCCACTTCTCAAAGGCCTATAAGGTCAACTACGGGTTTAGTGGCATTTTGTCTCTCCGCGATGGCTTCCCTGTCCTCTGACAGACATCGCAGTTCCTGTAGTATTCCTTAAAATCTTTGTGGATGGTAGGCCACCATAGCCTTGCATGCAATATCTTCTGTGTAGTAGCTCTTCCTGCGTAACGACCTCCTGCGATCCGTGAATGCGCATTTGCTAGTATATATGGTTTCTCGTGGTCGAGTACACATCTGCGTAGGACTTCATCTGGTCCAAGTTTGTATAACTGACCTGCAATGATAGTGAAGTCCGTGGCATGTACTACAAGTTGCTTGTTCTACTGAACAGAAAATTCTTGCGGTGCTAGCCCTGCTGTCAGAAAATCAATGATATCCTTATAGTAATCATCTGCAACCTGTATAGAAAATAGCTGCATATTGGGTAGACTGTCTTCAATGTTCGTTGGCTCCTCTCCCAACTCTATTCTAGACAGGTGGTCAAGTCCCAAATTTAGCCTGCCGGGTTTAACAATGATCTAGAAGTCGTACTCCTGGAACAACAACAATCATCTACATATATTCCCCCCTAAGACTGGCTTATTGACCAAGTATTTCAATGCAGAATGATCAGTGAACATGAGGAAGTGCACACAAAGTAGATAATTTCTAAACTTCTGAAGGGCGTATACCATCGCAAGTCCTTCCCACTCAGTAGTGGTATAGTTCTTCTCTGTTGTCGATAGCTTCCTACTAGAAAATGCAATAGGGTGGTCAATACCCCCTTCTCCTGGCTGAGCTAACACAATACCCAGGGAAATGCATGATGCATCCATGTGAACATGAAATGGCTTTGCCCAGTCTGGAAATACTAGGATCGACGCGGTAACCACCTTTTCCTTAAGGGTCTCAAAACCCTGTTCGCACTCTTCATTCCAAACGAACGACATGTCCTTCTTCAACAACTTCTCCATTGCTGTAGTTATCTGTGCGTAACCTTTAATGAACTTCCTGTAATAACCTGTATGACCCAAGGTAGAGCACAACATCTTAACTGAAGTTGGTGTACGTAAATTCACAATAATGGCGATCTTCACAGGGTCCACCATCAAGCCCTGCTTACAAACAATATGTCCCAGTAAGATTCCATATGGAACACAGAAGATGCACTTCTTCAGATTTAGCGAGATCTGATGCTGTCTACATTTTTCAAACATCATTCTTAGATTTGCACAATGGTTTTTCAGCAAACCAAAGATAGTCCAGTCATCAAAATATGCTTCCAGAAACTTATGCATGAAATATTTGAACGCCACAATGACAACTCTAGAGAATATGGCAGGCGCGTTCTTCAGACCAAACGGCATGACTGTATACTGGAACGAGCCCCATTCCGTAGAAAATGTCATCTTGTGCCTATCTACGGGATGAATCCTGATCTGATGATAACTGGAGAACCCATCAGTAAAGGAATAGGCCTCACTCCCTCCAACATTGTCAAGTAATTCATCCATAAAAGGAGTAGGGAATGGGTCATACATAGAGGCATCATTAAGTTTTCTAAGATTAACACATATCATGATCTCACCCTTCGTCTTCTTGTCCTGGACATCCATAGGACTGATCCATTCAGATTCCTCAATAGGTTCAATGATTCCTGCCTCTAACATTTCGTCCAACTCTGCGTGGACTCTCTATTTGTACCGTGGATTCAGTCTATACGGTTGCTACTTCATAGGCTTAGTGCCCGGCTTCAAAGGGATTTTCATGACTCCTAAGTCACCCAATATTCCTTTCATTTATGTAAACTTGGTGGGAAATAGCTCCTGATATTTGTGCAAAATGTCTACAATCTCTGCGATAGTCTGATCATCCCAGTAGTCTCCGATAGATGCAAACTTCGGCTCCTCAGTCGTGTCAATGTTCACCTTCTGTGTCTTGACTGGTCCACTCATGTCTGGGATTTCCAATGGTGGTCCTTCTATATCGCGCGCACCTTCTGACTCTGGTATATTCATCTTCATCTTCTTGTCTTCCATGCTCATCATCCTCAGCTAAATTATAACAATCTATCGGATGTTCTTCATGTTCTCTCCAATATGAGTGTATATTCGCAGGACTATCATCTGTGCCAAAGAATTCTTCCCTTGACATATCTTCGCGAGGATAATCTATTCTGAATACATGTTCCTTGATTATCTGCAGTGCCTCATGTATCAAAGGGTTCTCATCCTCGAAGCTGAAATATCTCTGGAAGTTCGTAGTTAATGTTTCCCAATCTGAGGTTTCCCTGCATAACTCCAGGACTAGATACCATTTCTTTTGAATATCCTCTTCCAAAGTATGCACAAATAGGTGCACCCACTCTTCAGGTGACCTTTCTTCCCATGTCTGTGAATAGACTTTCACATGCTGGTTAGGATTTGTCTGCCCGTTGAAATTCTCAAAGGGTAAGGTAACCCTTTCTGCGAACCGAATCTGTATCTTTGTTCTGCATTGCTCCCAAGTGATCAATATGTGTTTGTACGAAGCGCACCATCTAGCAGGTATGCCATGGAGTGCCATATCCAATGCTGGTAACCTTTGCTCTTCTGGAGCTGCTGCAGTATAGTCTTGAATAAAAGTATAAACATTAGCATAACCATCAAATGTAGGGATCAGACTTACCTCCTTTCCAATCCAGTGCAGTGATTTCGTGACCTGCGCACACCTTCTAGCTGACACTTCATGCATGCGACTCTGCCAGTTTTCCAGTCCAGCATCGGAGTCAGAAATGCAGGAGCTATCACATCTTCAGCTGAGTGCCCCATCCGCACTAGGATTAATGTAATCCTCCTGGTTCACAGTCATCTGGTACAGTCGAACCAAATCCTAGGCCTTAGATTCCTCCTGAATTGGCTCACTATATCTATCCCCATCTACAGGATCCAATGGTGCGATAACCCACAGATGCTTGCCTTCGAATATCATCTTCTTTGTTTTTATATTTATAATGGCTAAATTATCAATAGCCCAGTCAGTTCCTAACATTGCAAGAAAGGGCTGGCTATCGTCAACAATCTCGATGACTTCAAAGTCCGCATGGATTTGTACTCCATCAATATCAACAACAACATTGGCCAATCATCCAAATGGTATAACTTTCTCTTGGTTGGCCATTCTCAACTGGATAGGTGACTACGATAGCTTTGGTCAACCCATTTGCTGCCATGTCTGCTTGGTCAAGACATTTACTTCTGATCCCATATCAAGGATAACTTTGTCCATCTCAAAGTCTCCTATCTGCGCAGTGAGCCTCATTTCTTGACCCGACCTCTTCTATTTCTTTGTATGATGTAGTGCGCCATTAGAATTTTCTGCTTCTGTTTGTGGTTCATATAGATTGATGAGCTTCTCCAGCTCTGCTATCATGTTTTCATTTTTTAGTAGCTTCATGTGGCTTCTTAGGAACTGCGCAACAGAGGTGCTAACATCCACTGTGTGTCTTGTCTTGTCATATGCAGCAGATGTGTCTTCAACACATGGTACTTCGCTGCGCAGCAGGATCCTTGGTGATTTAGGTGCTGGTTCTCTGAAAGTATCCCGCGCATCAACAAAAGCTTCTTTGTTCTTCTTCAGATCTAGAGCAGGCATCTTTCCTAGGGATTTTCTTACCCATATTGTTTCAAGAGGGCTCTTCTTCGTATGAGCCTCTATTGAAGTGGAAGCCTCTACTCCCCTATCACGACCTGTCTCCATGCCACTGCGTGTGACTACTTTAATGCTAGGATCTGCAAGTTTGTTCTCTACTGCGATCCATTGGATGTTAGGGGATGACACGTCCATCCTTCTTCTTTTCTACATCTCTACCTCTAGCACTGGGAAATCTTCTATCACATGCTCAAATGATTTACAATAATTACAGGTGGTGCATGGGTTTACACAGTCTCTAAATACATGACCTGGTTGGCCACAGTTATAGCAGATGATCCCGACGTGGCCTCTTCCTTGTGCCGGGCCGGTATTTCTTCCTCTACCGCGGTATCTTCCACCATGGCATCTATAGACAAATTGATCATAATGCATGTTTTCTTGCTTTGGCTGGTTATCTTCTTGCACTCTATATATGCCAGCGCCTCTCATTGAATCCATGTCACGCTTTCTTTCATTCATTAGTTCATAGGCGCGGCAGTTAGATTCATCATGTCCAACTGATTTACAAAAATTACAATATAGGTTCTTAGGCGTCTTCACATATTTCTGTATTAGGTAACAATATTCAGGTCTATGACCAGTAGTTTTGCAGATCTCACACCAGGGTGCCTGGTTCTGATTGATGGGGTTAGGCACACCACTACCGAGATAGTCGTGGTATAGAGGACAATGTTCGCAGTCAAGGCCTTCTCCTTTGCAACTCGTGCACCAGATCTCATGATGAGGTTGATATCACTGTTCTTTTCCATTCTTCATGCTCTATAGTTCTAGTGTCATGGTGGTAAGCTGGTTCTGAATCTACGTCATCCTAGGACTAGACTCACCAATCGACGAAGCCTCCGACTTCATCACGATTTCCATGAACTCTGCCTAGGATGTAACCTTCTACTACATCAATGGTAATCTAATGTGGGGTAACAGTGTAGCAATGAACCATTGCTTGTGCTGATTTGGAGCTATAACAAAGCTTACTTGGTCTAATAGGGTCTTGAACTTCTGATCAAACTCCCAAACTGATTTTGTCGGTCTCTACTTGATTTCCTTCAGCTCAGTTATACACTGAGACTCAAACTTTGGTCTCTTGAATTTTGCTATCACCACAGCTTTAATCTTTGCTAGGGTTCTAGGCTGCATGGTAGAATACTTCATGAACCAGTGCAGTGCTCTATCTCTGAATGTGGTAACAAGCTGGGATTTCTTCTCATCATCATCCTGGATTTGTATGACACTCCAGACAGCTGCACAAAGGAACCAGTGTTGGTCAGGATCTTCTAGACCTGTCCCTTTGAATATAGGTAGCTTCATATCCGTATGGGCCATGGTTCTAGGGGGAGGTGTAGCACTCGAAGGGGCACCTTGAGGTGTGCCCTGAGGGGTGCTAGGGTGTCGTAAAGGACTCTGCACAATAAAAACAAATGGGCATATAGGGGTAGATGTACTAGGATGCGTATTCGGCGGGGTGGGCTCTGCAAGTGGAGGGTTCTAGGGGGTAAATGGGGGTGCAGCTTCATTTTCAATATCAGAAGGAATCTCAGTATCTATGTGGAGTCCAGAGCCTCCAGGATTCTTATTGAACTTGTATCTTTTCCCACTCCTTAAGTTGTGAGTATCTTCGTCGGAATCGCTATAAATGCTATTTACCATGACAACTTGAAAAGATTACTGCATTCTTAAAACACCTTTCTCAGCTAACAACATCTTAATGTATAGACTGAGATTGTTTAGGAACTTACCTTGGAAACCTCCGAAAAAGTGTGCCTCTACTTGGCTATAGGATTTGAGCGTATCCACAACAAACTCTGTGACAAATCCTTCTAGCATATGATCGACCCAAAAGTCCACTGCACGCATCAATGCATTGTCTATTGCCTTGAGCTGTGATATGAGCTCAAGATTCCACTATGTAGGAACACCTCCTTGAAAACAGGTTTTCTTTTTGGTGAGCCGTGAGATCCACGCATGCAGCTCGTCCAAAAATGTAGCCCAGAAAATTTCGTGAATGTCGTCCAACAAATATCTGTCCGACCACTATGTATCGCTTGGACGCGGATGTCTGTTCTCTTGTCTTTTAAAGTCTCTTATGGTCTTATCCCAGCAAGCCTTGATTTTTGTCTTCTCAGGATGCCTATTCAATGCACTTTCCAGGAGCTCAGACTCTTCATCACTCATCATGACTGGAACTCATCATGGATTCTAGCATGACAACGAAACCATTTGTTGGATATCAAATGCTGACTAGAGGTTTTATGAAGACCCAAGTTCTGTGCAATTACCTTAAACCAACAAAACCCATTCGCACCAGCGCTTTCGGCAATAGCCTACGAGCAGGTTGAGGTCTCACCCGAGGTGTTTCTAATGGGTCACTGCAGACTCAGATGTCCACAGTGAGTGATGAGTTGATAACAATGACGACTATGGACTCAGATGTCCACAGTGAGTGATGAGTTGATAACTATGATGAAGTTCGCGGCAGTGCACTGACTATATGCTGTGAGGGTCGGACTATGCAGTGATGGTCAACACCACGGCCCGCACCACTATCTTCTGCCTTATTGTGAGACTTGATGCTACACTGCGAGCACCACTACTTGACTCCCTACACTTGGACTATTTGAAAAATGCTTAAGGCAATGAGCTGAATATCATTCATCCATTCAGTCATACACTTAACTAGCTTACTACTTAATGCTCCCTCACACACTCAGTATGTTACTATTTTAAGCATAACCCTCAAGTGTGAAATGACTATCACGCATTCGTCAACTGTGATCATAGCGGTACTTATGCAACTCCCTCCTTACTCAAGAAGGTGGTTTATTTATAGTTCTCAAAAGCAATGGTGAATATTAACCATACATCTATTCATGCAGACTTAACATATCATTCCATACTTTCTTGATGGAAAATGCATATAAAAGCCTTCTCATAATAGACTACAAGTAAACATTCCAACATCCAACTACAAAATAGCTAAATATAAATGCAAACACATAAACATTCAGTCTCACAACACACTATTTAACGTGGTTCACTTCCCCGGATGGAAAGCTACGTCGGAAAGAACTGTGTTTGATATTTCTTTTAAGGAAGGGTTCACAGTTCTTAGCCACGCACTTAGCTGCGGCTCTCTTCTTGCTCAGATAGGTCTCTACGCACTCAGCTGTAGAGCCTTTTCAATGTATTCTTGGTTCAAAAGATATTACAATACAATATGATCACCATAACCATCACTAACAATGACCAACCATGACCAACCCTTCCTATACAAAAATGGTCTTTTTTTATAGATCACGCCAAAAGGTCATGTCTTTACAACATTGAAGACCGAAACCCTTAGGGTTTCCAAACCACTACGGTCCCTCTGAACTGTCATGGCGGCTTCTGATAGCGATTCTGCTGTTGTGGCAGTCCTCCACACCTTAGATCCGTCACTTTCATCCTTCCTGTTGTGCGCACACCAATAGGTCATCCACTTCGAGCCGCCCTTCCACTAGCGGACTCGTGCGAATGGCTCAGCTCCCAGTCGCTTTCTCTGTAGGTCATCCATCCCTTAACGGAAACGTACAACTGGTTCAGCTCCTAGTTGCTTTCCATCCATTTTTTTCCTCTTAACGGTCACGTACCCTGCTGCATGCCAAAATGTCACTTTCCTGACTTGTCCTCTGCTTAATGGACTCATACAGTTGGCCGCCATCCCGATCTGCTTATGTCCACAACTCGGCATCTTTTCAACATTCTTACCAAAAGTAGACCACCGCTGGTCTATCCGCTATATCTAGCCATCCTCTATCCAGTACACAACTTTACTGGTTCCACATGGCCTACTACCTTCGTAGCACTAAAATATGTAGTGATGATCTTCGCGGCATCCTTCAAAACTTGGTACTGCGCACATCTTCGCAGCACTCCCAATACTTAGGCAAAATTTGATATTCTGAACTGTGCACAGCTCAGGTCCATTCATCATAAAAAATTTCACCAAAAATGGCCCTATTGGGCCAGGCCCAACAATGATGTACGCTCTTTTATGGGATTAACCGGGTACTATCAGAAATTCATTCAATGATTTTCCAAAGTGGTTCATCCTATCACATCCCTTCAAAGAAAGGAAGTCAAGTTTATTTGGATAGACAAATGTGAAGATAGTTTTGCAAAGCTAAAATAGTTGCTTACTTCAACTCCTGTTCTAAAGGTGGCTGATCCATATCGTGACTTTGTAGTATGCACGAATGCGTGCAAGGAAGGATTGGGAGTTGTGTTAACACAACATTGTTCTGTAATCAGTTATGAATCAAGGAAATTAAAGATGCATGAAGTAAACTATGAAATACATGATTTAGGACTAACTACCTTTTGAGGCCTCAGGGGTGCAGTGTAATTGCAAGGTGCTGGAATGGATGCAAGGCTCCCAACAGAGGGTGAAAACCTAGATTGAAAGGCTTCGAAAGACCTTACGCAAGGGCAATTATATCCCCAGCCTGTTTGGTATGGAAATCTCCCATGGATATTCGACCTCCGCTAGCACTCTATGAGTTGGTGTTTTGATCAATAGATTAGTTCCCCAATTAACGAAAACAAAAGTATGAAAACTTAGTACGTTCTAACTTAACCTATTAAAGACAAAAGGATCTAAGTTAGGTTAGATATAATCTAAGGGAAAGCTTGTTGTTGTGCAGATCAATCTTGATGTCAGAGGAATAAGTATATTTGTCAACTTCAACAGAAATGTAAAAGATGCACTTACTTATTCACTTAAATCATAATCAATTAATGAAAATTAAGTGACAATAATATAAGCATGTAATCTGTTCAAGATTAACCTGTAATCACTCTGCTAATTGAAAAATTAACAATGATTAAATTGAATGTTGATCATTTGCATAAATCAATAAAGAAAACATCTCAATTGATCAGCCATTTTCTTACATAGATCAGCCATAAAGAGAAATCAATATAACAAATCCTTTTGTAAACTAATGTTTGCAAAAGATTAGACACTATAGATGATAATTTGAAGTAAGAAACCAGGCACTATCAAATAAATTTGAACAATAAACAAGAGATGATACAAAGGGATTACTTTACTGTATTAATGAAGTTTGTAAACAAAATTACAAAGCTCTGCTAAGACATAGTATCTCCAGTCGTCTCCTACTGATTTCTAACCCAAAAATTGTCAACCCCTAACATCGAGATGCATTCCTCTTTAAATAAGAATTATAACAGAGTACGAATGGAAATTCCCAAAAGTTAGGGATTACAAAGTTCGGATCAGGCTATTGATCAAGGGAATTCTGCCAAAATAATCTGAACAATTTTAACTCAAAAATCCCTCCCCAAGCCTGAGTTGAAGTTTAAACTAAGGGTGATTTTCTAATTTCGAGAAAATCCCGTACAAAAATTGTGGAATTTAACAACGACCCACTAGCGGTCGATAGTATGCAAGAGCAGGTCCAACAAATCTTCCTATTGAATCGCCATGGAATCCTCCGGCTGATCCATAACATTTTCAAAAACAGAAAAATCGGACAACGAGTCTTGCTTCTCGGGAGCTAGTGGAGTATCGAGTTCCTTATTGATCATAAAATCTTGGATAGTGGATTCATCTCAATCGCGCTACTATTCATTGATTTTCTCTTCATTCTTCTCAGGAAGTGGTATGTAAATGGGCAGAGTTTCAGAATCTTCCTCTTCGCTATCACTACTAGTATCAGGAACACCCGCATCAAAGGGTGGTGACATAGGCTCTTGAAATAACAAAGGGTGAAGTTCTTCTTGCACATAACGCCCATCAAAGGATTCATAACTTGTCTGCATGTTACTCACACCAGATCATCAGAAAGAGAGCTTCCAAAATAAACAGGAAACTTTTCTAACAAATACAGACGATGAACTAAGTGCTTCATACTTGTGACCATATTTAAGAAGAGTTAAAGAAAATCATAATGATTGAATATGATGAGCTGCTATGATTAAAATGATATGAATTTGGAAATGCAATCATTCGAAAAGTATTGAGACGACGTCACAGCATGTTAATCCAAGATGGATCATAACAAAGTACAATCTTAACAGAATCACGGATGATTCGAAGTTGCATCTAAAAACTGTCATTACAAGCCAATCTAATCAAGAAATCATATGTTCATAGGTGATCATGAGGTGAGCATTGTGGTGAGAAACCTTGTCATAAGAACAATGTAAGCTAGGCATTAAAATGTAAGTTCGAATGATGGAATTTCATCCACTGGATTAAAGGAATCGACGGCGAAGATTAACAAATGCAGGGTGTGGGATCAAGTCCTAGAAATTTATTCACAAATTTATTCCTGATTAATGAAAGCTGCAACCCGAAGCTTGCGGGTTTTGGGACTGCAAACTGAACTAAAATGCATAAATGGGCTACAGAAAGATGCAACTCGAAACTTGAGGGTGGTGGATTTTGCAAATAGAAACAAACTGCAAAAATGAAAAAGTGTTTCCCGCATCCCGCAAATTGCGGGTTGCGGGTTTAGTAAACACGCAACGCAACTAAAAGGAGAAACGAAAAATACGAAATTCGGAGGCCACAACTATGGGTTTCGAGTTTTGAGATGGAAATTTCCCAAAATTATTAGCAAAGGGGTTCCCTCAACCCGCACCTGTCGGGTTGTGGGTTTCGGGTTTCCCAAAATCAAACGACTAAAAATAAATTCTTGTAACCTACGCTTTTCAGGTTGCGGGTTTCCGGCTGTCAGAAAGTCAGATTTTGGGTTGGCAGAGGTAAAGGACAAAATGCTTAAAAATCAAAGCTTCTAGTAAACCAGAAACACTTAGAAAATTCCAAGAGAAATAGTGACAATCAAAGCAAAGAAGGGTACAGGTACAAGATCATAGAAACAAAGTTCAAAACCTCATGTTCATGAGAGCACCTACCCAAATACCTTTGTGTTTATTTCAAAATGGGCCCCCTGTGCTCTGCTAAAGCATGGGATCTATTGTAGCCACAACAAATGGCAATTGGCTGGGAAGAACCAATTATTTCTGCAAACAACCTTGAGTTAGAGAAAATATATCAGTCTACTGCTTTTTGAACCTAAAATTTTTAGAAAATATTTATAAAAGGGACAACAAACAAGCATAAAACATAAGATTGGTATTTTCCCAACCATGATCATATTAAAAATAATGCAAATCTGATAAGGAGAATTAAGAAACAATAGGGATCCTTTACTATTATGTAATCATCGACCGCTAGCTTGTGTTGAATCCATGACTAGCTTAAAACTACTCATGGATATCTAATTTACATATCACCTTGGTTTATTAATTGCTTATATGTACAATAATTTCTTTTGTGTGTATATACACATTTTTTTTCTCTCTCTTTTCTTTCTTGAAATAAAATGAACAACTGCACATAAGACCTTGTTGATACAAGACCATTGCTCTGACTTGGTAATCAGATATCAGCAGTGCCATTCACAGACCTAATCCATAAACTGATCGAGCTAGCTCGATAAGGAGACCCCTTGTCCTTTAGCTATGACACTGAAGGAAACTATCATGGCTTGGTGACTACATGATGATATCTCCAGTCCAAATTAAACCCATGATCATGGCAGGGATGGCTTGTAATAAGACCCCCCTTTTCTTATACACAACAAGTATCTTATAAAAGAGAAATATAGATTTTATTCAAAGAAAAGACTACAAGGCACTGCCAAGGCTTGGTAACCTCATGATAGTAGCATTACTCACCAGTGTTTCATAGATCATGAATGGACCGACCTGTGATAGGATCTTCCACCTCTCAGCAAAACTGAGAGTCATCTTCCAAGTGTGGTGGCTTGATGTGAAGATGTCATTCCACTAAATACATATGAACCTAAAGGGCTGGCTTAAGATAAGACCCCCCTACTTGTAATCTATAATTATTTAAGAAAGATATTATCAAGGTGATTGTAAAAGGATCCAAAGTAGATAAAGTTGATCAGGTTATTAGGATATGCTGTGACAATGAGACATAAGATAAGAATATTTCAACAGTTCTCAATATCTCAATTAAACAGATAAAAAATGTAAAAGATAATAACCAAGGTAGAAAGGTATCAATCAAGGTCCTGCATCTATTGGTTCTGCGCTCTTTACAAAACAAATTCTGATATCAGCCGAAAGAAACTGAGACTAACATACTATTCTGCAAATTCAGTTGAAATCATCTTTGAGTAAAACTGGTTTTAAACCATTACCAAATGTGTGGAGTTTATTATCAATAAAATGAAAGAAACCAATCAAACAAATAAAACAGAAAACACACACCAAACCTATGTACAAAAGAACCTATTGTTCAGACGAAGTACTTTTTGAGCAGTGAAACATTCACTGGGTAGGTGTCCACGACTCCCTCCAGTGTTTGTAATCAGACAGTACTGGGACCCATCTTTTTTGTAATAATGAAAGGCCCCAGCCAAAGGCGCTGGAATTTGGTATACTGGTTTTTATCTTTATGTTGTTTGTCCCATCTTAATACCAAATCCCCAACTAAGAATTCCCTATTAGATGAATATTTCTCATCAAACCATCTCTTCACCATCTACTGATGATGATATAACTTATTCTTAGCCACTTCTCTGTCTTCCTCCAACTTAAGCAAAATGTCAATCCTCTTCTGAAGAGGAGAAGAATCATCTTATTTAATAGATTGGGCTAATTGTAATGATTGAATGGTAAGGTTGGAAGGAAGAATGGCCTCCTTTCCATAAACCAAACAATAAGGGGAATTCCCAATGGCTGCTTTTGGAGTAACCTGATCTGCCCAAAGAGCATTATAGAGCTGTGTGTGCCAATCCCTATGATGAGTGGCTACTGTCTTCTTGAGAATATCTATCAGGTTCTTATTTGAAGACTCAGTGAGCCCATTACCATGTGGGTGATAATTGGCAGAAAATTTTAATTTAATCCCTCTTTCAAGGGCATACTGTGTCAATTCAATCGAAGAAAAATAGGATGCATTATGAAAAACAAGATACTCAGGGGCACCAAACCTTCTAACTATCTGATTGTCTAGGAAAGAGATTACTTGGTTTGCATTGCACTGCTTCAGGGGAACTGCTTCTGTCCATCTGGTGAAGTAATTAGTGGTTGTAAGCATGTACCTAAGTTGCAGGGATGAGGTAGGGTTTATTGGTGCACTAAAATCCAGTCCCCATTGCTGAAATGGGAACTGAATTGTGACCGGCTATAGTCAGAACGCAGGTTTCTTGAATTTCCCTGTACATTTCTAGCATGGTTCACACTTTCTTTCATAGGCATATGCATCTTTAAACAATGTAGGCCAGTAATACCCTGCTATGAGAATTTTATGAGCTATACTTTCCCGTGAGAAATTGCCTCCAGCTGGTCCTGCATGAAATTGAAAGAGAATATCATTACTCTCATCCTTTTCCAGACACCTAAGGAAAAACACATCATAGTTTTTTCTAAACAAAACTTCATTAATGAATTAGTAAGGATCATCTTTTAATCTTAAAGCTCTTCTTTTCTTAAAGTCAAGGGTTTCAGGAGCAAACTCATGGTTAAGAAAAAACTTGATATAGTCATACCATTCGGATGCAGTGGTACCAATAGCATTGACAGAACCTGTTGGAACATCTTCCTCCTACTCCCATTTAGTTTGCTGGCATGCAGAATCATTTCACTGAGCAGTAAGAAGACAGAGAGCTTGTCCCTTTACAATTTTAGTCGGTCTAATTTCCAAATCATACTCTTGCAGGGTTGTCATCCAATGTGCCCTTTCCTCACCCAATTCCTTCTGGACTAACACATTTCTAATGGTAGAGTATGGCACAATAAA
Organism: Larix kaempferi; assembly: GCA_027924585.1. NCBI lineage: Eukaryota > Viridiplantae > Streptophyta > Pinopsida > Pinales > Pinaceae > Larix > Larix kaempferi. The sequence goes on along the minus strand of BSBM01001518.1, from coordinate 160,865 downwards.
ATTTGTTCAAGATTTTAACAAATATGGCCTATAATGCTTAATGGATTTGTAAACTGCATAGGCCTTCTTGTCAATCTATGAATAGTTAAGCTCCTCTCCTTTAAATGTTGAGCTCATAAAGGATATAGGAATCTTAATATCACTGTCATGCTTCTGTGTCAACATAGCTTCATAAGAGAAATTGGTGGAAAAACTATAGAGAATAAAATCCTTGTCAAAGTCAGGAGACATGAGAGGAGTAGCTTCAGCAATAGCCCTTCAAATTTTGACAAATGCATCTTTCTCTTCCTGTGACCAAGTAAACTATACATCTTTCTTGACTAACTGCTGCAAAGGTTTAACTATTTGTGCGAAATTAGGTACAAACCTACGTACAAAATTGATCTTATCTAGGAAGGACTACATGGCCTTGTGCAAACTGGGCAAGCCAATTTTTGAAATAGCATCGGTACATTCTGGGTCAATAATCATACCTTCTTTGGAAACGATGAAATCGAGAAGCTTCCCTTCTGTGACTGTAAAGATGGAATTTTTTGGATTGAGCGAGATACTGAACTTCCTACAATGTTCAAAAACCTGTTTCGGGGAAAAAAGATGTTCATGTCATTTCTTTGAATATATGGTAATATCATGTAAATAAACCACGACAGAGTTATGCATCAAACCTCTAAAAGGTATGTCCATAGCTCTCTGAAATGTAGCCCCGACATTTATCAACCCAAAAGGAATCCTCTTGTAGGAGAAAGTGCCCCAAGGGGTTCTAAAAGCAGTTTTGAGTTGGTCATCGGGAGCAACCATGACCTAGTTGTATCTCGAAAATCCATCCAAGAGTGAGAACATTTCTGAACTTGCTACCTTTTGCAGAATATGTTTCATGGGTGGAACAGGATAATTGTCTTTTTTGGAGGCCCTATTCAGATTTCGAAAATTGACACATAGTCTGATTTTGCAGCTCTTCATACGCACAGGCACCAAATTGGCGATCCATTGGGTGTGTCTGACAGGAAAAATAATTTGTGCCATCAACAATTTTTCTAGTTCTTTTTTCACAGAAGATTCCAAGTTGGGGTGCATTTTGTGCAGTTTCTATTGATAAGGATTCACCTCCAACTTCATAAGTATGTTGTGGTGCATGATGCTGGTATCAAAGTTTTTCAATTTGTCATAGGTCCATGCGAAAATGTATTTGTATTCTTTACATAATTTAATGATAGCCCTTCTTTCCTCGGGAGAACAATCAACTCCTATATTGATCAAATGGGGTTCTTGCTCAATACCTAAGTTGACTGGTTCGTAATTAAGTGAGGAGCTCTAGGTTTTGAAATTGGTTTTGTGTCTGAACTTGTCTTGTAAATCGTAGAAATTTTCCAAACTGATAACAGATTTTGGGATAACGTTTGAAGTATTAGAGAGTGATTTTTCATGTTCTTCTTCATCTATAGCCATGTTTTGAAACATATCCTGAGCTGTGAGGAAATCAAGTATCTACTGGTCATCGTCAAACACTTTCTAGTTTGTTACATTGTCAGGTAAGGACGGCCTGTACATGAGTTCAATTGAAAAGGTTCGAGGTGACAAACCCTCTTGTGGTATCAATCTGGATGTTGTGTTTTCCAAGAGGTCAGCATCGAAGTTCTGTGACCTAGGGACTGAGTTAATGTTAAATGAAAAAAAGGAATTGGTAAGGTCTCTTACTAGTTTCTGATAATTCATCATGAATGGAGAAAGGCAGTGTATCTTATTCCTTACTTGTTTCACAATGATTTCAGAGTTACCAAGGCAATGAATTACCTGTACACCCATATCAATAGATTTTTTAAGTCCTTGAACAAGGGCTTCATATTCAGATACGTTGTTAGTATAGTCAAATTCTAGTCTACATGCTATCATAGTTTTAATCCCTTTTGGGTTAATGAGAACACAACTTGCACCAACTCCTTCCTTAGACTTGGAGCCATCAAAAAATAAATTCCAAGCAGTTGGATCTATTCTAAAATTTGTATTTATATTAAAAAAATTATGTACAACATCTCCAGTTAAAGGTACAGAGGTAAGGTCTGAGTGATATGCGATTCTTTCCATAAATTTTCATTTGGGGAACAGCCAGCAGGCAGATCTCCAAAGAAAGTATCAAACGTAAAATGTTCAATCTATGCACTATAGTAATTGGCAAGTTCACTAGAATCGTTTAGGTCCGTGACTGTTTGTTTCATGAAAGGCTCCCTACTGATTTTGATTTTGTTGGGCTGTCCATTATAGGGTAACCATAGATGAGACCAGTCAGTTGAAAAGTAGCCCTTAAGCTTCTCTGACCAGTCCCTACTCAGCGACATCCCATAAGCTTCAGGAATGTCATCTACAACAATGCCTATAGTTTGGTGGATATGAGGATCCATAGATAATGTAAGCAGGACAGTCCTCAACCTTCCTACTACTCTGACTTTTGATCTGTCGAGTTGGACAATCTGAGTAGGGCAGGGTTCCCAAATGACATTCAATTTCCTACGCATAGATAAGGGCATCATGTTTGATGAGGCACCCGAATCTATCATGCAGTTATGTATGTTCCTGTTGAAGATTTTGAAAGTAAGAAGAAAAGGGGGTGTCCTTTTGCTTTCGGGTTTTTGATCATCTGGCTTAGTAAAAGAGTCTAGGTTGTTATTTTGTGATTCTCTAGGTTGTTTGATTATCATGCTTTTGGGTAAAGTATCCCTCATAGAAGGGATCTTCACTGTCTCTTGATGATGATCCCATAGTAGGGATTGAAACGTTGAGAACTTTCATTTCAAAAACGCAGATCCTCTCTCTCTCTCTCTCTGAGATATTTGCCTTAACTCTTTTCAACTCTTTATCTAGATTGTATTCCATCTCTGGAATAACTATATCCTTTTGGGGAACAGTCTTGCCTTTATTGGGAACTTTTGTTGAATATGAAGGTTCCTGAGGGGGTTGTGGTCTTGACCTTGTGTTATAAGGGTGTTGAACATTAAACATAGTCTCAGGTTCTTCTTCCTCTTCATTCATAGGAAGTTCAGAGAAATAGATAAAAGTGTTCACCTATAGGTCCTCTTGTTCTTCATCCTCTTCGGGTAACTGTGAATCTTGGTTGGACTAATCATTGGAGGATTCAGGACTAGTTTGAGATTCTGTTTCCAAGGCTCTAAATATGGAATAGAGTTCTTCATTTGAAAGTCCTTCAGTAGAATCAGGAGGTCATGGATTCTGAGGAGGCTGATAAGGTCTCCTAAAAGGAGGCCTTGAAAAACCTTTGTTTTGGTTTTGATTCTCATTGTTATTTATTTTCAAATCGACCATCTCATTTGACATTTTCTGAAGGAACTTCTTTACATCAGTCATGTCAAAAGGATCCTTGTTTTGGGTAGAAGCCTTGGGCACAATCTCAGTTTTATTCCTAGATGTGGAAGTAGAGGGTTGTTCTTCTACTACATCTGGACTATCCTTCAAACAATAGATATCCTTTTCAACTTGAATAGCTTCAACATAGGCTTCATATAATTTGTTTTTATGTTCCCTTTTTACCCACATTGCAATAGGGGCAGAGAGACCCTTTTCATAAAAGGAAACCAAAAGCTCTTCTGCTAGGAGAACAGGAGCAGGGATTCTATTCTTTAGGTACGAGAATATTTGATTGTAATCTTTAATCCTTTCTTTACCTTTCATTTTTATAGAAGATAATTCCAAAACTAAATCCCGTGTTGTTCTATCGTCCCCAAACTTTTGGATAAACAGCTTCTCAAAATCATCCCATGATGTTATAGATCTAGCTTCCAAGGAAAAATAACAAGTGGATGACTTGCCCGTAAACATGTAAGGGAAGAGTCTGCAAATCACATCCTCATGTATCACACTCCTAAGTTTGATAGCTTGCATGAAAGTTTTGATATGATGCAACGCAGGTGACTTATCATCTGGATTGAACTTGGGAAGCCATTTCTCAGGGTTCTTAGGTAACCTGTGTTGGTCTCCAAGTATCCACACAACATCTTGGTCAAGCCAAGGTCTGTTCTGGCCTTTCCCGACCATATATGGCTCTTCTTCTTCCTTAGACAAAGAGTTAGAGGAATGTTCACTTTCGGATGAGGTGGATGAAGATGATGGGGGAGAGGGTGGTGATCCACCTAAAGGAATTACTTGTGAAGCTAGTTTTGTTTCAGTGAACAAATCAAGATCAAATTTAGGGAGCCACTGTTGGTTTGATGAACTGTTTTGTTCAGCTATTTGCTCAGTATTTTTCTCAATAGAATTTTGATTATCTTGATTATTTTGAATGTTTTCTTATAGATTAGTGTTTTCTTGATGAATTGCTGCTAATCCTCGACTTCTTTCTAGAGAGAGCCTCTGCTGCAATCTAGCAGCACTATCACTAGACCTCTTGAGTATATATTCAAGTAAAATAGGTCCTCTAGTGGGTGATGTAATAATAATATATCCTGTTATTGGATCTCGATGAGCTATTGGTGTAACAGGGATAGTGGTAGGTTGCTGCACTGGTTTCTCAACAGTAGTAGATGCTTGTGTGTGGATCTGGGTGACAGTCAGTATTCTTGTTGGAGGAGGTTTATGAGTATTTTTTTTAGGCATAGGTTATTATTGGCCCTCCTTCTAGTGCCATTTGTTGAGGCCTCAGGGGTGCAGGGTAATTGCAAGGTGCTGAAATTGGTCCAAGGCTCCTAACAGAGGGTGAAAACCCAGACTAAAAGTCTTCAAAAGACCCTACGCAAGGGTAGTTCTATCCCCAACCTGTTTGGTATGGAAATCTCCCACGGATATTCAGCCTCCGCTGGCACTCTATGAGTTGGTGTTTCAATCAATAGATTGGTTCTCCAAATAAGGAAAACAAAAGTATGAAAACTTAGTACGTTCTAACTTAACCTATCTAAGACAAAAGGATCTATGCTAGGTTAGATCTAATCTAAGGGAAAGCTTTTTGTTGTGCATATCAATATTGATGTGCGAGGAATAAGTATATTTCTCAACTTGTAATATCCCAAATTTTGGACTAACTATTTATGTTGTTATATTGGGCCATGGCCCCAACACATATGTTTTATTTTGAGTATTGAGCATGAGCCCCAACACCTATGATTTATTCTTTTATATATTGACATACTAGGCATGGACCCTGACTGACTTCTTTATTTGAGTGTATACTGGGCAAGGAGGACCTATTGTTTTGATGATGTGTTTCAGCTCTGATATGGGTACAAACCCTAATATACTGAGATGATCCTTTGTTACTTACTGTGCACAGCTATGATGTTACATGATTAAGTTATGGGTGTGTTGAGCGTGGACTCAGAAACACACATATAACCTATGTATAGGGCATAAGCCCCGATGTACCTAGAAGAATGTTTATGTACTAGGAGTAAGCCCTTAGGTACATTAAGTGTTAGGCATAATCCCTAGAGAACTCCAAGCTTGATAAATGAATACCGGATCCAAGGCCACTTAAATATTCTAGATGTGTCTCACAACCACATTCTAGCACTAGTGTTGAGCAAGAAGCTCTGTAATTGCACTAGCGTAATGCCCATGTGAAAGTGTTGAGTTAAAAGGCTCTGAAGAGCACTCGGGTTTACTAAATATCAAAGCATTGAGTCCGAGAGACTCTGAATAACACTTCTACTTTCATCACATTTATTTAATTTGATTAAATGATTAATCTTTTATCTATCATCAAATACTGCAAGAACTACTATGTTAAACGAGGGAATCCGACATGCAAGAGAGAGACTAGAGGTGCCTATCCAAGCTTACCAAAAGACTGTCCACAGAATTCGACCTTATCCTTAATGTTTAAAAGAAATATCATGTAATTATATATAACTAAATAATAGATAATTTCCATAACCTAAAGTATGGATTGACTAAGAATAGTCTTATGTGAACAAAATGCTTAAAGGCCTCAAGGCTAAATATTATTATTAAGAACTTTAATAATAATATTGTTATTATTTATTTATAAAAAATATTTATTGCATATAGTTTATGCATAGTGAACTGCCACATTATTCCATAGTAATTAATAAAGTATTAATAATTAGTGGGAAGCCACATTAGTAAATAGTATTAATAATGTATTAATACCTAGGTTAGAAATATTATTATTATAATTAGTGTTATTATTATTATGAAAAGTTTAAATTAAAATCACTTATAGTTAAAACAATTGAAAAGTCCTAGTTCAAGACGACTAGATATTTATTAAATAATATCTTTTAAATATTATATTATTTAATTTGAAGAAACTAATTATTTCAACAATCAGAATTCAAGACTCCCCTACATAAAGAGGGAAGATCCCAAGATTGGGGGATCTTTTTTCTTTTCATTATCATTATCTTATGGTAATCAGAGAGAAGTTTTATGCTCTAAGAAACTGAAGCAGTCTCACATAATAATTCCATATCTGAACCAGCAGTGAACCTAGGGCCTCTATCTCTCATTGCATGTTGGAACCAGCTTGAGGGGATCCAATTAGAACCAGGAACTGTCTAAGGGTCATGGTTGGGAGGAACATGGTATCCCCAAAGTTATCCAGCTAATGAATCATTCTAACAGGTCAGCTAAAGTTCAAATGTTCTACACTAATTATTGTTTGAGTGTGCAGGCTACTACAGGAGAGGAGCAAGTCACAAGGCATCCAGGTACAAGTTCTTGATCCTCCATTTCAAAGTTATAATAGAAGTTAAGTGATTAATATAGAGTTTCTATCCTAGCACTATTTCATTTGTAACTTGAAATTTTTTAAATGTCGATTACTGATAGGAGTAAAATCATGTAGCTAGGGCTACTTAGACTTAGATTTAAGATTTAGATCCAGCAGGACGTCTAGCATGTCTATCCAAGCTAGCTTGTTCTAGACATTCATGCGACTCAAAACCTAGAGGTCTTTTCTTTATAAATTTGGATAACATAATTCCTATCTACTCATCATTGTTATGAATTCAAATTTACTTCCAGACTTATAATTATATATATATTTTTAATTTTGTTATCCATATAAAATTTAGGAAAATAAACACTGTCATGTTAGAGATCTTTGCTTTTAAACAGAAATTGTAATTTCATATTATTCTTCCCAAAAACCTATAAAAAACATTATAGTGGTGAGAACATATTGTATAGGAGTTTCAACCTTTTCAAATATCAACTGAACCCCTCAACCCATAGTTACAAATTCAACCAAACAGTGTAGTAGTTTTATACAGAAGCAATTGCACATTCAACCAATCGTTTTCATTACCATTTAGAAAACACTTACAACCATTCATTAAACATAAACGCAAGGCAAGGGATCGAATCCCTCTACTTTCCTACATCAAGCCTTTTTCTTTTATTTAAAGCAATTACCAGAAAAAGTAGCAAGAAGAACCAAATCGAAAAACCCACGGGCATGTAAGAAGACCAAAAAAGAGTTATGTTTCTCCTACCAACTTATCCTTGTTCTGGAAGCTATTTAAAACTATGAATTGCAAATCCATTCAATAAACAGAGCCACGATAGCCAGATGGAGAATCTAAACTCTTAACCATTAATTCACATAAAGAAAATGTAGAGACTAGTTATCTTCATCTTTCTTTATTACAGGTTCAAAGTCTAATAGAAAATGCGGAGGCCAACACTTTCCTTTTCTTCATCCAGACTGTAAACAGAGTCAACCCCAGCTGATATTAAACGTGGGTCATGAGAAAACCACGTTTTCCCATTATTAAATACTCAACCGATGATCTTCAGAACATAAGAAATGATAGAAAACACAGAAAGCAAACCAACACTATTACTCTTACCCATAAGAAAATGCAGAGACTAGACAAAGTGCAAATAATTTATAGAATTATGCAGAAGTCCATTTCCTCTATTCGCAGGTCCAGGGTTCTTTCAAAACAAAATATGCAGACATGTAAACCCCAGGTTTGTATTGGGCATTATTACAAACAGCTTCTACAAAGTTCAACATTGAGCCGAATGGACAAACTTTACACTAAAACCCTCCAGGGCCCTATCGTTCCCATTAAAACTAGTAGATACATTTCACAATGGTCCAACCAGCGGCGACCTCTAGAAACCAAAAACTTGTTGCAGCAAACCCAAACCGGGCTCAAGAAGTTTCCCCATAGAAAATACAAACAACACCACTCCACAGAGGCGAGAGGAAGGGATAAGGGATGGTGAAATTTGAACTTACCATATGAAATGCCATCAAAGTCGAGTACTGGCCATCAACTAGTAGCCACACAGAAGATAAATGCCAACAATTACCTGCTAAACACATGAACAAATACAAAGTCAAACCCTGAGATCATTATCAAACTCTATTTAAAATATAGCAGAAGACGTAGCACAAACCAGGGATGAATATTACCTTCTTATTCAGTCTCCATCTTTACATATAAAACCCCATATGGTGCACTGACCATGAGCAAAGCTCAGGTCAGGGCACGAAACCCTCAAACACATCCAACAACAAACAAGGGCAAATGAACTACGAATTCGATATTAGCCGGTGTAAAGACCCTTTGCATAGTTGGCATCAAGTGCCATGTGAAATTCGTATGCTACCTTTAATGTTACCACCATCCCCACAATCATTTCAATATTCGACCCATTTCTCTATAGTGAGAAATCGTTGTTTGCTTTTAGTAATAATCAACAAAGGTTTCAAGTGCCAACTCTTAAACCTTTACATCCTTTAGGCTTAGATGTTCTTAGAACTAGGCAGTAGATACCCTAGGAGGGTGTCTTCATAAACATACCTGCAAAGTAGAATCACAAATAAAATGCATTAGTGAAATACGCTAAGTAAGTCCAAAGTCCCATTTCTTAAACCCTGCCTCTCGGCAACTCTACTAGGGTACTTTTCCCTTGAAAGACCAAGCGTCTCATCATGGTCCTCAACCGTCACCAACAGGGGTCCATCTCACCTAAATTATCAGTTAGACTTTCATAAATATGCACACAAACTCTTAAAACAGTAAGAAGGATATTTTTATTATTATACTCTAACAATTGTACACTTGCGACAGAATTACATTTATACTCATTACATCACTTCCACAAAGCTATAGGATTAAAAAGCATTAAGACCATGATACTTAGGAAACTGAGACCCTTCAAATGTCGCAAATAAGTACCGGTGTAGTATGTTCTTATCAGTGCCGAAGTTAATTTACAAATCATCACCTCTTAAATAGTTTATTACAGTAACGGAAATTTTTTAAATTCTTACTATTTTTAGGGACATTGCAAGTGGTATCAGAGCCCATCTACAAAACTAAGTGACCTATTGGGCTCGTTACAAATAGAACATCCACTGTAGATACTCAGTAAACAGAAACCTAAATTTATGAATTTGTTATTTTTATGTGAAAAATAAACTAACAAATTTTCTGTTCTTAACACTTATATAACATTGCAGGTACAATCATTTTCTGAAAATGAATGCAGAAGGGGGTAGCAACATACATGGAAATCTGAAATCTCTACCATGAGAGCAAGAAATTGTGGTGGAACTCAACTCGGATTTAATGAAATCCATGCAAAACCTATAGGAAGAATTCCAATGTTTTAGAGATGACAACATGCAAGAAAGACGAGAACAACAAGCTATAAATGAAGCTCTGCTTCAGACTTTAACAGGGGCAAAACCCCATGGATAGCCCACACTCTCTGTCAACACCTTTAAAAAGGGAAACATTCACACAAAGAGGACTGCCAGCGTTAAGGGAGAAGAGCAGGGAGAACACATACCTGAATCAATGGAAGAGTACTATAAGAACTCTTCCAACGATGAAGGATCACCACCTCCTTGCAAGAAAAGGAGGAAAAGTGATGACAATTTACAAGGAGTATTCAGAAAGATAAAAGCCCCAATGTATGATGGAGAGATTAAATCCAGGGAGAAAGCCGAGGAGTGGCTTCTAGGAATGAATAAGTACTTCAAAGTTCATAATTACTCCATTGAAATGCAAGCCCGACTAGCCATATACAACTTGAATGGTAAAGCAGCCAGATGGTGGCGGGACTTGAAACAATACCAAAGGACAAGAACTGAGAGACATAACATGGGATACTTTCAGCAAAATATTTCAGGACAAATATATGTCTGAAAGATTTTTTGACAAGAAAATTAAGGAAGTTCATGAGTTGAAAATGGGCTCCCTAACCATGGAGGCATTCATAAACAGATTTTTAGACTTGCTGCATTATGTTCCATACATGAAAGACGAAAAGGTGAAGATACAATAGTTCTTAGGAGGGATGGCACCAAACTTTAGAGAAAAGATAGAGTTTGACATGCCCAAGACACTAGATGTGACCTTACATAAAGCAAGACTTTGTTATGAGCATGGACAGCCAAGGAATGATCACATCAACATAAACAGAGATAGGTTCAGAACCTTCTCGGAAAACCACAGACCGGGTTTTAGACCTCCACCTTACCGAAAACATAACAATAGTTTTCCACCCAATAGAGGCTTGAACCAGCCTCAAGCACGACCAAGTGCACCCCCACCACTTGTCAATAGGCCAGCTTTGAATAAAGGGACCAAAGCTGTCCCACCAACTGTTTCTTGTTGGAAATGCCAAGGACCCCAATACTACAGAGACTGCCCTAGCAAAATGGATGGATTTTTACACAACATCCAAGCAGAACCGACCGTAGGAGACATGGAAATAACACCCAGGATTTATGCTGCTCTTGACAGTCGATAGGCAGATCACCAGGCCACCATGGTTGAAATTGAGGGTAAGATCGCAAACACAATAGTTTTAGTTTTAATAGATCCCGGCGCATGCCGAAGTTATATCTCCCCTAAGATAGTGGACACTTGTAAGTTGAACTGAGAGCATCACAAAAAACTGTGGCTGGTACAACTAGCCACTGGTACCAAACAAAACGTCTCCGAGTTGGTTAAAACTTGTGAGATAGACTTAAACAGCTTTCCAACTAGGTTAGAATTAAATAGTCTACCCCTAGGGTCGTACGATATACTTATCAGCATGGATTGGTTAGAAGAACACCATGTCCTACTTGATTGCTTAAGTAAATCCTTACTTTGCAAGGATGACCAAGGGAATCAGAAGACGATTCAGGGTATCCCTAAGAAAGTGTCTGTAAGGAAAATCTTCGCCTTACAAGCAAAGAAATGTATCAAAAAGGGTTGTAAACTCTATGCCATCAATATCCAAAACATAGCAACTGATAGGGAACAAAAGATTGAAGACTTCCCAGTCCTCGTAGAGTTCAATGATGTATTTCCCAAGGAGATACCAGGGTTACCACCCAAGCGAGATTTGGAATTCTCCATTGAAATAACACCCGGGTCAGTACCAGCTTCCAAATCGTCGTACTAGGTGAGCACACCAGAATTGGTGGAGCTCAAGCTTCAGTTGTAAGAGTTAATAGACAAAGGGTACATTTGACCAAGTGTGTCCCCTTGGGGTGCACCGATACTCTTCGTCAAGAAGAAGGACGTAACGATGCGAATGTGCATCGATTACCACCAACTCAACAAGATGACCATTAAGAACCGTTACCCACTCCCTAGAATCGATGATTTGTTTGACCAAGTCGGAGGAGTGAACATCTTCTCAAAGATCAACTTACGATCCAGATACCATTAGGTGAGAATCCGTGATGAGGATATCAACAAAACCGCATTTCGGACCCGTTACGGCCACTATGAGTTCATAGTGATGCCCTTTGGGTTTACGAACACACCAGCCAACTTTATGTGTATGATGAACAACATCTTTAGTAAATACCTTGATAAGTTCGTTCTAGTCTTTACTGATGTCATTTTGATCTACTCCAAGAATGAAGTATAACATGAGGAATACCTCCGAATTGATTTACGTATACTACCGAAACACCAATTGTACGCCAAGTTTAGTAAGTGCAATTTCTACAAACCCCAGATTCAATACTTAAGACATATCATTTTCGAGAAGGGAATAGACGTCGATCTTGAAAAGGTCAAAGCAATCGAAGAATGGCCCACACCTACATGCGTATTTGATATAAGATCATTTTTAGGTTTATCCGGCTACTACTGAAAGTTCATTGAGAACTTCTCACAGAGTGCATGTCCCATGACTGGCTTGCAAAAGAAGGAAAACAAGTTTATCTGGATGGATAAGAAAAAAGCTTTCAAAATCTGAAGCAACTATTGATTAGTGCACCAATTTTGCATATTGTGGATCCCAATGGGAACTTAGTTGTTTGCACGGACACAAGCAAGGAAGTACTTGGCGGAGTGCTTATGCAAGATAACTTTGCCATCTGCTATGAATTAAGGAAATTGAAAGAACATGAGAAAAACTACCATATGCACGATCTGGAGCTAGCCACCATCATCCATGCATTAAAGATGTGGCAACATTATCTCATGGGAAATAAATTCCTATTGATGACTGATAACATGAGTTTGAAGTACCTTTTTGACTAATCTGACCTAAACGCTAGGCAAGCTAGATGGTTATCCTTCCTTAGTGAGTGTCATTTCAAACTAAAGCACATTAAGGGAAAGGAGAACAAGATTGTGGATGCCTTGAGCCGGCGAGCACATATGCTTTACGAGGTCATGGTGAGTCAAACCGACTCATATTTACACCACAAGATTCGAATGACATGTAAGAGTGACCGTTACTACATGGAAATCCTTGCAAATATCTAGGAAGACAGATTATTCCAACAACAAAAGGAATATAAGATAGACAAGTCAGGACTACCATCATCAAAAGAGAGACTTTACATCCTGGAGAGTGGAGACATTAGATCAAACATTCTCACCGAATTTCACCAGAAACCCCATTTAGGGCACCCCGAATATCAAAAGATGATATCGGTAGTAAAGAAACATTAATTTTTACCTAGGTTGAAAGTTGACATCAGCATGTTCATCGCGAAATGTCAGGAGTGCCAACTGGTCAAGAAGAACACCAACACCCCTCCATTTTATTACAACCTTTTCCCATTCCAGAATGGAAGTGGGAGGTAATAAGTATGGACTTTAGTATGGGCTTACCCAAGAGTAAGAGGCAGAACAATTCCATATTTGTAGTGGTAGACAAGCTGTCTAAAGAATCCCTACAAATCAGTCCACATCATGGACATCTTCTTGAAGGAGATCTTTTGATTGCACGAGATACCCAAGGAAATCATTTCCGATCGAGACACGGATTTCACTAGCAACTTCTGGAGAGCACTGTTCTCTGGTTTGGAGACCCAGTTACAATTCAATACCACATACCATGCCCAAACCGATGGACAAACAAAACGAGTAAACCAAATCCTTGAGGACATGTTGAGGATGTATGTCATGAACAACCCCACCAAGTGGGAAGATTATTTCCACCTCGTAGAGTTTGGCTACAACAACGGATACCAAACCTCTTCCAAAATGATCCCTTTTGAGGTACTCTACGGTAGGAAATGTCGAACATCTGTGACTTGGGACAGTCCGGTAGATAGAATTATGTTAGGACCTTACCTACTAAAAGACTTGGAACAACTAGTCTCCAAGGTACAACTGAACTTGAAAGAAGCACAAGACCACCAAAAGAGTTATGCGAACAAGAAAAGAAAAGACAAAGACTACCAAGTCGGTGAACATGCATTTCTAAAAATAAAGGCAAAACGAAGCTCGTTGAGCTTAGGACGTTGCGGGAAACTAGCCCCAAGATTTTGTGGACCTTTTGAGATACTGACCAAGAAGGGCCCAGTGGCTTACGAGTTAGCCTTACCAGCTCATATAAAATTTCATAATGACTGAACTTGAAAGAAGCACACGACCACCAAAAGAGTTATGCAAACAAGAAAAGAAAAGACAAAGACTACCAAGTCAGCGAACATGCGTTTCTAAAAATAAGGGCAAAATGAAGCTCGTTGAGCTTAGGACGTTGCGGGAAACTAGCCCCAAGATTTTGTGGACCTTTTGAGATATTGACCAAGAAGGGCCCAGTGGCTTATGAGTTATCCTTACCAGCTCATATAAAATTTCATAATGTTTTTCATGCTTCATTATTAAATAAATATGTATACAATACTAAACATGTAATTAATTGGTCCTTATTATAGGTGGAGCTCGAAGGGGAGTTCAGGCCAAAACCACTCCACATTTTGGACAAGAGAGAGGTGCAACTTAGGAGGAGGATCATTACTTAGCTGAAAGTGCAATGGAGGCACTTTCGACCAGATGAGGCTACTTGGGAGAATGAGACCACCATGAAAGAGGCATACCCCGCCTAGTTTCATGACCTCATTCCTAGTCCCTAGAAACACTGGGACGGTGTTGTTTCTAAGCGGGGAGGGATATAATATCCCAAATTTTGGACTAACTATTTCTATTTTTATATTGAGCCATGGCCCTAGCACTTATGTTTTATTTTTAGTATTGGGCATGAGCCCTAGCACCCATGATTTATTCTTTTATATATTGACATACTGGGCATGGACCTTGACTGACTTCTTTATTTGAGTGTATACTGGGTGAGGAAACCCTAATGTTTTGATGATGTGTTTCAACTTTGATATGGGACAAACCCTAATATAATGAGATGATCCTTTGTTACTTATTGTGCAGAGCTATGATGTTACATGATTGACTTATGGGTGTGTTGAGCATGGACTCAGAAACACACATATAACCGACGTACAGAGCATAAGCCCCGATGTACTTAGAAGAATGTTTATGTACTGGGAGTAAGCCTTGAGGTACATTGAGTGTTGGGCATAAGATCTGGAGCACTCCAATCTTGATAAATGAATACCAGATCCGAGGCCACTTAAATATTCTAGATGTGCCTCACAACCACATTCTAGCACTAGTGTTGAGCAGGAAGCTCTATAATTGCACCAGCGTAATGCCCATGTGAAAGTGTTGAGTTAAAAGGCTCTGAAGAGCACTCGGGGTTACTAAATATCAAAGTGTTCAGCCATAAAGACTCTGAATAGCACTTCTACTTTCATCACATTCATAAAATTTGGTTAAATGATTCATCTTTTATCTATCATCAAATACTGCGGGAACTACCATGTTAAATGAGGGAATCCGACATGCAAGAGAGAGACTAGAGGTGCCCATCCAAGCTTACCGAAAGACCGTCCAAATAATTGGACCATATCCTTAATGTTTAAAAGAAATATCATGTAAAGATATATAATTAAATAATAGATAATTTCCATAACCTAAAGTATGGATTGACTAAGAATAGTCTTGTGTGAACAAAATGCTTAAAGGCCTCAATGCTAAATATTATTATTAAGAACTTTAATAATAATATTGTTATTATTTATTTATAAAAAATATTTATTGCATATAGTTTATGCATAGTTAATTGCCACATTATTTAATAGTGTTAGTTTTTTAGAATTTACTTCAATATGATCTAGGATCTTAACAGAGAGAACAACATGTACAACATACATACAACATATTAATCATGGACACAATAATGCAAGCACACAAGAGACACATAACATCACTGGGGAAAACCAAGAAGGTGAAAAACCCCGCAACTTCCTCAGAGATAGATATATCCATGATACAAAACCCAAGCATAAGAGATATACTCCTAGCAGCATTTTCTCCTCCTCCACTAGTGCGCCACTCTCCAATGAGTGTATAAGTGAGAAGTGAATGATGAAATAGAGTGCCTCCCGCACTCTATTTATACTTGACTTGAATTGCCTAATAAAATTTACTAGGTCGGCCTTAAATTAACCACATAACATAATGCTGATAGGGCCAACCCCCAATAGGGTGGTCTAATAACCCTTTAACCCACATGACTTATATAGGGCCGACTCCAACAAGGTGGTCTTATAACCCATCAAGTATAAGTTACGACACTTACAATATAAATGACGACACTTCCGTATAGAGGAATAATAACAACTCTATAGGAATACAATATACATATATGAAATACATTCTGAAGTTACAAATACATCAACACTCCCTCTTAACTAGGAAGGTATTTCTCGACACATATCTTCTAGCACAAGTCTTCTTCTCTAGATCATCGTCACTGGATCATCGTCATCGTCATTGCTGCTGCTATCTCAATCAATCTTCAATCTAC
Source organism: Larix kaempferi (assembly GCA_027924585.1). Classification (NCBI taxonomy): domain Eukaryota; kingdom Viridiplantae; phylum Streptophyta; class Pinopsida; order Pinales; family Pinaceae; genus Larix; species Larix kaempferi. Next base: position 144,752 of record BSBM01001518.1, on the reverse strand, counting down.
TCATCATAGGAAGTTCTACAGAGCCAACCCTTTTTCATGTTGGATGTAGGCCCACCACTTGTAGGTCTTCATCATCACTGGCCATACTGTGGAATCCTTATGATTTATTACATGAGTCAACAAAACCTCGAAAGAGAATCCCAAGACTGATTACGAGCACACAGCTCAACCTATCAGATCTTCAAGGATCTTTTACATGCCACTGCACAACCTGTACACGGCCACAACGTATCATCCTGATACTCATGATCATACTGATACTCATGATCATACTGATCATAACATCATTCACGAAGCACAACCTAGATGCACATCACACAACACTTACATTCACCGGCATGGGAAGACACACTTCAACCATCCGTGAAAGGCTCATCACTTATATCTATGCCATGGGAAGACACACTTCCACCATGAGAGAATGGCACAACACTTATATCGCAGCCATGGGATAACACATCTACAACCATGCTCAAATGGAACAACACTTATATCGAAGCCATGGGAGAAAAAATCTACAACCATGCTCGAATGGCACAACACTTATATCGCAGCCATGGGAGAACACATCTACAACCATGCTCAAATGGAACAACATTTATATCGTAGCCATGTGAGAACACATCTACAACCATACTCGAATGGAACAACACTTATATCGCAGCCATGGGAGAACACATCTACAACCATGCTCGAATGGCACAACACTTATATCGCAACCATGGGAGAACACTTCTACAACCATGCTTGAATGGCCCCGGCCCTTATATATGCACCATGGGAGAACACATCTACCACCATGTGAGAATGGATCTAGCCCTTACATCTACACCATGGGAGAACACATCTACCACCATGTGAGAATGGATCTGGCAATTACATCACGATAATGGGAGAACACATCTGCCACCATGTCGAAAAATCCCATCAATTACATCGCAGCCATGGGAGAACACATCTACAACCATGTCCGAAAATCCCATGTGCATCTGTGTCTTTGGAACTCATCACACATAATACAACTGATTATGTAATGTATCCACCTGATACATATCATCTCATATGATCATCCTGATCATCATCATAGCATCGTCCTCATGCATATCATCCAGAGCATCGTCCTGATACTCATCATACATGATCATCCTGATCATCATCACTTCATCGTCCTGATGCATATTATCTGGAGCAACATCCTAAAGCTCATCATCTATGATCATCCTGATCATACAATGCATCCACCTGATGCATACCAAGTATATACCTGATACATAAATACATAATCCAACTAATCATACCAAGCATCCAACCGATGCATATACATATACATGATCCAACTGATCATACCAAGCATCCAACCGATGCACATATATATATATACATGATCCAAATGATCATACTGAGCATTAACTGGAGCATCGTCCTGATGATCATCACACAACACTTACATCCACAACCATGGGAAGGATCCTCCTCTCACCATACTTGGAATGGCTCCTGCAAATGTGTCCCATCACTTCTTCCTCGAAGTATCTTCAATCTGAAGAACACCAAGCCTCTCTCTGAAGTATTCAAACTTTACTCTGGCTGGTGGAATCTTCAACACATCTACAACCTACTCATCCGTCACAACAACAAGAGCTTCACTGCTCCTCTCTACACCATATCCCTGATATAGTGGTATTCGATCTCAATGTGCTTCGACCTATCATGGAACACCGGGTTCTCAGATAGCTTCACACAACTCTGGTTGTCACAATAGATACCAGTAGCATCCAAAAGGAGATCAAATAACTCAAACAGTAGCTTCCTCAGCCATACTGCCTCACAACTAGCTGAACAAGCTACGACATACTCTGCTTCAGCTGTACTTAGTGCTACACAAGACTGCTTCCTGCTAAACCAAGAGATCACACCTGATCCCATACTGAAGCAGCACCCAGAAGTACTCTTCCTATTTGCAGCACTTCCTTCCCAATCTTAATCAACATAACCCTCTAGGTTAAAATTTTGATTCGCATCATACTTGAGCCCATAATAAACCATACCCTTCAGGTACCTTAAAATATGCTTTACAGCAACTAGGTGAACACCTCTGGGATCCATCAAGAACTGGATCAATTTTTAACTGCAAAGCAAATATTTGGTCTCGTATTCATCAAGTACATCAAGGATACAATCATCTGACGATACATCGTGAAATCAACTTGATCAGATGAAGCATCATACAGAAGCTTCAGATTCAATGTCATAGGTGTGGCCATGGCCTTGTAGTCCATCATCCCAAACCTCTTCAGGATCTCTATTGCATACTTCCCTTGTCTAAGGAAGATTCCATCTGCACTCTGCCACACCTCCATGCCTAGGACATAGTGCATCATCCCCAAGTCCTTCATCTTGAACTCGGCAGCAAGTTTTCTCTTAGTATCGACAATCAATCCATCCTCTCCTATAACAAACAGGTCATCCACATATAGGAGTAGTATCACCGGATTGCCTTCCTCAACCTTTTAATAAAGGTTTGAAATTGCTTTACTCTTGGTAAAGCCAAAACTGGATAGAAAGTTGTCTATCCTCCCATACTAAATCCTAGGAGCTTGCTTCAATCAATACAAGGCTTTCTTCAATCTGCACACATATGACTCTCTATCATGTGTCTCAAAACCAAGTGGCTTCTCCACATACACTTCCTCCTCAACTACACCATTCAAGAAAGCTGTCTTGACATCCATCTGGTGTATCTTCCATTTCATCACTGCAGCCAGGGAAAGTAATGATCTGATGGAAGTGTATCTGGCTATAGGAGCAAAAGACTCTTCATAGTCTACGCCCTCTTTCTGGGAGAAGCCACGAGCTACAAACCTCACTTTGTATTTCTCTATTCTTCCATCTGCAGCATGGTTGTTCTTATAGATCCACTTGGAAGTCATAACAGACTTCCCTTCAAGTCTTGGGACTGTATCCCAAACATCATTCCTCGGTCATGGCATTCTTCCATTACTGCATCCTGAATCCTGGGAACTTTATATTCTTCAATAGATAGCTTTGTTGTTGGAACAAATGTTGTATTCCTTCTTTTGTAGGTGATGGTATACGATCTTTCTTACAAGACAAGTTAAATTGCATGATTAGAAACATCTCATAGTTTTCAGAATAAATTCTTACACATAAATAAATATGTCATACAGTCATGCAATTATTTTTAGCCAATGCTTCAATACAACATTTATCCATATCCCATAACCTTCTAGATGCCTTCCAATCTCTACTAGAACATTCTTAAGAGTGTGCACAACTCCCAACATGTCAGCAAGGAGGTTTCATTCTAGATAAGTAGCAATGGAATGTTGTACAGTGCCATAGGCCACTTACCCATCACATGCATATTAGTAGTATACTGTTCATTAATGCAATTATTCTAATATGCATAATACATAACCTAAGTCTAGGAACATAAGCATATACATCATTGAACAATATTATTTAAACAATAAGAAATGCCAATTCAAATACTTATCTTTGTTTGTTTGTTGTGTGGACTCCCTCTCAATCTTTGCTTCCTTGCAGGAACTACTGGAGTGTGCTCCCTCTTGATCTTTGCATCGTCGATTACCTGTCCTTGAACTTATATCCATCCTCGATCACTATGCATGCTTACTAGTATCATCATTGTGTTATCCTCGAGATCTCATACATAATCATACATTCATTAGTATAATATTAATACTATCAAAACACAATAATCTTAAACATGTATAGTCATGATCATTTCATCACAATTCTTTTACTCATGCATATTCCTATTTGACCATAGGAATTTTCTGTTTTATTCGTATCATCAATCAAAGTAAGAAGCATAATATGCCTAAACCCATGATTACTAACTTCAATGAAGAATCATTATAAATCATGCCATGTATACTTATATAAGAGATCCTAACACAAGGTAGGATTCTAACTTGATATAGGAAAAACATACCTGGATTAATATGTTAGTTGGTTATGTCTAACATACCCACATGATGTCTTCTTGTTCTCTTAAATGACTTGTGTTAGTGACCTACATATCTCATAAGTTAACCCTTGTGGAACGAAATTATACATACCTTGTAAGTAGAGCTTCTATGTGATCCATGAATATGGATGAGTCTTTTGTCTTCATGTCACCATGATCATATGTTCTTGATCTAGAACTTGATTTGTCTTTCTAGATGTACCTTTCATATTAGCGGACAACCTCATCCTCATACAACACCACAATGCATTAGTACAATCATAAGTGTCAAAACCCTAATCAAAGATAATCCGCAGTCATAATTTTATTAAGGTGATACGACAAGTCTAAAGTTAATCAAGATTGTACTAACCTTAATGAAGACAAACATACCATAAACTTAATCATGAATAGATCTCAAAACATACCTGGATAAATCATACCTATCGAGATTGCTTGTAATCTTCTTATGTAAGGTCTTAGCCTCATCTCCCTTTGAAACAGGAACTTCTTCACTTATGTAGGTGACCAATCCATTCTCTTCTAGGATTAACCCAATCCACTTGATTTGCATAAACTAGATCTCAAGCTGGATTAGGGTTTGTCAGGGAAACCCTAGAAATTCAAACCTTGAATTTCAAACTTCTTAAAGGATAGAAAGATGCTCCTTGATGAGCTGACCAACCTAGTATACCCATAATTTGAAAACTGCAAAGTTTCACCCCTCAAATTTGCTTTTCAATCTTCCAGATTCACTAGGGAGCACCCTGAGTTAGGGTTTGAGTTTCTCGGAGATTCACCCAACCAAATAGTTTGATCCAAATCTCTAAACATCAATTTTTCCAAGGATATTCCAGCTATGGTCACAGATTTCAAAAATTCCCATTTTTACAGAAGCCCTAATTTTTCACCTTTCCAATCAAAGTTCCAAACTAGGGTTTGATCAAGCCCGATCTTCTGCCCAACCAAAAAAGTTGATCTTGGTCTCTAAATTTTGATTTTGATGAGGATCATCCAGGTGTGGTCTCCTATTACAAAAATTCCAACTTTCTCCGAAACCCTAAATTCCCGTAGCCATGAATGAAGATGCTCAAAATCCAATTCTATTTTGACATAAATATGCACCTGATTGTTTTTGGTGTAACTCAAAATTTTTGGATCTACAGGATCTGAAACTTCTTCCTGTGGTAGCCTGAACTATTAAATTTCCAACCCCATAGGTCTGACCTAAAATGGATTCTATGAGAGATATTTATGCCAAGTGTCGTAACGTGACTTGTTTATGGGATAAAATAGGAGAGAGAACTTGTACGGAGTGCCACATGTCACTGGTTAAATTTCGTCCTCTGAAAACCAAACCTGTGAAGGTACAGTCCATGCCCTACCTTCCACGTTTTACAAAATTTCATTTAGAGCTTCCTATCCCAAGTTGTGACCTTTTTTCCTCGGTCACTTGTTTGTGACTGAGATATGGAAGAGGCAAAAACCCTATATTGTACAAATCAAAAGTCTAAAAGTACAATGAATTAGAGGCTCTCCTTCGGACACAAGGTACATGGGGATCTTAAATTCGACCTATAATATTTTCAGATCCTAAAACTTCGCTAAAATGAATTTATAGTGAAAGTGCTACGATGACTGGTTTTTGCTATATCAAGCCCTAGCTTCGCAAGTGCAACAAGTGTCATAAATGCCATACCATGCCTTCATTCAAGCTAGCTCTGATACCATGTTAGTTTTTCAGAATTTACTTCAATATGATCTAGGATCTTAACTGAGAGAACAACATGTACAACATATCTACAACATATTAATCATGGACACAATAATGCAATCACACAAGAAACACAGAATTTCACAGGGGAAAACCAAGAAGGTGAAAAATCCCGCAACTTCCTTAGAGATAGATAGAGCCATGATACAAAACCCAAGCATAAGAGATGTACTCCTAGTAGCAGCTTCTCCTCCTCCACTAGTGCGCCACTCTCCAATGAGTGTATAAGTGAGAAGTGAATGATGAAATAGAGTGCCTCCTGCACTGTATTTATACTTGACTTGACTTGCCTAATAACATTTACTAGGTCAGCCTTAACTTAACCACATAAAATAATGCTAACAGGGCCAACCCCCAATGGGGTGGGCTAATAACCCTTTAACCCACATGACTTATATAGGACCGACCCCAACGAGGTGGTCTTATAACCCATCAAGCATAAGTTATGACACTTACAATATAAATGACGACACTTCCGTATAGAAGAATAATAACATCTCTATAGGAATACAATATACATATATGAAATATATTCCGAAGTTACAAATACATCAACAAATAGTAATTAATAAAGTATTAATAATTAATGGGCAGCCACATTAGTAAATAGTATTAATAATGTATTAATACCTAGGTTAGAAATATTATTATTATAATTAGTGTTATTATTATTATGAAAAGTTTAAATTAAAATCACTTATAGTTAAAACAATTGAAAAGTCCTAGTTCAAGAGGACTAGATATTTATTGAATAATATCTTTTAAATATTATATTATTTAATTTAAAGAAACGAATTATTTCAAAAGTCAGAATTAAAGACTCTGCTACATAAAGAGGGCAGATCCCAAGAGTGGGGATCTTTTTTCTTTTCATTATCATTCTCTTATGGTAATCAGAGAGAAGTTTTATGCTCTAAGAAACTGAAGCAGTCTCACATAATAATTCCATATCTAAACTAGCAGTGAACCTAGGGTCTCTATCTCTCATTGCATGTTGGAACCAGCTCAGGGGGATCCTATTAGAACCAGGAATGGTCTAAGGGTCATGGTTGGGAGGAACATGGTAGCCCCAAAGTTATCCAGCTAAGGAGTCATTCTAATAGGTCAGCTAAAGTTGAGAAGTTCTACACTAATTATTGTTTGAGCGTGCAGGATAATACAGGAGAGGAGCAAGTCACAAGGCATCCGGGTACGAGTTCTTGATCCTCCATTTCAAATTTATAAGAGAAGTTAAGTGATTAATATAGAGTTGCTATCCCAACAGTATTTCGTTTGTATCTTGAAATTTTTTAAATGTAGATTACTGATAGGAGTAAGATCCTGTAGATAGGGCTGCTTAGAATTAGAATGTATGATTTAGATCCAGGAGGATGCCTAGCAAGTCTAGCCAAGCTAGCCTGTGCTAGACATTCATGCGACTCAAAACCTATAGGTCTTTTCTTTATAAATTGGGATAATAGATTTCCTCTCTACTCATCATTGTTATGAATTCAAATTTACTTCTAGACTTATAATTATATTTTGTTTTTTAATTCTGTTATCCATATAAAATTTAGGAAAATAAACAGTCATTTTAGATATCTTTGCTTTTAAATAGAAATTGTAATTTCTATTATTCTTCCCAAAAACCTATCAAAAACATTACAGTGGTGAGAACGTATTGCATAGGAGTTTCAACCTTTTCAAATATCAACGGAACCCCTCAACCCATAGTTACAAATTAAACCAAACAACGTAGTAGTTTTACACAGAACCAATTACACATTCAACCAATCATTTTCGTTACCTTTTATGAAACACTTACAGCCATTCATTAAACATAAATGCAAGGAAAGGGATCGAATCCCTCTACTTTCCTACATCAAGCCTTTTTATTTTATTTAAAGCAATTACCAGAAAACGTAGCAAGAAGAACCAAAGCGAAAACCTTATAGGCATGTAAGAAGACCAGACAAGGGTTACGTTTCTTCTACCAACTTATCCTTGTTCTGGTAGCTATTTAAAACTATGAATTGCAAATCCATTCAATAGATAGAGCCACCATAGCCACACGGAGGATCTAAACTCTTAACCATTAATTCACATAAAGAAAACGCAGAGACTAGTTATCTTCATCTTTCTCTATTACAGGTTCAAAGTCTAATAGAAAATGCAGAGGCCAACACTTTCCCTATTATTCATCCAAACTGTAGATAGAGTCAACCCCAACTCATAATAAATGCAGGTCATGACAAAACCATGTTTTCCCATTATAAAATACCCAATCGACGATCTTCAAAACAAAAGAAATGATAGCAAACAAAGAAAGCAAACCAACACTGCTACTCTTACCCAGAGAAAACGCAAAGACTAGACAAGGTGCAAATTATTTATAGAATTATGCAGAAGGCCATTTCCTCTATTCACCGGTTGAGGGTTCTTTCAAACAAAATACGCAGACATGTAAACCCAGGTTTGTATTGGGCATTATTACAAACAACTTCTACAAAGTTCAACATTGAGCCGAATGGCCAAACGTTACACTAAAACCCTCCAGGGCCTTGTTGTTCCCATTAAAATCAGTAGATACATTTCACAATGGTCCAGCCAACAAAGACCTCAAGGAACCCAAAACCTTATGCAGTAAACCCAAACCGGTCTCACGAAGTTTCCCCATAGCAAATACAAATAGTACCACTCCATAGAGGCGAGAGGAGGGGCTAAGGGATGGTGAACTCTGAACTTACCATATGCAACGCCATCGAGGTCGAGTACTGGCCATCAACTAGTAGCCACATAGAAGATAAATGCCAACAATTACCTATTAAAGACATGAACAAATACGAAGTCAAACCCTCAGATCATTATCGAACTCTATTTAAAATTATAGCAAGAGACATAACACAAACCAGGGGTGAATATTACCTTCTTATTCAGTCTCCATCCTTGCATACAAAACCCCATATGGTGCACTTACCATGAGCAAAGCTCAGGTCAGGGCACAAAACACTCAAACACATCCAACAACAAACAAGTGAAAATGAACCATGAATTCGATATTAGCTGGTGTAAAGACCCTTTTCATAGCTGGCATCAAGTGCCATGTAAAAATGCTATGTTGCCTTTAATGTTACTACCAACCCCACAATCATTTCAATATTCGACCCATTTCTCTATAGTTAGAAATCATTGTTTGGTTTTAGTAATAATCAACAAAGGTTTCAAGTGCCAACTCTTAAACCTTTACATCCTTTAGGGTTAGGTGTTCTTAGAACTAGGCAGTAGATACCCTAGGAAGGTGTCTTCATAAACATACTTGCAAAGTAGAATCACAAATAAAATGCATTAGCAAAATACACTAAGTAAGTCCAAATTCCCATTTCTTACACCCTACCTCTCGGCAGCTTTACTGGGGTACTTTTCCCTTGAAAGACCAAGCATCTCATCATGGGCCTCAACTGTCACCAACAGGGGTCCACCTCACCTGAATTATCAGTTAGACTTTCATAAATCAAACTCTTAAAACAGTAAGAATGATATTTTTATTATTATACTCTAACAATTGTACACTTGAGACAAAATTACATTTATACTCATTACATTGATTCCGTAAAGCTGTAGGAGTAACAACCAGTAAGATCATGATACTTAGGAAATTGAGACCCTTCAAATATTGCAAATAAGTACCGGTGTAGTATGTTCTTATCAGAGCTGAAGTTTGTAAAACTAGTCATAACAGATCTATTGTGGAGCACCTACAACAATTAATTAATAAGAATATGCGAAATAGAAGAAATGACAGAACTCGGAATCACTTTTATATTGATCACAGCCCACTTCGAGGGGGAAACCTCCTTTGAGCAAACTCAATACAAATAAATTCACGGTGCCTTCATAGGCCTCAAAACACACTTATATACTAAGTCTAGGCGCCGATACTATGGGTCAAAACCATGGGCCACTACAAACTATGGATCAACAATACTACAGGCGACTTACAAAGCATATGCACCAACAACAATAACACAAACTATTGATCAACAAATACTATGGGATGACTTACAAAGCATATGCGTCCAACAACAATATACTAACAAAGTAAAGACATGGGTTCCTAAAATCCCCTCCCCCTTAAAAAAAGCTTTGTCCTCAAAGCTTTAGATGTGGAAATTGTTGTTGAATCTGAAGGAGCGGTTCCCAGGTAGCATCCTCTAGTTGCATGCCGTGCCACTAAATTAAGACCTCTGTGATAGAGCGAGAGCGACGCTGACGAGTGCGCTGATTGAGGATGGCCTCCGGCTCCAAAAGGATCGATCCTTCATTATCCAGTTCGGGTAAAATAGTTTGTCCACTGATGTTGGTGCCAAGAACTTTCTTCAGACAAGAGACATGAAATACTGGATGAATGTGGGAAGAAGGAGGAAGTTCTAATTTATAAGTAACGGACCCAATCTTCTGAAGAATCCAATATGGCCCATAGAACTTTGGAGCGAGCTTATGACACCCGTTGAGTTTCAGGGAGGATTGCTTGTACAACTGGAGACGAAGAAAAACCATATCGCCTACTTGAAAAGTGTGCTCAGAATGGTGCTGATCAGCTTGTTGCTTCATGCAATTTCTTGCCATGTGAAGATTGTCCCGCAAAATGCGAAGAATCTAATCACGGTTTTGAAGGACCGTGTCAACTTCCTGAACTGGTGAACTGTTGGGGGTGTTTGGAAGAAGAAATGGAGGTCCTTGACCATAGACTGCTTCATATGGGGTCATTTTAGAGGCAGTGTGGTAAGAGGTATTGTACCACCATTCAGTGAGAGGAAGCCACTTTTCCCACTGATGTTGTTGTTCAGAGGTGAAGCAACGAAGATGAGTTTCCAAGCATTTATTGATAATTTCAGTCTAACCATCTGTTTGTGGGTGATACCTTGAACTCATCTTCAGTTTGGTGCCAATGTGGCGAAATAGTTCTATCCAAAAAGGACTGGTGAAAGTCACATCACGATCCGAGACAATGGAAGAAGGTATGCCATGAAGACGAAATATCTAGTCCAGGAAAATTTGAGCGACGAAGGAGGCTGTATAGGGATGGCTGAGAGCACCAAAATGACTATATTTGGAGAGGCGATCAACCACAATGAGAATCACTGTCTTCCTGCCAGATGTAGGGAGCCCTTCAATGAAATCCATAGAAATATCTGTCCAAATCCGTGTAGGTATGGGAAAGGGTTCAAGCAATCCTGGAAGGAGTGTTGTTTCACCCTTATTGCACTGGAAAGTATCACATTCAGCCACCATCTATTGAATTGTCCTTTTCATGCCCTGCCAAAAGAAGTTACGCCATGGCCGTTCATACGTTTTGAGGAACCCAGAGTGCCCTGCCGATGGAGAAGCCTGGAATTCATAGAAGACAGCCTGTTGAATATCTGTGCTCTGGGGAAGCACCAGACGACCCTTGTATCTCAGAGAAGCACCATCCCAAGAGTAATGTGGTACAGCAGAAGGGTTGTTGGTCAAGCATTGGATGATTTGAGATAAGGAAGAGTCATTGACATAACCCTATTGAATAGATTGCAACCAATTTGGAACAGGCATAGAAATTGCTGAAAGAGAACCTTGGGCATCAAATGTCCAAGAAAGAGCATCTGCCACAATATTGTCTTTACCCTTCTTGTAAGTGATCTCATAGTCACAACCCATGAGCTTTCTAACCCATTTTTGTTGTGCTAGGGAGGAGACACGTTGTTCCAAGAAATATTTCAGACTCTGGTGATCAGTCTTGATGCAGAAATGATTCCCTAATAGGTATGGTCGCCACTTCTGTACTGCATGCAAAATAGCCATCATTTCCTTCTCATATGTAGAGGTAGCTAAATTCTTACCTGAAAGGACTTTGCTGGTGAACGCAATGGGGTGTTCATCTTGAAGGAGAACAACACCAAGTCCATTACCGCAAGTATCACTCTCAATAGTGAAGGGCTTGGAAAAATCGGGCATAGCTAGAACAGGTGTAGTACACATAGCTTGTTTCAGTTTGTCAAATGCACACTGAGCAGCATGTGTCCATGTAAAAGCATCCTTTTTCAATAGAGCAGTTAATGGAGCTGCAATCTTCCCATAATTCTTGACAAACTTGTGGTAGTATCCAGTCAACCCCAAAAAACCATGAAGGCTCTTGAGTGTTTGAGGATACGGCCAATTGTTCATGGCATCGATTTTGGCGGGATCCACGCGAACCCCTTGTGCTGAGATAATGTGCCCAAGATACTCAACTTCCTTCTGTCCAAAAACACATTTAGATTGCTTGGCATGGAGATGATGGTCAGAGAAAAACAAGATCCAGATGCTGGAGATGCCCATCCCATGTTTTACTGTAGATGAGGATATCATCAAAGAATACTAGAATGAATTTCCGCAAGTAGCGCTGAAATATTTTATTCATTAAGGCCTGGAATGTGGAAGGAGCATTAGTGAGGCCAAAGGGCATGACCAAAAACTCATAATAGCCATCATGTGTGCGGAAAGCTATTTTAGGGATATCATCCTCATGAACCCGAATTTGATGATACCCAGAACAAAGATCCAACTTGGAGAAAAATTGAGCCCCATGAAGCTCATCAACAATAAGAATTGGAAACTTATCCTTGATAGTGAGGTGATTAAGTGCTCGGAAGTCAATGCAGAGGTGCCATGACCCATCTTTTTTGCGGACAAGAAGAACTGGAGAAGAAAAGGAACTAGTGCTTGGGCGAATAATACCTTGCTTCAATAAGTCCCGAACGAGCATTTCAATCTCTATTTTTTGGTGAAATGGGTAGCGATAGGGCCCGATGTTGGGAGGAACACTGCCAGGAAGGAGATGAATACGATGGTATTCTGGCCTTGAAGGTGGCAATCCCACTGGTTCAGCAAAGACACCTGTATATCGATCTAGAATTTGTTGTAGATCCAAAGGAGTAGTGGAGACCACTAATGGTTGCATCTGAATGGAATGGATCTGAGCGATGACACCGTGTGAATTCTTCTTGAGGATTTTTTCCATGCGATGTGAAATGATGATGCTGAGAGACCTTGGTTGTAATCCTGTCAATGTGTGTTTTTGTCCATTGAGCGAAAACTGCATCCAAAGTTCAGCAAAATCCGATAAGATAGGGCCAAGTGTGCATAGCCATTGAGCACCCAAAACCACATCACACCTGCCTAAGGTCAAGGCAAACATGTCAGAGTGCAAGGTATAATCTCCCATAGAGATATGCACATTTCGACACTTCCCTTTGCAAGGTAAGGTGCCCCCATTGGCAACCATGACTTCAAAGTTGGAGTAAGGATGGATAAAACAATCAGCTTGTTTGGTGATCTGAGGGTCAATGAAATTATGAGTGCTACTAGAATCAATGAGTATTGTAAGAGGAAGATTCTTGAAGTAACCCCTGACCTGCATTGTTTAGGGGGTGGTGATTCCAGCTAAATCATGGAGAGATATCTCTGGCTGGTCATCCTGAGACGAAGGGTCAATAGGCGGTTCCTGAATGTCGACCTGAGCATCCATTGTTTCTGGATCTTCGTCACCAATTTCAGAGGTAGGCGGAGAATCCACATCCAAGAGATAAAGCTTTTTCTGAACACATCTATGTCCCTGAGTGAATTTCTCATCACAATTATAGCAAAGCCCCTTTTCTCTACATGCTTGCATCTCTGTTTCAAAGAAACGCTTGATAGGAGTTGGTCGAGGAGCCTGCGGTATGGGTGGTCGTTGAGAACCCATATTTCGGAAGGGAAGAAAAGTGGGCTTGGAGCATTTTTGGGATGCAATCTTGTCTTCTGCCAACTTAGCCAACCTTAGGGCTTCCATCATTGTGTTGGGACAAAAAATTTTGACCTCAGAGCGGATGGCATCCTTTAGACCACTTATAAAACGACTTAGGTAAAAGTCATCAGACAATCCTTTAATGTGGTTGGCTAGTTTCTCAAATTCGTTTTGATACTCTCTCACAGTGCCAATTTGGCGAAGTTTAGTGAGGGCTCCTGTGAGGTCATCAAAAGCACTAGGACCAAATTGTTGCAAAAGGAGCTGACAAAAGTCAGGCCATTTTGGCTCTTCATGATCCTTGATGTACCAATGGTACCGTTGAAGAGCTTCATATTCCAAATCAAAGGATGCAAGTAGAACTTTGTTGACATCAAAAGTATTATGCAGACTGAAATACTGTTCTGCACGATAGATCCATCCAGTTGGATCAGCACCATTGAAGCGAGGACAATCAAGCTTCAGACCACGAAAATTGCTGGAAGAAGAGAACCCATTGTCTGATGAAGACTTGGACTGCCGTTTGTTGTTCATAGCTGAATGTTCAAGATGGAGGGAAAGAAAGTTTTCATCCAGATCCTGGAGTTTGGCTTGGATGGCTGCAAGTGCTTCTTCCATAGTTTTTGCTCCTGCGCGGGTGACAACCATAACAAGGAGTTTTTTTTTTTTTTGGGGGTTGACTGGGTAGATAAACAAAAACAGAAATTACTTCAGTAAAGGAAAATCGGGATTTGGGAAAAGATATGAAGGGTAATTGGGGTTTGACTAGGTTTTGGACACTGTCGAATAGACAAGGAAGCAAAAAATGAGGATTTCAGAAGCAGGGTGAAAGAATGGGAAAATTTGGCAGAGGGGGACAAAGAAGCAGAATTCGAAAAGGAACTCTGTGGTAAAATTTGAAGGTGATTAGGTGAAATCTGAGGAAGTTATGAGAAACCCTAAAAATAGACAAATGTGGGATTTCGGGCTTTGGGAAGTGGAATTGGGGATAGGGTGCTTAGGAATGAAATATGCAGAATGGGATTATAGGGGTTCCCCCAAAGTTTCAAGGGAAACAAAGTGAAAACAAGGGAGATATGGAGAAAAAATTGAATTTTATATATGGCTGGATCTACAATGCCTCAGAAGCGAGCGGAAACAGAGGGATCTAAAACGGCGCCGAATGGATTGAAAATGGTTGGATCTAGAATGACTTTCAGAATGGATCTAAACGGCTGAATCTGAAACGACGCAGCAGTGATCGACAACAGTTCAGCTGAAAATAGATATGGACCCCAGGTATGTGCGGCTTCCTAACAAATCAGGGGTTTCACTCGGCCACCAATGCTGTCTAACGGCTTGTGTATTGGGACAGTACCCCTCACTCCATGGCTCAGGTAAAACTGATAACCGCTTTGCCACAAACGACAGATCTTGGTTTACCTCATGGGTGGGAACTAGTCAATCAGGTAGGGGTCATTTCCCTTTTCATTGGTAGGTCCTTTCAATGGGCCAGCTACTTTAGGGTTCCTGTGGTACTCCTCACAATGAGTTTTAGGGCTTATGCCCAAGTACTTCCCACAGTTAAGCGGATAGGGATTATTACCAAATCTGAACCTGTAATAGATGCGAAAAAAAATTTGGCAGAAATTTCACCCAGCGAGCCCAAGAAAGTGCTCTGATACCAGATGTGAAGCACCTGCAACAATTAATTAATAAGAATATGCGAAATAGCAGAAATGACAGAACTCAGAATCACTTTTATATTGATTGCAGGCCACTTCAAGGGGGCAACCTCATTTGAGCAAGCTCAATACAAATAACTTCATGGTGTCTTCATAGGCCTCAACACACACTTATATATTAAGTCTAGGCGCCAATACTATGGGTCAAAACCATGGGCCACTACGAACTATGGATCAACAATACTACAGGCGACTTACAAAGCATATGCGCCAACAACAATAACACAAACTATTGATCAACAAATACTACGGGACGACTTACAAAGAATATGAGTCCAACAAAAATATACTAACAAAGTAAAGACATGGGTTCCTAACATCTATTGAACAAGAATATCAATCACAAAGATGTAAAACAACTTGGAGTAAAAATTGTGCAAGAGAGATGCATCAATGCTCTATAATCCAGAATGGTAGAATTACAATACATTACTGTCACAATGAGTGAGCAATTCGAATTGCCTAAGGAGGTCATTTGAATTAACTGAATGGCATACCTTGGCTCCAACTAGGAGTCCTCATCATCAATTAGTGATGGTCATCAATGCACAAGTCACTGTCAAACAGTTGTCAAGCTGAGTCTAACTGAGTGTAATAAGTGTAACTAATGGTAAGTGGCACTAATCTAGGTATGGAGGCTCAGTGGAGGGCACATGAGGGATTAACTACACTCAAAACTATCAGTCATGTCTCATCGGAGGTGAATTGGAGTGATAACATCAGTTATGGGTCAATCGAAGGTAAAGTAGAGTGATAACTGAAGTGTAACTGGACTAGTAGGTGAGAAAGGCACCCTTTTGTAGTGGAAGGTGAGGAGTGGGCGCATGAAAGGCTAGGAGGACTAAATCCAAGTGGTAAGTAGCTCTCGAGTGTTGGGAGACTAAGGACTAGGTGCTGGAGGCATCATACTGGTGACTGGGAAGCATGCGGGTGCATGCATGCATGCAAAATGGATGCAAGGTACAAAAGTGAATGATGAGATATCCTAACACCACCCCTCAAGCTATACTATGATGTAAAAAATAAAATGTAGGGCCCTGGTTACTGAGACCAAAGGTCACCCCAATACAATAATAATCCAAACTAAAAACAGTCAATAAACTGAGGAAATGGGGAAAACCTCATGGGAAAAATACCCCCCCTCAAAATAGACTGCAACACACCAAAAAATTTAACTTCTCCAAAATCAAGTAGATATGTCTGGAGGTATCTTACTCTTGGGAGTAAATGGATCATGCTCCAAAAACATGTGCTTGAATTCTCCATCAGTGGATGCAAGCAAATGTGGAGACTTTATGAACTTGCTCTTCATACCGAAAATGGTGAGAACAAATATGAAAATATGAGGATGATCCTGGAACCTGTGATTCAAACCAAGTAAGGTACGAAGAGCTCCAATCGGATCAAATATATCTTGAAACTTGAACTTCTTATCAATAGAAGTCAAATCAGGTCCAAAAATAGATGAATGTTTTCTTGATATCTCCTTTGAACCAAGGGTGAGATCAAAACCAAAATCAGCAAAAGGTGCATGAGAATTGAACTCAAGCAAATGGAAGTGCTCTTCATCTTCAATAAAACTCTGAGAAACTTTGCAAATTATAGAACATAAGTCTATATGAGGCATGCAATCAAGTAGGACGAATGATTCACCTCCAAAATCATATTTTACCTCCAAAACATCAAGTAGATCATTATTCTACATGCCAACAAACTCATGTGAAAGAGAGGATTCAAGAACCTCTTCGGAATCTAGAGTATGAGCTGGTATGTCTTGCTCAGAATTTGAAATAGAAGACTTTGAGAGAATGAATGTTGAATATATAGTGTCTGCTTAATCTTGAACAATGGATGAGGCCAAGACATAATTGGAGAGAGCACATGAGGAGATCTCATTGGGCTTGTTCTCCAAAAGGCTAGCATGATCCTCTTCTTCCTGCTTTCCAAATCCTCTATTGAGTTGGGCCCATAGATCGCTTGGATTTTCAGCAGTAGTACTGAGGTAGTGCATACAAGGAGACATAGCAAGACATATTGTCCCAAAATCTCTGTCACAATCATTAAGCCAATCATTCTCCTCTTCATCGGAAACAAAATCTCTTGTAATACCAATACACAAATCAAAGAGACATTGTCTCTTCAAGCATGTTATCATCTTTGGTTTCCATTCATCATAGTTGAATGGAGTAAGAATATTTTGTGAAGAAGAATATTCCATCTCTGCAATAGCGAATGCAAATGGAGGAAGTAAGAAACCTGCAAATCACAAGCAAACAAGAACCATTATGGAGCAATAGTTGCAACTGCAGAAAGTGCTGCAAGTGCAGAAAACTGTTGCAAAGTAAGCAAAAATTTCTCAATATTCATGTAGAACACCTGCAGAAAAGAAGTCTTGTCCCTGCCATGTCTCTAATACCATGTAAAATTAGTCACAGTAGATCTATTGAACAAGAATATCAATCACAAAGATGTAAAACAATTTGGAGTAGAAACTGTGCAAGAGAGATGCATCAGTGCTCTATAATCCAGAATGGTAGAACTGCAATACAATACTGTCACAATGAGTGAGCAATTCGAATTTCATAAGGAGGTCATTTGAATTAACTGAAGGTAATAGCTTGGCTTCAACTAGGAGTCCTCATCATCAATCAGTGGTGGTCATCAATGCACAAGTCATTGTCAAACAGGTGTCAAACTGAGTCTAACTGAGTCTAACAGAGTGTAATAAGTGTAACTGATGGTAAGTGGCACTAATATAGGGATGGAGGCTCGGTGGAGGGTGCATGAGGGCTTAAAAGCACTCAGAACTGTCAGTCATGTCTCATCGGAGGTAAATCAGAGTGATAACATTAGTTATGGGTCAATCGAAGGTAAATCAGAGTGATAACTGAAGTGTAACTGGACTGGTAGGTGAGAAGTGGGCGCATGATAGGATAGGAGGGCTAAATCTAAGTGGTAAGTAGCTCCCGAGTGTTGGGAGACTAAGGAATAGGTGTTGGAGGCATCATACTGATGACTAGGAAGCATGCGGGTGCATGCAATGCATGCAGAATGCATCCATGCATGCAAAATGCATGCAAGGTACAAACGTGAATGATGAGATATACTAACAAAGTTAATTTGCAAATCATCACCTCTTAAATAGTTTATTATAATAACGAAATTTTTTTAAATTCTTACTATTTTTAGGGAAATTACACAACTTCAACATAAATGTAAAAGATGCATTTACTGATTCACTTAAATCATAATCAATTAATGAAAATTAAGTGACAATAATATAAGCATGTAATCTGTTCAAGATTAACCTATAATCACTCTATAAATTGAAAAATTAACAATGATTAAATTGAATGTTGATCATTTGCAGAAATCGATAAAGAAAACATCTCATTTGAAAGAAATTCAATAAAACATTTTCTTACATAGATCATCCATAAAGAGAAATCAATATAACAGATCCTTATGTAAACTAATGCTTTCAAAAGATCACACACTATAGATGACAATTTGAAGTAAGAAATCAGGCACCGTCAAAGAAATTTGAACAATAAACAAGAGATGATACAAAGGGATTACTTTACTATATTAATGAAGTATGTAAACAAAATGAAAAAGCGATACTAAGACATATTATCTCCAGTCGTCTCCTACTGATTTCTAACCCAAAAAGTATCAAACCCTAACATCAAGAGGCATTCCTCTTTACATAAGAATTATAACAAAGTACGAATGGAAATTCCAAAAAGGTAGGGATTACAAAGTTCAGATCAGGCTATCGATCTGGGGAATTCTGCCAAAATAATCTGAACAATTTTAACTCAAAAATCCCTCCCCAAGCCTGAGTTGAAGTTTAAAATAAGGGTCATTTTCTAATTTTGGGAAAATCCCATAACAAAATTGTGGAATTTAACAACGGGCCACTAGTTGTCAATAGTAGGAAAGAGTTGGTCCAGCAAATCTTCATGTTGATTTGCCACTGAATCCTCCTACTGATACATAACATTTTCGAAAACAGAAAAATCGAACAATGGGTCTTGCTTCTCGGGAGCTGGTGGAGTATCAGGATCATTATTGATTATAAAGTCATGGATAATGGAGTCATCTTGTTCACAATGTTGTTCATTAATTTTATCTTCGTTCTTTTGAGGAAGGGGTATGCAAACGGGCAGAGTTTCAGAATAACAAAGGGTGGCGACATAGGCTTTTGAAATAACAAAGTCTGAAGTTCTTCTTGTATATAACACCCATCGGAGGATTCATAACCTGTTTGCATGTTAGTCACACTAGATTGTCAAAAAGAGAGCTTCCAAAATAAACAAGAAACTTTTCTAACAAATACAGACGACGAACTAAGTGCTTCATACTTGCGACCATATTTAAGAAGAGTTAAAGAAAATCATAATAATTGAATATGATGAGCTGCTATGATTAAAATAATACGAATTTGGAAATGCAATCATTTGAATTGTAATGACACAACGTCGTAGCATGTTAATCCAAGATGGATCATAACAAAGTACAATCTTAACATAATCATAGATGATTTGAACTCGCATCTGAAAACTGTCATTACAGGCCAATCTAATCAAGCAATCATATGTTTAGAGGTGATCATGAGCTGAGCATTGCAGTGAGAAACCTGGTCATAACAACAACATATGCTAGGCATTAAAATGTAAGTTCTAATGATGGAATTTCATCCACTGGATCAAAGGAATCGATGGTGAAGATTAACCAATGCAGGGCCCGGGATCAAGTCCTGGAAATTTATTCATGATTCCTGAAAGCTGCAACTCGAAGCTTGCGAGTTTTGGGACTGCAAACTGAACTAAAATGCATAAATGGGCTACTGAAAGTTGCAACCCACAACTTGCGGGTGGCGCGTTTTACAAACAGAAACAAACTAAGAAGTGAAAAAGTGTTTCCCACATTCCGCAAATTGTGGGTTGCGAGCTTAGTAAACATGCAATGCAACTAAAAGGAGAAACAAAAAATCCGAAATTTGAAAGCCACAACTGCGGGTTTTGGGTTTCGGGTTTCAGGATGGAAATTTCCCAAAATTATTAGGAAAGGGGTTCCCGCAACCAGAACCTATCGGGTTGCAGGTTTCGGGTTGCCCAAAATCAAACGACTGAAAATAAATTCCCGCAACCCACACTTTTCGGGTTGCGGGTTTCGGGTGGTCGGAAATTCGGGTTTTGGGTTGGCAGAGGTAAAGGACAAAACACTTAAAAATCAAAGCTTCCAGCAAACCAAAAACACTTAGAAAATTCCGAGAGAAAAAGTGATAATCAAAGAAAACAAGGGTATTGGTACAAAATCATAGAAACAAAGTTCGAAACCTCATGTTCATGAGAGAACCTACCCAAATACCTTTTTGTTTTATTTCAAAATGGGGCTCTAGTGCTAAGCTAAAGCATGGAATATGTTGTGGCCACAACACTACCATAATTCATGCCTTGAAGATGCGGTGAAATTATCTCCTTGGGAAAACATTTGTTCTTAAAACTAATCACATTGGGATGGAATATATTTTCGAACAACCAAATCTGAATGGTAGGCAAGCAAGGTGGCTAGCTTTCTTAAGTGAATTTGGTTTTGAAATTCAACATATTAAAGGAAAAGAAAAAAAATAGTTGATGATCTTAGTAGAAGAATGCACATGCTAACCATGACTTCAGTTAACCGTTTTCAATCTGATATGGCATTAAAAATCCAGACAACGGGTAAAAAAGACCCAAAATACTTGCATTTAATACAAAAGTGTCATGCAAAAGATTCAGAACATCAAGCAACAGATTACAATGTATCAAAAGATGGGCTACTATTATTCAGAAACATATTATATGTACCAAATCAGACAAATTAAAGCAATTGATTCTTGACGAATTTCACAAGAGGCCATATTCTGGTCATCCAAGTTATCAGAAAATGATAAAAGCTGTCAAAAAACATTACTACTGGCCCAGATTCAAAAATGAAATTGTTGAATATACAGCAAAGTGTATGGATTGTCAAAGGGTGAAAGTGGAACATCAACACCCAACTGGTTTGTTACAACAGATACCTGTACTGGAATGGAAATGGGAGACTATTTCTATGGATTTCATCATAGGGTTGCCCAAAAAAAACAAACCACATGATGCGATCATGGTTGTGGTTGAAAAGCTAGCTAAGGAAGCTCATTTTCATACCAGTTAAACCCATGTTCAAAGCAATACACATTGCAGACATATTCATGAAAGAAGTCTTCATACTTCATGAAATTACGAAGGTAATTGTATCCGACTGGGATGAGAAGTTTACCTCACACTTTTGGAAGGATTTATTTACAGGTTTGGGAACAAAATTGAGTTTTAGTACATCCTACCACCCTCAAACAGATGGGCAGACTAAGACGGTGAACAAGATTTTAGAAGACATGTGCTTCGGTTGTATGTCATGAATAACCCAAACTAGTGGGAGAATTACCTACACTCAGCTGAATTGGCTTATAATAATGGGTACCAAACTTTTGCATGAATGAGTACATTAGAAATTTTGTATGCAAGAAAATGTAAAACCCCTATGACTTGGGATGATTTGGTGAACCGAATTTTGTTGGGTCCTGAATAGTTAGAAGAACTAGAAAACATTGTGCAGAAAGTTAAAACAACCTTAAAAACTACTCAAGACATACATAAAATCTATGCAGATCAGCATAGAGAACATCAAGAATTTGAAGTTGGGGATCATGTATTCCTAAGAGTGAAAGAAAAGAAAAGCTCTTTCTGTTTGGGCAAGGTTTCCAAACTGGGACCAAGATATTGTGGTCCTTTCCAAATACTTTCTAGAGTAGGACCTGTTGCTTATCATTTAGCTCTACCAGCAAAATTTAAAGTACATGATTTGTTTCATGTTTCATTGCTAAAGAAATATATGTATGATCCTAAGCATATTTTGAATTGGAATGTGATTTAGGTGGAATCACAAGGAGACTTCAGGACATAACCTGTATGCATACTAGGTCTGAAATAGGTGGTACTTCAGAATCAAACCATTGTCTAGGTAATAGTGTAATGTGAGCACTATAAGCCTGAGGAGGCTACCTAGGAAATGGAAAAGGAAATGCGAGCATCATACCCTTTTCTGTTCGAAGAAGTAAATGACACAAACTGATTTTAGTTATTATGTTTATTTTTTGTTTTTGAAACTATTTAACACCAAGGACGGTGAAAACTTAAGGGGAGGGGGAATGTAATACCCCAAATTTTGGACTTATAACCATTTTATATTTGGTTAAGTATTATTTCATTTTACTTAGATGACATTAAAAATATGATACGTTAATTTCTGATGACCATGTGGACCGGCACATTAATGAGATGGGAGTCACAGTTCCTATGCGTTTGGAGGATAAATACCAAATAAAATAATAATGATTGATTATTATGGAGACACTTGTAAACCCTAAAGAAAAGTTTAGGGAGAATATTGGAATTAAAGAAATAAAAATTGATAGAACTCACACAAAGGAGAATAAAAAGAGAAAGAGGGATTCATTCATGGATTCATCATTATCACGCAAGAGAGAAAGGATAACAGGGGATAAAAATAACCAAAGATAATGAAGACAATGAAATGGGGATAGTTTGGAGCACAAACTGAACCAGAATAAGAGATATCATAACAACTGGGTATACTTGGAACACTAAATGTGTTCAGGTAGGAGTACTACCACAAGTCTGCAGGAGCACTACAAATACTCTGAATAGGCTGTGAATGATTATTCTGTTAAATGGAAGAGACTTAAAGTCCCTGGAGAATCCTGGATCTCAAGAGTACTGAGTTGGATGTTGGGTTGTCTGTTGTCAGATAAATTTTATAAATAACTTGGGGAAACAAGTTAAGGGAAAATAAAATATAAACTCTCACCCAAAGGGACTATGAACTCAACTCGGGGGTGACCACAAGAGCAAGGAGACTTGCTGGTCTAAGGATGGGAGGTTTGTGGCTACGCTCCACTGGTCAATTGGAAATTGTAGATAAGTATTATGTCATTGTTTTTAAATGATGTTATCACTGCATATCTACGGATGGTTTTAATTGCACATTTCTTATATGTTTTCTGGAAGGATTTTGTATCATTAGATTTGTACAAGAATGGTTTTAGGAGTAAAATAATCATGAATATGCTATCAGAATGTTATGTCATTATATTTAAAATGATTTTATTATTGCACATTTTCCATATGATTTTATTTGTAAAACTTTGATAGGTTTTATGAAGGAATTTGTATATTTAGATATGCACATAAATGATCTCATAAGTTATAGATTCCTATTTGTGCCATTATGATATTATTTATTATGTCATATCAACGCTAGAAATGATATGAGTATTGGGGTCAGATCCTGTTAGGTTATCATAAGCATCTTTTCTATAAAAATGAAGAATACAGAGAATGCTTCATATATATATATATATATACATATGATTCTGGCAGAACTGAACTAGACATGTAAACCCTAAGGTTTACATGTCCAGTAATTACAATAAGTAAACTTATTATCCTATATTGAATAGATATACATGATTTATATATATTAGAGTAATTTATATACCTATAAACAAAACTGTTTTGGCACTCAAAGTCCCTACATAAACACTGTTCACAACTTTGTTTTAATGCCATTCTTTACGGGAGAAGAAATACAATTTCCATTTATGTTTATTTAATATGTGAATGGTAGTTAAGTGTCAGCATGGGAGTGTTAGCTCCATGGTCGAAATCGACCAATGCATAACAAGAAGATGATACCCAATGTTTATGAAGTACAACAAGCTTGAGCATGAAAAAGTTTTATTGAGTGGTACGATAGGGTTGAATACCCACATATGTGTGAAACAAGTTAATAAAAAATATTTTATTATTACTTTCTCATGGTTATAATCGGTCAAACCAAATGCAGATAGGGTTAGTGACTAACCCAAAATCCAAATGCATTAGCAAGGGAAACCATACCCTGTAGGTATTTCACTTCAAGATGCGAACAAATACATGAAAAACGATAATCATGTTTGCAAGGCTATATACAGGCGGAAAGGGTTTGAATACCCAAACCCTAATAAATTTACAACTATTATTTATCTTCGGGATAAACAAGGGGAAATCATTTTCATCTTGTTGCATTGTTCATGCCTTTACCTTCGGCATAGGAGCTCGAACTCCATGGCCGAGCTACGACATTTATTTTTAAAACCCAAAACAATATACAAAGAACAGATTCAGCATTAATGTGATTCTTCCAGCGTTTAAATGCTATATAAACTACATACACAGTCTAGGGTTATTTCCCATTTGCTTCAAAATTTACATAGAAAATATATTCTTATAAACAAATTTGCAAGTTAAAAATATGGGATGTGAATCTAACTGGATCGTAACCCTATGCATTGTGCCAAAAACAGAACACTAGAGACAGATACCAATGTATTTTAAACGAAATCTGTGTATTAAAGCTAAGCTAGGATTTAATGCTTTTTCTAAACTTAAATATAGACTATATATTGCATGAAAAAATAAATATAGCAAACTGAGGCATAAGAGAAGCCCTATACATTACATGACAATATAATATTAAAGCAAAATCACATTTATGACATTACAAGAATGTATACTAGCTTTACCTCAACATATCAAAGTTTAATATTAACGTAAAACAGAGTGAATAGTACAGTTGAAGACTGCAAAGGTCTGTTTGGTAGTCCAAAACCAAAAATACAAAGGCATTTACATTATGCCCTGGACGTGAGCAAGAGATTAAGAGTCGTCTCAACTTACTATAGCAATTACATAACAAAATCAGTAGTAAACCAAGCCGAAGCTCCAGAGACTCTTTCAGTTGGGGAAAACCAAAACCATTTGTAACTTTTACAACCCCAGGTTGAGCGACCTTTGCAAAATGATACATGGTGAGGCTATAGTCAAGTAGATGACTTTTTAACTAGGCATGCAGTCAAACAGAGAAACCCTACGAATTAAGTAACCCATCACTAATCTCGAGTGAGTTTTCCCGAGACTTGAGGAGTGAACGGGTTACCTGTCAAGCGGTGCTTTCCCCTCCTTATGATTTCGGTTGTGGATTAAGTTAGTAGCTCCAAATGTATGCTATGTTTCACCTATGGTGGTAACAACCAGGTGAAATCAGTTATTGCATTTCAACACATCAACCATACATTTGATAAACCGGTATTGAAATTTTAAACAAACTACAAGCTAATATTTTACAAAGGAAATTACAGTAAGCTTGTGGACAAATGTAGTTACCTAAGAGCACGTGGAACTAGTTACTGAAACTCTTCCTTGTGTACATTCTAGTTGGATCATCATCATTGTGAAGCGCACTCAACATGCATAGGATGCGAACCTGCTACAACGAGAAAAGATGCTCTATGTAGAGCTTTCGACGCAATGAAAAATTGAATTGGTGTTTTGGATAGAGTTTCTTTACCAATTTCCCTTCACCAGATGGGAGTTGGCTTACCTCTGAGACTAGTGGTAAGTGCATTGAACACCTTTCACATGAATTGTATAGGGTGCGAATACCATTACCTAGAGATCAATGGGTTTAACATGCTGACCATTTTCCAAGCTATGATGCTGGATAGCAATCGACTGTCAAGAGCAATGCGGTATTAATGGAGTAGGTGGTATCCATTTAATATAGTGTGATAAGGATGAAAGGATTCTACACTTGGTTGGGTTGGAGGAAGATCGCTTCATCGCAGGCTTTCACCAGCAAGTGCAGAAAGATAGAGAAAAAGCATGGCATGATTGCCATATCAAGAACAAGTCCTTTCAGGTAGGTGATCTAGTCCTCATGTATGATAGAAAATTTATGAAGTTTCCTGGAGAGTTTAAGATGCATTGGCCTGATCCATATATTGTTGTACATGTTACTAATGTTGGTACAGTTCAGCTATCCACGTTAGCTATAGACAATCTACCTGTATTAGTCAATGGAAGTAGGCTAAGACTCTATCGGGATAGTCCTACTTCAAAAAACCCTCTGTAGACAGAAGCCGCGAAGTTGAAAAAAAGAAAAAGAGAGAAAGAAAAGAAGAACCACGTAGCTTGAAGCTCCAACATTTATCTACACAAATCCAATGAGGCAGAGAAGGTTCAAGCTCAGAACCAAGAATCTTGACACGGTGAAGTAACTGCACTGGAGAAGTGACGGTCTACCGCATAGTTCGATGCAACACTCCAATACATTAGTCGTTAGAACGTCGATCGCAAATATAGTCATTATACAGTACTTATGTTGGCAACCGCTTGGGCATTTAACATAGAAATAACTGTTTTGAACGAGTTAATAAAGGAAATGACCGAAATATTCACCAGATTTGGCCAAGATCTAGCACATTTAATGATTTTCTAGCCATTGGCGGGCGCGGCTGGGACTTGCTGCACCTATAAATACTGTTTTATTTGAACTCGTGGGCGTTACCGAAACCCTTGAATTTTCTCGCAAGAAATACTTTGAAATTATTTACAGTAAGTTATCAGTAACCCCATTGTTCTGTCAAGAGGTATCGAGTGAATGTCTGAGAATTCCTCTATTGAGCAAGAATTCATAGTCAAGGAGAGTGTGAAGGTGTTTAGATATAGAAGAATTGAAGGGTTGATGAGAACCCCCGTCAAGAAAATTATAACATAGCAAGGTCAGGGTTCACGAAGATCACCAAGACACTCTACAGCCACGCAAGATAAAGGAAAAGAACCAGTAGTACAAAAGATGAATTCAAAGTTGATGAGGTCCACAGTACCAGAAGTTTCATTGGGCGACAAGGAAATACCACTTAAGTTGACCCCTCAGTATATCTCACCGTGTGCAGAGGACGCATCGTCCATTAAGCTATTAAAGAATGCGAAGTATGACATTCCACTCTCACCTATGTTGAAGCATGTCAAAGTGGTAGGAAATCTGTTGGGTAAGATTCTAGAATGTAAGTTGGAGGACTTCGACCTACTTCAGATGCAGGAGGAACCCAACGGGCCTAATTACCCAAAGTTCCAGTCAGATTAGTACATGTGCTGGAAGAAGGATGTTAAAGGAAATAATGTGTTGGTTGCATAAAGTTGGTTATCTGGAGTAGTCAAGTTGGGGTTACTCAACCTGTTGAGGCTCCCACACTTCGACCAAATGCCAGAATTGAATGCGGTGGTGCGAAATATTATGTCGCACATTCACTAGGGATATCTTTGGCTTGATCACAATATCGACTTGAACATTGACTTGATCCACCAGATCACTAGGTTAAGCAAGAGAGGCGAAGACTCGAAGTAGTTTTTACAAGGAAAGAACAGGGACAAGGAAGTCACCGCGAAGATGAACGAAAAACATGATGTTGTTAAAGGAAAAGGAGGCTTTGTCACAAAGGATATCGAAGATGATGCTACGTGGTTTGTCACACAACTTCTAGCATGGAAAATTCTATGAAAGGCAAGACCACTTGAAATACCCACTGGCGCAGTGTTACTTGGTGCAAGGGTCATGGAAGGAGGAAGATTCAATTGGTGTCAGTATCTATTGAATGAGTTTTTGGAGGAACTGAATGATACGTAGACACATGGCATTAATTTCCATTATACATGGTTGTAATTTTTTATTGCACTAGTAGGATGGAAGGACCCGAAACATTATGTTGTCCTGAACACTGACAGTAATGACTATAGAGCAGCAAGGTATGCCAACCTTTGGGAAAATTTAGTGCAAGAAAGACAACGTGCATCAGCTGAGGTCTTCTAGACATATTATGAGCAGCTGCGCGATCTCATTACTCACACACCGCGGATAACAAAATAGGTAACTGGTAAATATATTCACACTGTCAATTTTATGCTCACATGCATTCCATTCACATTTCAACCAAGGAACAGAAAAAGAACCCTGAATGGTTCCAAGAAAACAACCACATGGCCGAAGAAGATATTGATACCATTATGAAGGAATGGCCTACTAAATTGAAAGTCAAAGGAATTGTGGAAATCGAGAGTGACTTCGTGGAGAGTAATCCCATTCCTACACCTATTGTTGAAGAGCCGTGGACAGGAAAAAGAAAGGAAGCCGAGAATCCTATACAAAAAAAAGGTGCAGAAGAAGAAGCAGAAAGCCATTAAGGGCCAATCAGAGGCAAAGCTCCATGATGACGATTATGAGATGATCAAATCCGTAGTAACAATGTAGATGGAAGACCTGATGGCTGCCAAAGAGAAAAAGTACAAGGCGATTCAAGATAATTTGAAAAGGAACCTCACCCCGCTGCAAGGTATAACATAAAATTTTGAGTAGGTACAACACAGCTTACCAGTGCCACGAGATTCATAATCAAAAGGAAAGTCAGGGGGCACTTCGTAGCCGAAGACAGCGCCCTTATCCCTGACCTTGCCATCAAAGCCGTGCATAGTCCAACTCAAACCGATAAGCATAACGTTACCGCGTGAAATGCTAGCATCAGACAACATACAGCATGTGGACACTAACATCTCAGTACTGCCAATGGACGGTCTACATAATCTGCACTTGCAGGTTGTGGAGGAGATCCATGAAAGAGATGTAGTCGCAAGGAACCAACAACATGATTTAGTTGCAAACTATAAGCAGTTGCATTAATCAAGCTTGAAGAGTTCCATGTACCTTCAAGGTGTGCACGACTGCCAAAAGAGATTTGAGAGTATCCATGGAGATATCAGAATGTGATGAGAAGCCAGAGCCTGCAGACACTGTACTTAAGATCGGTGAGGTGGTCAATGACCTTAAGGATGAGATGAAAGATATGGAAACCATTTATCAAGCAAAAATTGATGAACTGCAAGCGTAGAATCAACCGAAGACACTGTGTGATCAGCAACAGCTCAGAGCAAAGGAAGTGAAAGCTGCAGCTGAAAGTATAGCTAGTGGATTGGCTAAGTGCCAAACTTTTTTACATAAGGCAACAAAAACATTCACTGCCTTGGAAGAGGATCTCAAGTTGCTGGAAATCTAAAGTACTTTGAAGGATAGGCGGGAAGCATTAGAACTGCTGCACAGAGAATTCAAGGCCCTGCAGCTAAGGGACCGAATCCACAGATATCCAGAAGTTAGGGAATTGAAGAAACACATGCAAGTACTGCGAGATAGGGAGACTAAAGTCGGAGATAAGCCGCAGCCCCTACAAGAGGAATTCCATGAACTCACACATAAAATTGAAGAAAAGTTGAGGGAGCTTCGTGAAGGACAAGATTCCGTGCAAGAACAATCCGACGATGAAATAACATCTGATGTGTTGGAGACCATCAAGAA
The DNA here is from genome assembly GCA_027924585.1 of Larix kaempferi. Classification (NCBI taxonomy): domain Eukaryota; kingdom Viridiplantae; phylum Streptophyta; class Pinopsida; order Pinales; family Pinaceae; genus Larix; species Larix kaempferi. Next base: position 115,149 of record BSBM01001518.1, on the reverse strand, counting down.
AATTGAGTAGGTCACCAAGGAAGAGTTTGCAAAGTTGAATGCAACATACCAAGAGTTCGCTACAAAGTTGGCCCCATAGGAGGAAGAATAGCTAGGAGAAGGTGGCTGGGGACAAGCCACATGTAAGTGTTAGGGGCATGTTGGGCCTGGCCCAAGTGGGGCATTTTTGTGCAAGTCAAGTTTTGGAACTACAAAGTTAAGCATAGTTCAGATGAAGAACTTTTGGTGCAAGTTAGTTTCGGTGAGCTGCAAGGTGAGCACAACACAGTATCAGCAGGATGGGAACCGCACATTTGAGGATCAGTTCCACGAAGCAGTAACACCGCGATGTTCCAGCAGAGCACCTATTTTGAGAAAGAATGAAGGTAAGGTCAGTTGGGTGAAAGCGACCTATTTTTTATTAAGATACTCCATGATTACCAAACAGACGGGTAAAGAGTAAGGAGAAAGGAAAGCGATGGGTCACACATGTGGAGGAAGCACAACGTGAACGGTCCGCATAAGGTCGTTAAAAAAGGAATGGTTGGGTGAAAGCGGCAGTCGGCATGCAGTCGACAGGGAAGGATGAAAGCAATGTGACCACGTGGAGAGGATGGCCACAAAGGAAGATTCACTACCAGAATCCAGCAAGTCCAGTTAAGGGAAAACCGTGACAGTTTTGGGAAACCTTAGTGTTTTTGCCTATGCATTGTAAAGACATGACCTACGGGCATGATCTATAAGAAGGCACAATTTTGTAAGGGAAAGGGTTGAATCTTCATTGTATAATTTTGAGCAATACTTGTTGTTTTGTTGAAATCCATTCTAAGGCTCTGCAAGCTGTGTGCATAGAGACCTATTGAGAGAGAAGAGAGTCTGTAGCTAAGTGCACAAACTGGAACTGTTTTACCCTTCACAAAGACTAATACAACAATAGTTCCTATGGATGTAGCTTCCATCCTGGGGGTGAACCAAGTTAAACTCTGTGTTGTGTGAATGTTTACATGTTTGGACTTGTTTATTTGTTTACAATGAATGCTTAAGATCTTGCTTATCAGTTTATGTGCTTTACTTTTATATGTATTCTCCATAAGGAATGAGATGGGAATAATATGTTAAGTTTCACATATGTTGATGAATGCTATATGCATAAGTATTTCTAAGTCTGCATGAATGCATAAGTCAGTCAGATAATTGCTTAATTGGGTAGAGTTCACATAGTGTGACTCTCGCAAAGCGTAGCATCAGAAGTACGCAACATATTGTATTCCAACATATCGCATAAAACATAAGATAAATAACCAAAGATAGTTAATGAATGGGTAAAACACTAAGTATAGCTTGTGTAAGCTGGTTAAGCATGAAGATGAAGCGCAGTTATCTGTTGCAATGTCCTGTTGTTAAATCATTTCCAAACCGCGTAGTCCTTGGATGCGTGAGTTGCACAAGCGTCTAAGCTTGTGGAAGTGATAACTGCAAAGAAGGGGATCTTCGTGCAGTCCTCAGTTTGCAGCGTGTTGTTCATCGGATTTGTTTAAGCACTCATCATATGGTTGTGGAAAACAGATTCCACAATCCCCCCATAACTTCGCCTTAGGTGAGACCTCAGTCTGCTCGCAGGTTGTTGCCGAAAGGGCCAATGAAAAGGGGTTTTGTTGGTTCCTTGAACCGTGAAAAACTTGGGTCTTTATAGAACACCTCAAGACAATTATGTAAGACAATAGCATGCTTAGTCAGATGCATGCTAGTGAAATTAAAAAATAGAATATTAGAGTATATTAGGATTTTAATAATCGTTCATATTTAGCCTAGCAAAAATAATAATGTTTGTTGTTTTTACTATTTTGTGAGTTTTGGTAATATATACATAGATTGCACACACATGTACGTTCGAAGTTAAATTTTTTTTTTACATTATATGAAATTTGAAAAACATTATTCATTATTTGAATAATCAACCCCTATTACAAGTGCGAAACCTTCCCCAAGGAGCAGTGCGAAGGAGCAGCGCATGAAGGAGCAGTCCGTGAAAGGGAGCAGTCAGCGAAAGGGAGAAAGAGAAGTCTGTGAAAGGGAGTAGGAGCATTCCACGAAGAGGAGCTGGGTCATGGAATAGATTAGGATTTATAAGGCGCAGTCCATGAAGAGGACCAGGAGCGGTCTGTGAAGGGGAGCATCAGAAGTCCGCAAAGGCGCAACTAGGAAGGAGTAGGTTGTGAAGGAGCAAGAGCAGTCCGTGAAGGTGCAGCTAGGAAGGATGCGTCCGTGAAGGATCAGGTGCAGTCCGTGAAGGAGCATCATGAACATGGGCAGATACGAAGGAGCATTTCACTAAGGTGCAGGTACTAAGGATAAGCGTGAGAAGGAGCAGGTGCGAAGGAGCCTCTGGTCAGTTTCTGAAGGAGCGGTCCGCAGTAGGTTCTGCATCTCATAGCAAGTAGTCCGAATACCATTGAAGGAACTATTAAAGCTAGGTTCTCAAGTTCTTTTCTTTCCCCCTCTCTTAGGTTTTTCTCATACATATTTAAATCCATCTAAATATGAACTCCTCTCCATCTATACCAAAAGCTGTTAAAAGGAGTCCTAGCAGCACAACCCTACAAAGTCTAGGTGAACGTCTAGACTCTTTGAGAAAAACAAAGAAGAGAGAGATGCTAAATTTAAAAAAGAGTTAGAGGCCATGCTTGAAAATAAATTGGTAGACATGCTGAATAAAACATTTGTAGTCATGCTTGAAAATGCTTATGCTATCATAATCAATAATAAATCCACATCCCTTGAAGACAAGATCCAACAATAAATAAACAGAAACTTTAAAATGGTGGAGAATAAGATTCAATTAATAGAGGATACATTAGAGGAAATGGAAAAACAAAGCCAAGGAGTCAAACAATCAACCCAACAAGGAGATTATGATACATCTGAAAATTTCAAATAGACGGACATGTTTAAAGAGTTAGAAGAAAAAGTAAACAAAAACTTGAACCTAAGTAATCTTGAAGGTAAAGTTGATATTAATCCCATTAAGGAGGAAATGAATAGACTCTTAGAATTAGACCATGAGCATAACAAATGAGCTTTGAACCTTGTAAAATTTGGCTTAAAGGAGAAGGAAGACAGGGATACATTAACTGTAGTGAGGAGATAACTCTATGATAGGTTACACATTGAAACAACCTGATTAACATAGGGATATTAGGGAAAGTAATTGAGAGTAAAGATAGGCTGATTCAAATTAAAGTAGAAGCATAGGTTACACATTGAAACAACCTGATTAACATAGGGAAATTAGGGAAAGTAATTGAGAGTAAAGACAGGCTGATTTAGATTAAAGTTACCTCTACTGACCATAATTATAGTACTCTCAGCAAAAACTCCAATTTTAAAGGGTTGGGAATATTTATAAATAAGGATCTCATCCTAGAAAACCAAACTGAACCAAGAAAGAAGGTACAAAAGGTAAAATAAGATATGAAGGAAGGAAAATGGGATCTAATTATAAATAGAAAATCTATTATCTGATATAGAAACCAAGGAGATAACCATAAATAGAAATTAGAAACTCTCTAGATCCCCTCGTGGAACTATCGAGGTTTTCCCCGGAATAAAGGTCCCAAGCTAACTTGTATCCCAAATGAAATTGAAATTATTTTTATGGTAGAAACCTAGGATCATGAAGAATCTAGAGTCCCTAAAATAGAGTTATTTGTTCTATGTTCGACTTGGAATAAGAGATCCTCTCATAGAGGCATCGGAGGTATATTCTATTACATCAAAGAACACATCTCTCCAAATTCTAGGATCTATAAGAAATACCCCCATAACCAGTACATGTGGATAGAGCTAGTTGACATGAATAATAAGAAAACCTACATTACCATATGTTATTTTCCCCCTAGTGACTCTAACTTTTATAAGAAAAACAACATAAATAAAAATTGTCCTTTCATTGGTTTAAGAAATGATATTAATAATCTAAGAAACAATGGAAATATTCTCTTACTGGGAGACTTTGATGCTCGTACTTCGAGTAACCAAGCTATTCTTCTAAGCAACTATACCAACCCTAATCCTCTTTGGTTAGATGAAGATCATGATCTAGACAATCATTAAAAAGAAGTTTTGCATATCTATGTGAAAACTTGTTTGGCTCTGAGCTAATCAAGCTTTGTAGTACTCAAGACCTTTTAATTTGTAATGGGATAAAGAAGTGGCCAAATTCTAGCAAGATGTCTTGCATTCACGGGATCGACAACAATGTACTAGATTATGTAATATCTAATACCTCTTTATATAACAATATGTTAAATTTAGACATTCTGCTAGACCATGAACCTGAATCGGATCAGAGACCTCTAGTTTTAACCTTCAATTTTTCCATGCATAGAGGGACCATAGAAGAAAATCCTCAAAGTCAAAATCATTTGATCTTAGATAGAAAGAGCGATGATATTTTCAAAAATGATTTAAAAACTAACTTGTTTCCTCTTTCTAGTACGAACAATATAGAAGTTCTCTACCATAAATTAACCATGGCCCTCTCTTCCTCCATTCGAAATTTCTCCATCAAAATTTCGGGTAGAAAGAATAATAGGAAAACCAACCCCTGGTATGATCATGACTGGAAGAATGCTAGAATATCCATCAAGGAAGCGACTGAAAAGTCTCTAAAAATTGACAAGATAAATAACTACAAATCCCTAATTAAAAGAAAAAAGAGGCATTATATAGATAAAAAGTAGGAGAACCTTTTACACCTCTCTAAGGTGTCTCCTAAGAAGTTCTGGAGACAAATCCTAACTAGTAAAACTAAAGAGAACATTAAGATAGCTTTGAAATATTGGGATTCATATCTTGAAAAGATCTATGAATCCCCAAATGCTATTAACAACACTCCGAACCTTCTTACATTGACATAATTTTTCTCATTATAAGACATTGACTTTGGAATCAAGTGCCTAACAAATGCAAACACTAAAGACATTGAAGGTTATCAAGCTGAAATCCTAAAAAATGGAGGAACTGTTATCACTCCTTACATCCACAAGCTCTTAAATTTGGTTGTCATGCAAGGTTTCCCTATTCCTTGAACTCAAAGCCTCATCATCCCTATCTTTCAAAGTGGTGATAAAAATAACCCCTCTAATTATCAAAGCATTATGATTAGCCCACTCTTAACAAAGCTTTACGGTATCATTCTAGAGAAAAAAATCAATGTTTGGCTTGAAAGTGAAGGTAAGCGAGCTAAAGGCTAGGAAAGGTTTAGAAGATAGCATTCTACCACAAATCACCTCATTACTCTTAGGTTAATTGCGGAAGAGTGTCACAATATTAAATCCATTCCCTTTTGATACTTTGTGGACTTTAGGAAATATTTTGATACATTTCCCAGAAGTAACTTGTGGAATAGATTAGAAGAGCTAAAGGTTCCTTTAGAACTGAGAGCTACCACGATAAGGTTATACGAGAAATTCATTGCCAAATTTAAGAGTTCTGAGCGGTGGTCAAAAGATATTAATTGTAATATTGGAGTAAAACAAGGTTGCCCCCTCTCCCCCACCCCTTTTGGAATTTACATGGATAAACTATAAAGTTGATTAGAAGAGGCAGGTTGCACAGGAACGAACTTAGCTGAAATAGTCGTATTCGTCCTCCTCTATACCGACGATATTGTTCTTTTGGAAAGGAGCCCATTTGACCTTGATAATCAGTTAAGGATTATCAAGTATTTTTGGTCTAACATGGGTATGTCTATTAACACTAGCAAAACCAAAGTTATGATTATCAAGTCCAAGAAAGATAGCTATGCTAATTTTGTTTATGACAACAACAACTTGGAGGAAGTGCCCTATTAAAGTATCTCATAATCGATATTCATCACAAGCTCAACTGGAACTATAGCATTGAGACAAGGATTAACGAAGGGTGGAAAGATTATTTTGGCCTAGAAAACAATTGCAAATCAACAAATTTGGTGATGTGGGATAAAAATAAGTTCCTTTTTGAAACTCTCGTCACTCCCATTATCTTGTACGGTTGTGAGCTTTGGAGGTGTAGCATTTCTCGAGAGTCATGGAGAAAGATCAAGCGAATTCAAAATGTTTTATCGCATATAATCTCAAGATTAAGAGAAACACACCCTATACTATTCTCCTTATGGAAGTGGGTCTCCCACCCATCGAAATCATAGTTATGTATAAATACTCGATGTACAATAATAAGATAAATGTCATGGCAGACAAGAGACTCCCTAAAATTGCTTTAAATTCTAGTCAAGCCCATTTTCGGCTCAAGAGAGGTTGGTACAAAGATGCCATGGCTTGGTTAAGTAATTGGGGGATTGAGGGAAATACCACTTTGCAAGATATCAACAACCTAAAACAAGCTATCACTTATAAGTTCAAAGTGAGAATGTGGGATGAGGAAAATTTAGAGGGTAAAAGAAAGTTAAGATATTAGAAGGAAGTCATTAATCCTAATCTAGAAGACCAAACGTACCTCTTGATCTTAACAATTTCAAAAAGGAATATTAATATAATGAAGATAAGAACAAACTCCCATGAGCTTGATAGCGAAACAAGAGGATGTACAATTCCTGAAACACCACGGGGGGAAGGATCTGCCAGCTCTATGAGTCCATGAGCATGGAGGATGAATCTCACTTTATTTTAGAGTGCCCTGCGTACACCCACATTCGATCCAAGTTTCCTAATATTTACTAAAATTCTAATCTCCATGATCTTCTAACTTGTCAAAATTATGGGAACCTAGGAATGCTTCTCTCTCAAGTTTTCCTTCATAGGTCCTGAACTCGCAGGCGAGTCACGAGGAAGAGAGAAACCCTGAAAATTGGTGATATAAATTTTAAAAAATTCCAAATAAATGATGGCTTAAATTTTGCATGTAGGAGGTCTCATCCTGCATAAGATACAACAATATTACCATCCCATCTTACCATAACTGTAGTGTTTCATCCTCGTGGAAACACAGTGCGGAGGTGGAGTCGACCGAATAAAAAACATGCTAGCCAGAGTTCTGAGCATGGAAGGCACAACGCCATAAAGAAGCAGTCAATATCTCGCTTGGTTTGGACATTGGCGGTTAAATGTTCCAACCGCCACTTGCACGTACCATATGCCACGTTATTTTATTATTATTATGGAATATTATACATTAATTTTGAATAATATCATTATGGGTTCTCATTTGGTGGAGTGACTATTAATTTTTTTATGATTGCATGCATTTTTGGAATTCAACTTTTCATGACTACACATGTAGTAAACATTTTTGAAAAAAAAAAATTACAGTTACTGAAAAAATAACATAATTCTATGATTAAGGATAAAATTACATATATCTAAATTCTGATATAAGATACAACAAAGTTATTCATAAAGAATTTAACAAATATTTTAAAATGTCACTTTTACTGCAAAGTTATTTATAAATATTTTAACAAATATTTTAAAATGTCACTTTTACTATTTTACAAAAATATTATCATGGAAAATGTTAACCTTCCTTCATTAAAATGAATGCCCATCCTTTAAAAGACACTCTATACATAAAATAAAACCTTCTCTATACATAAAATGAAACCTTTTATTTATTTAAGTTGACATGAAATGTGGTAGAGGCTCAAACATGAAGGCGGAAATTATGGCATTATGGTGTGTTACTAAGGTGGCAAATTGCTTTGGGTTGTCAAATGTGATTATATTCGGCGACTCACGGGTGACTATTAAGTGGGCATTGGGGGAATGCGAACTTAATGTACTACAATTGACTTACTGCTATGACAGGATAAAAGAGGAGCTACACAATTTGGGTCAGGTTACTTTGAAACACATCTATAGAGAGCACAATGCACAGGCGGATCTTCTCTCTAAACAGGTGTTGGATGCTGCTGAAGGTTTCATTGAATGGGAGGAATTCTTAGAGAATCCATGTGTTGATTCTGGCAGCTACTTCTATCTCGCTGGTGCTTAAGTTTTTTGTGACTTTTTGTTGTTAATCTGATATGGTAAGGTTGATAAAAGCTTTATGCTTTGCCAAGGACCTTTGGTCTGTTTTTGGCTGTGGATGTATATTCTGTAATATTCCCCTTGGTAGGGGACTGGAAAACTGTTTATCATGTACTATTTGATTCATGGATGAATATCAATAGTATGCTTTTTTCATGGGAAAAAAAAAGTTGACATCGATGAACTTGGCGTGTTGTTATATTTCAAGTGAAAACAAAAAACTATGATGTACTAAAATAAGATGGTACAACTAAGATATGGACTCAAGCAGAGGAAATAGCATGGCATAGCAGTAGGAAGGCATGAAACCCTTCCTTTACCTTACCTCACTGAAGTGGTTACTAACTTACTTGTACCACCTAGATGCCTAGATCATATTCCCTCACTTGCATGAATTAGGCGCTTCAGAAGTATTGTTATAAATCCTTGTCCTTCTCTTAGATGCTGGTATCAAAAACAGATCAGAACTATTTATGTTCTAAAAACACATGAAAATGTATATATGTAGTAATAAAAATCATGTGTAGGGATTTTAAAAGTATTACTTTGGTTATTGTCTAACATCAAAAGAGATCTTGGACTATTCTTCAGAAAATGTACAACATCTGTTTGAATTGGGAAATGTATCATCTCACCTAAGTTGAAGCATCATTACCCATCAATTGTTGAAATTTTAGAGTGTAGAATTCTTTATATCAAATCCATAATCTCATCAATTTATAAAATTGACTTTCATTTGATAACCTTAAGTAACTTAGAAAAAAAAAAACTAAAAATTTCCATTAAAACATTTAAATAGATGCAAATTTTTATTTTAATTTCAAATTTACAATTTCATAAATTCCTTGAAGTTAAAATTTATTATACTTTTACCACCATGTTGCATGAGCATGCTACATGAAATTGTTCCATCGAATTGCTTATATTTTAGTTTTATATACTGGAACTTCAATATTATGAAGATACTCTTAAATTGAATGAAATTATATATATCATTACCCTTCGTTAGATATATATTCTCATACTTTTATGTTATGTTTAGAATTTAAACATATTCGAAATAGTTTTCACTTCTACATGGTGAACATAGTATATAAGTTGGAAATTTAACTTGGTTTCAATTACAATTGCCAACATGTTTTAAGTGTAAATTATATAACATTGTCTTCAATTTTCAATAAACATTATTTGGGATACTATGTCCATTTTCATTATCTTTATGGTTTATGCATTTATTTTTTTAAAACTAACTAAGTATACAAAGAAACTAATATACCTATTATCATAAAGTAAGTATTTAAAAATTTACATGACATGAACACATTGTTGGAATTACAAGTAAACTATATCTCATTAATTACAAAATTACCAATTACACAATCTAGACTTTATAATTTAAAAATGCACTTCCTATATAAATAATGAACTCATGAATAGTTATGAAGCAATTTTAACCCATGTTTTATCATAAAAAATCATCCCATATATTTAGAATGTATTTTAGATAATTAATGTATAATGTCACTTAAAATATTGAATTATGGATATAAAAATAAGGTATTCCAACTGTCCTGAGATGTCTTTCTAAAATGCACCCTAAACCTCATTAATATACACCTAGTGAAACATGAACATATATGGGCTATATTTACAATATTTACAAGAGGACCCATATTCTCGTAGGATTAGGTTTCCAATGATTCCCCCATTAATTAGATCGAGTGTTCGTGAGTCCAAGCATCATTATCAACTTTCCAATTTTTTCTCTTCCAAGTGCTTCGGTAAGATATCTGCAATCTACTCATTTGTGGAACATTGTCTCAAATTAATTGTCTTAGCTTCTAAATGATATCAAATCAGATGGTACTTTGTGTTGATGTTCTTAGTTCGATTACATACGTGTTGTCAATCAGTAGAGGAGTAGAATTCACACGTTTCTATTACAAATATGCAAGTAGTTTCCTGAGCCACACAATCTTCTTTGTTGCTTCTACAACAACCACATATTCTACCTTTGTTGTAGAACTGCAAGAATTGACTGTTTACATGATCTTCAAGAGAAAGTTACTAATCCAAAACATATGATTCAAAAGATAATTACTAATCCAAAGTTCAAAATTTTTCTTTTCCTATGATTTTGCTCATTACTACATTGCTTAATGTCCACCCAAAAAATATAACATGCCTTATACATTTGAAAAGCATGGGTTACCTCAAATATCCATATAACAGAGCATTAAAAACAAAAACGTCACTAATTTGATGAGTTAGGTCAATGTGACAATGAACATCACGTTCCAAAATGAACACAACCAAAGTCACATCCATCTATCATATGTTCCATTGAATAAATTATATTAAATTTTGATGTTCCATATATTATGGTGTATCTTTTCAAAATATTAAATTATACTTTCATGTCTCAATCTCCACTCACTACTCAAAACGTGAATTGTAGTTAAAAAAATAGTGTATATCATGGCGTATCCTTTGAAAATATTAAATTATATTTTTATGACTCAATCTCTAATGTCTACTCAAAATGTGAATTATGGTTAAAAAAATTATTGTTTTACTATCCTAAGCAGGTTTAGTAAGATGCTTGTGAGTGAAATTAAGAAATAGAATATTATAATATATTAGGATTATTAAGAATCATTAATATTTATATTCTTCCAAATTATATTTAAATGTGTGTAATAGCTTATAAAAAATAATAACTTTTGTGTTTTTTATTAATTTTGTCAATTTTGATAATATGCATATAAACTGCACACACATATACGTCTAATTTTTTTTTAATAAAAATTGAAAAAATTATTTATTATATGAATAATCAATTTATATTCAATCCAAATATATATAAAAAAATCTTCTTAAATATTTAAGAAGAAGTTACATATAATTAAAAATTTTGGAGTCTAACCACTTGCATTTTTATCATTATATACATTTTAAAATGACAAACATAAAATATATAAAATTAATATTGAAATGCATTTTTTTTAGAAATGGAGTGCATTTAATAGAACTTTGGAAAGTATTAAAATTTTACTTCTAAGAATGCATGTTTAAGCATATTTAGAGTAGATATATTTTATTTTAAATATGAAAAATTATTTTATTATTATAATGGAATATTATACATTGATTTTGAATAATATCACGTTGAGTTTTCATTTTTTTTTTCATTGCATGTTTTTTTTAGAATTAGATTTTTCAAATGTAATCAACATTTTTTAAGAAAATAAAACTTGCATTCTTGTCAAGTATTAGTGAAAAAGTAAAGTAATTCCATGGTTAATGATAGAATTGTACATGTGTGAATTCTTAGATAAGATACAACAAGGTTATCGATAAATATTTTAACAAATTTTAAACAAAGTTATAGATAAATATTTTATCAAATTTTAAACAAGATTATCCATAAATATTTTAACAAATTTTAACTATGGATACAAATATTTTAAAATATTACTTTTATTATTTTTAAAAAGTATTATTATGAAAATGTGATCAAACCTTGACTAAAATGAATTCCCATCCTAAAAAAGACATTCTATAGATAAAGTAAAACTTTTTTAATTATTTAAGTTGACATTCATGACCTTAACCTGTTGTTATATTTCAAGTGAAAAAAATACAATTTCCAAAATACGACAATTATGTTCCAAAACCCTATGAAATTTCATATATGTTGTACTAAAATGCATTTGTAGGAATTTTAAAAGGATGACCCATCATGTTGCATGAATATCTTATATGAAATTGTTCCATCTAATTGCTCATATTTTAATTCTATATACTCTTTTCTTTATGATGAAATGCATTGCCACTTAATGGAACTCCAATATTTTGAAGTTACTCTTAAATTGAATGAAATTATATATATCATTACCTTTCATTAAATGTATATTGTTGTACTCTTGTGTTATTTTTAGAATTTGAACATATTCGAAATAGTTTGTACTTCTACATACTAAACATAAGAAATTTAACTTGGTTTCAATTACAATTATCAATATGTATTAAGTATAGGTTAGATAACACTATTTTCAATTTTCAATATTAAACATTATTTGAGATATCATGCCCATTTTCATTATCTTTATGGTCCATGCATTTATTTTTTAAAACCGTTAATGCAATGTCCATATTTTCTTTGCATCACGTACTTGATTTTAGATTTGGATTCATTTCTGAGATGCAAAAATATATTAGAATTTATCATTAATATAACTAAATAAGGAAATTGATATAACTATTATCATAAGTCAATTATTTAAAAATTTACATGACATAAATCTATTGTTTGAATTACAAGTAAACTATATCTCATTAATTACAAAATTACCAATTACACAATTTAGACTTTATAATTCAACAAAATACACTTCCTATATAAACAGTGAACTCATAAATAATTATAAAACAATTTTAACGTATCCTCTATCATAAAAATACTCCTATATATTTAGAATCTATTTTAGATAATCAAAATATATAATATCACTTCAAACATTGAATTGTGAATGTAAACAAGGTATTCCAACTAACCTAAGATCTTTATAAAATGCACCCTAAGGCTCATTAATATACACCTAGTGAAACATGTACATAGATGGACATTATTTAGTTGATGCTTCATATTACAATTTTGTATTACTCATTACATCCCCAATTAAAATTTAACAAATATTTTAAAATGTTACTTTTACTTTTTTTTTAAAAGTATTATTATGAAAAATGTGAAGAAGCCTTCAATAAAATGAATGCCTATCCTAAAATACACTAAATATTTTAATTATTTATGTTGACATTTATGGCCTTGATGTGTTGTTATATTTCAAGTGAAAACAAAAAAGTATGATCTTACAAAATAAGAAAATTATGTTCTAAAACCACATAAAAAAGCATATATGTAGTACTAAAATGCATGCGTAGGGATTTTCAATGGTATACTAAACTATAATATATTAATATACATTAAAATAGTTCATGAAATATGGTCTATTTCTTCATGATTCTTCTACATCATTTAATATAATAAACTTTGGAGGCATTTCATAATGCATCTATGCAACAATGCAACAATACAGATCTTGCAGTTCGCTTCTATATAAACATGTATATCTCTTTATTTTGACATTTACACAATTGATAAATATTATTTTACCCATTTATGACACCTCTCTAGGACATACTAATTGAGACTCAAATAATTTTACACTCACTAGCATGTGCCATCACTCATCGTATGCTAGTTCAATAGCATGTTGTGTGTTATTTATTGCCATCAAATTTTACAATGCTTATACAAGAAATTAAACACTTATCTTATAGAAGCGCAAGTAATATCCCACATTCTTGACCACCATAATCTAATGGAGATGAGAATCAATACCATTTTAAAAATCCACCTCCTAGATTTATTTTCAAACCTTTAGACCATAAAAGAAGCATATTCCTTGGCCTTTCTAAATTTCACTTTAATGTTTAAACCATATAATATTTACGAACCTGTATTTATTTTATCAGTATATTTATTTGCTCCAATATTTCATTTCACTACAAATAATGATGCATAAACATCCTTAAGAACTCCATGGTTGTCAAGGAAATTTATGTTTTCCAATTATTTATATTTCATAATAGATTCAAGAAACATAAAAACCATGTTCCTTGTTTTATAATTCTCTCAAATGTCTTTCACAATGTTTGAATTGATTTTGTTAAGAACTCCATCTCAAATTAGAATAACATCATTAATTTTGGAGCTTGTATCATATTTTTTACTTAAGCAGTGCATAGTTGCAACAATGATACCCTTCACCTAACTCCTCAAGTGGTTTCCAAAACATCCATTTTCCAATTTCACTCCATCTTTGTTTTCAATTGGTTACTTTATTGTCATGCCGTCTTGACCCCATCTTAAGATCTAACCAATATTTTCTTGATCATTTAGATAAATCCCTAACACTACTTGTAGCTATCAATTCATATGGCTATAAAGGATTCATTTTAACCATTGTATCATGTTAAAAACAAAAGTTGAACTACACCATCACTACCTTTAGTGGGGAATGGAAATACATAATTGTTACCTTTGATGTTTGGAAAAGCATGTTCAACAACATTCCTATGGAGTGGAATATGGGCTAGGTAAAACGCCCTATTTTCTCCCCACCATGTTTCCACAAGACCAATTCCTTCCCCATTCCCCGTGATCGGAGTATCCTTTGTGAGAAGCCCCATTCCCTGTGACAAAAATTTCCTTTGCCAGGAGTCCTCTCCGATAACTATGAAACTCGACGGCTACCTCCATCGGAGTCCTAAATCTTAACAACCACACCTTCTTCCGAAATCGTATCTACGGGGATTTCATGTGTCCCCTCACCAAAGGATACACATTCAATAGCAACAAAACAGACTCGCCTAGCCACATGCTTGATTTCAAATTCAACCAATAGCTCCTTCCCTCCATTTCAAAATTGCAACGTGACTCATTTCAAGCTCATCTAATCCCCCCCTTCCCTCCATTTTTCAAGGTTTGCTTTGGCAAAAAATTTCCTATTGTTTTGAAAAAAAAATTTGCTAAAAAAAATCTGTTGACAGTTTATTCATAATTTTTCTATGACTGAGATTTGGAATGCAGGGTTAGCTTTGGGTCGGTGCATGAATGGTAGGAGGGAATCCTCTTTTGATCCAGTTGATCGGAATGGATGTTTCTTCATATGGCTGCTACCAGAGTTCCATTGAATAATTTAGATGTTGCGACCATGTAATCTCTTGACAGCGATCGATTCTTCAATCCACCTAGTTTAAAATGTAGGTGTGGTTCAACAATGAATATGGGTCTATAGACATCTTGCAATTAGGGGAATTCCCTGTGCCAAAACCTAGAAAATATTTTAGGTAAAATATGAGTTGTCACTCTCATTTTCATTCACTTTGAGAAATGAGAAGGTTTATTCAAAAACAATGATTGCTATTCACATTGGTTTTCCTAATTTTTTTAACAGAATCTCCTTTTCATTATTTGATAAATATGTTCTAGAATTCCCTTCCACAATTGGCATAATAAGATTTATTTAACCTAGATCTCTAATATGGTTTTTGTTATGCATGATGTACTAGGTTGTGATGTAGTAGGAGTGGTATTGGAAGTTGGAGATGGTGTTTCTAAGTTCAATATTTGCAACAAGGTCTACAACAACACCTAGAAATTCACAGCAGGTAGGCCAAAGCCGTTGGGGACACACCCAATCCACTATAGGAGGAGTGGGTAGCATGGTCATTCAGGTGGTGAAGCATCTCTCTGGATATTCCAGGGTTTTTTCCATGACTAGCATTGGGAAACTCGACATCGTGAAAATCCTCGAGGCAGATCTAGTCATCGATTATACCAAACACAACTACTATCAAGTGTCCAAGAAATTCGATTTGTATTTGACACCATAAGTTAGCCACTCACTCACTACTTTTCATTTGCTAGGATTCTAATTACCTTCAAGTTCAGAGTATGGATACATATACATATGAAACCCTCAATACTACATTGCTTAATTGTTGATATCAAAACTCAATTGCTAAATTGTTGGAAGATATTTGGGGTAGCCATCAATCATTCCTTTTAGTGATGGACATGTCAGGACAGACATGTGTGATTTCAATTAAGTTTTCCATCTAATTATTTGTGTTGTTGCGTGTCCTGTATATGTGGTTGGGATACCAGATGGTATTTGTAGAGGTTGACCATGAAGAAAAAATTATCCAACACAACCAAATTCGATATTGGTTCATTTTCCTTGTCTGTTGGAGTCCGATACATAGGGCATCACATCCTACATAAGGACCTTCCTCTATTCAATGTTTCTAATGTTAATTTGAGATAAAAACTATTTAAAGGTATATTTTTTTCTTCATGGTCGACCTCTACAAATACCATCTGGGATCCCAACTCGAGGGTGGTGTTGCTAAGAGATTAATGAGCAGAATTACCTGCAGTTGGGTGGAGCGTGGCTGCCATGAGGCCATTTGCCTGTATTAAACCTTTTTGCAGATAAGCTTAATACTTGGAAATTATGTTTAAATTCATGAAAGGTTATTTAATTAATTACCGGTTAATGATTTCTATGATTTCCTTGTTAAATTTCCCGAGATTGGTAACAAGGTAGGGATTTACATTTCATTTGGTTTGATTCATGGGCATGAAATAAGTGCAAGTTTAATGATGAGATTTTGCTTGGAAATTTGTGCAAGATTGTTCTTTGATTAAGTCGAAGAAAATTTCATTTTCTGTAGAAAATGTTTATTTATGGGTTTGAAATTGTAATGTTTAATTCAACTCGGTCAAAGAAAATAGAGCGTGGAAAAATTACAAGACTGGATAAATAAACTTGAATTTTATCTATTTCTATTATGTTTTCATTCATTTAAAACTTTATGGAAAAAAGATAATTTTATTGCCTAGGCCTGTGTGATAATGCTAGTTTTACTTTTTTATTGTGTAGCTCCTAAGTTCAAGGAAATGATTATGCAATACATTAAGGATTATAGTAAGGGAGGAAATAGTTTATTAAAATAATGAACGAAGTGGTCGGTAAAATTGCCGAAGAAAATTGGGAAAAGAGAATTCTATGGTTTGATATAATTATTTAATAAAGTTTTCCTTATTGAGTCAAATATGGGTTCAACCAATTTTCCTAAGGGGTTGGGTTTGACCAATTTTCCTAAGGGGTTGGGTTTGACCAATTTGTCCAATAAGTAAATTGAAAACTATATGATTTGATTCATTAAAACCAAAGTTGTTTTGGGTTAATTAAAACCATGGGTTGATTTGTTTAGTTGAATAGATTAGATGTTTAAGTCTTAATTGTATTTATTAATTAAATGATGAACAATACCTTGAGTTAAGGCATGTTTTTAGGATCTTTGTAATGAGTGGTATTTCTAATTTGAAAACCATGGGTTAGAGTGGTATAACTACAAATTTATTCTATAGTCCAAGTTAGACATATATGAATATGCTTAAGTTGAAGTTATACCAGCCTAGATCCAAATCCTAAGGCTCTATCAAGCGCTGAGAGAGGTCAAATCTCCCGAGGTGCAAACCTCTCCTTGAGTGTAATACCTAAGAAGAGGTTTGCAGCTCAGGAGATTTGAACCCTCTCAGCACTTGATAGAGCCTTAGGATTTGGATCTAGGCTGGTTTCAGTCATGGGCGGTGACACAAAATTGGAGTTTGATCAACATGGTAAGGAACATGTTAAGTTGAAAACACAGATATGAGGATCATCATAATGTAAGTAATATGCATTAAGGATTGAGTAAATCGTTAAAGTGGAAAATAGAGACAATAATTTTGCAAGGACTAAATAAATGAATAAATGGTTCACATCATGATCATTCTCAATCTATATTCTTCATCTTTTCTTATCTTCACACCTGGTAGTTTTGACATCTTCTCATATCGATCATATGAGAATGGAGGTTGAAATCGTAGACCTGCCAATTCTTTAACTTGAGATATTGCTGTAAATGGCATACCCTGCCTCTCTTGCTTTCCAATACTAATAGTAGCTTTCTCCAATGTCAATCCTTGTGACTTATGGATTGTTAAACCCCAAGCAAGTTTCAATGGAAGTTGCTTTTTATTACCTCTTTCGATAGGTGTAATAGGAACAACTAGAGGAAATGATTCATCCCATGCCCCCCCCACATGATTATCAAATTTTATTAAAACATACGTGGGTGGTTATGGAGGTGAACTTCCAGGGTTATATACAATTTGTTGTATATCTCCAAGAGCACCATTGACGAGTCCTGCATCATCCCATAGGTTTGATGTGAGCATTACCCTTGCTCCTATGGCTATAAGTAATTCAAGTTGGAACCCATCTTCTTCTCCTTCCATAGAATAGTTGATTTTTACAGATGTAGCGATACTGGTCGCAATGGGACAGTTTAGGCTTCTTATTAAATGCTTGTTATGAGAGTTTACATCATCATTTCTCGCAAACAAATGTATCGCCTTATCGAATGACTTGTCATTGTAGCATGTAAGGAAGTATCTGTATGAGTCATCAGTAATTTCCAATCCTCTATTATTGGAATTACATCTCTAATATTCAGTAATACATTACGAAAAGATATTTGCTCATTACTTTGTCCATTCTGTCGAAACACAGTATCGAGGGTCACAACTGTTGTGAATGTGTTCCACAATTCTTTTGCAATACCTTCCAATGCATATACAGGCTTATCCATGACAGGTGGCAATTGTCCCAAATCACCGACCAATATAATTGATCGTCCACCAAAAGGTATATTAGCATATTCTGGGAAGGCTTGGCGAAGTCTTGAATCTATTGTCATTAATAGATGTTTTCCAATAAAACTCATTTCATTGATCAAAATATATTTAACATTCCTCAACTCTTCTTCTAATTTAATTAAAGTCAGTCCTCGTAAAGGATTGATTTCTTTTATCGGTATATGAAGTATAGAATGAACTCTTCTTGTGGATATGTTGAAATTTGCCACCCCTGTGGGAGCCAGAAGAAGTAATGGACTTTTCCCTGGATGAGAGATATTTTCAAGTGTACTTTTAATGGCTCCAATCAAATGACTTTCCGATTCCTACAGTTCCTTAGATTATCATGCGTAGTGGATCAACACCCATTCTATTATGCTCAAGGACAACATCATATGCTATTCTTTGCTTATCCCCCAAACTATCAATTGAGTAAGACTTCGCATGTTGATTAGCAGAAATCGTTTTCAATTTTCGCATATCAGAGATGAAATGAATAGCACGACTCGAGGTCTCTGCATCTACAAAAGTACTGTTCCAATCATGCATACGATTAAGATCCCTATGTCCAAGCATCTCAAACTCATTATAATTTATAAATTGATTTTTATATAATCCACATATGATCTCCCATTCATGTTTCCTGGAATCTCCTTGTGCAATTGGATGTTCTTCTTCTTCGTTGGATTCAACCCGAGCATCTGTAGGCACAGGTTGGCAATCAACATGCCAAGGAACATATTGCAAATTTTCCCAATTCTGTACTATTTCATATGATGTGTGGCCTATATCTCTTTGAAAGTCACGAAATGTCTTATACCAACTCGGACCAACAGAATTTGACAAACTTCTCATCTTTTCGATCAGGAATAGACTTAAATCTAGGAAACACATGTACAATAGATGGATTACTTCATTGTAACAATTTTTCCCTTTGTCGACATTTGTCTATTACCAATATTTTGCAACATCTATCAATGTAAGTTGCTCCATATTCTCCGGTCGCTTAATATATGCATCAATCAAAGAATTATCATTGTCAGCATTATATGTTTCAACTTGTACTTGTTTGAAAACCTACATATCGACATTTAGAACCACAAAATGATGGTTACATTCTAAAAGAGGAAGCTCTAGAAGCATATGGCATGTCTCCTGTGCACCAATGTCCCTATCCACAATGGATTCACACAACAAACTTTTATATGCACGTCTTGCTGGTTCGTTTGGATTCTAGATAGAAGAGACTCGCATCAACATATTGTGGAAAGTTTCAGATCCCTTTTATGATTTGGCAGTGTATTTTGATATGTAATTAGTAACGACGTGCTTGGCAAGTACAGGATGCCAATCTATATTAGCCCTCCACATCATCAGTGTTTCACGATTGTGTGTATTGACCCTGTCATCATTTCGTCTAGGTTCATACTTTTTTTCTCCTAGTTCATCAATGTAAAGTTTTGACTGGTCACATAGATCCCATGGTACGTGGTACTAACATACTAATTTTCCTCCCTTCTTTCAAAGACAACTTCTCTCATTGCAAGCAATATGATGCCCAACACAGTTAAGAATTTATTCATAATCAGTCATCGGATTAGATTGAAATATTTGTTTTGTGCCTTTTACACAAGGATGATCATCTACATTATCTCCAATTTGAATCTTTCGTTGATGTCCCTCACGTGGATTTGTTTCATGCACATATTTGTTGAAATACTTTTTTGTAGATATAACTTCTCTAAGATCATCCCAATTCAGAGTGTCCATGTTGGGAGCATTTTTTAACCAAAGAAACCCATGGACATGAGGAGATCCATGATGTTTCCATTCGTAGCGACTCCAATAATATGTGGCTTGATGAAAATGTTCAAAAACCTCTTCTCGAAACATTGTATGTCTCAAGTGCATATAATGTGCCACGATGTGAGCATTATCAATTACATTTTGACGTCGCCATTTCATTGCTTCATGTGGATCTGTAGGACTTGTTCCTGGCATTAATTTATGCAAATTAGGCCATTGCATATCCGCTGCACTTAGTGTGAAGAATATCGTCAGAAAACCTATCTGTTGAATCAAGTCAGATAACTCTTGACGACACTTGCTCCAATATGCACTTGTGCCTCTTAATACCGTTCCAAATCTCATTAATCTTTCTCCCAATCTTGAATCTGGAAGATTTTGTAAATGTTGTCGTAACTCTTCCATTGTTGTGGGTAGTTCACTAATAATTTTTTTGACAAAAACTATTGAGGAAGCTTGAGCACGATGTCTCATTATGATATTCGGTAAAAAATATCTAAAGCGAGGGTGCCTTCCAAATCTGCTATCATGATATCTAAGAAGATGTTTTGCATACTCATGTAGATGGACATTTCGCATTTGTGGTCATAACCAATCAGCCTCTCCTTTAGGAAACAATGATGGAAATGCCATATCAAATAATCCAACTGTGTTATACTCGTTAAATAGAGATGAGCCAATGCCAGGCTAGTTAAGCACTTCAGTTGATTCATCATTTGCATTATTTTCATCTGGCTTAGGATTATTTTCCCATGCTCTATTAATTTCTATCTCTTGTGGTGCACTTGGAAGACTTGATGCAAAATAAGTTGTTTGTAACCGTCTAACATGTCATCAACTCCTGGTATACCTTCCAACAATGTAAATTCTATGTCGTCATCAATATCGGGAAGAGTAACAGAATTAAGCATATGTGAGATATCTGTGGCATTTTTAGGTAACTCTTCTACTACATCATAATCAACTCAAACATCTCGATAATATGGATCATTTTGAATCTTATATAATAATGCATCCATAAATTTTTGTTTTCTAACAGTGAAATCATAATTGGATCCTTGTTGTCCTTTTTTTTCGCACAACGACCATTAAGTCCAAGTTCTTAATATGTCATGGAAATGTCTTAGCAACATCTTTAATCTCTTGCGGAAAACTAATGGTGTGTCCTTGATATTTGTACTGTCCACCTATTGAATGCATCACCTGCAAAATTGGACTTGCACGTGCTATCAACATCTCTTCAACTTGTGTGAGATCTTGAAGGACATGCGGTTGAGATCTTGGATCCATGTGGTTCGCAGCTGAGAATCTCTGATTAGATCCCTCTCTTCGACATCGCATGCACATTGGACCTGTACCTGTATTACGTATGTGTACTCCAGCATATGACTCCTGGCAGACATGACACATTTGCACTTCTGCTAAATGATCAATTCGTTCACAAAATTTGCGATGTCTAGTATACATTTCATCAGATGGTACTGATATATTATTGTCACTTTCAATCTCCTTATCTCGAACCATATTAGTATTTGGAACCACTTGAGCATCTGCCAAAGTTGGTTTTACTAGTATATTGGTTGAACCCTGTCTTTGTCATTCTAAATTTTGCTTTATTTGTTCTTCTGCAAATCACTTTCTTTGAACTTCCAATTGCTTCCTTTTCCTCTCTTGATACGCTCTTTGTCGATCATTGTTTCATTTTATTAGTTCTTCTCATTCTTGTGCTGTCAATTCGTCTAACTTCCTTTTTCGATATTTTTTTTGTCGAGCTGCATGTTGTTTTTCTCATTCTTCTTATTCTACTGCTATCATTTCGCCTGTCCTCTCGTCATTCTGAACATTTTGATTTATTTGTTTTTCTGTTGCTACTGTCTCTTCTACCGCTGTCACTTCTATTGTCATTTTGTCATTTCGTACATTTTGATTACTTCTTTTCTCTTCCAATTTCTTACTTTTTCTCTCTTGATACGCTCTTTGTCGATCATTGTTTCATTTTCTTTGTTCTTCTCGTTGTTCTGATGTCAAATCCTCTAACTTTCTTTTACAATATTCCTTTTTTCATTCTTCCTTTTCTGCTACTATCATTTCTCCTGTCCTCTCGTCATTCGGTCCATTGTGATTTATTTGTTGTTTTGTTGTTGCCACCTCTGATGTCACTTCTGCTTTCATTTCGTCATTTCCTACATTTTGATTATTTCTTTGCTCTTCCAATTGATTCATTTTTCTCTCTTGATAATACACTCTTTGTCGATCATTGTTTCATTTTCTTTGTTCTTCTCGTTGTTCTGATGTCAATTCCTTTAACTTTCATTTACAATATTGCTTTTGTTGATCTACAATTTGTTTTCTCTACTCTTCTCATTCTTTTGCTGTCTTTTCGTCCAACAGTTTTTTTCGAAATTCTTTTTGTCAATTTGTGTTTTGTTTTCTTTGTTCTTCTCGTTCTTTTGTTGTCATTTCATAAGATTTTCTTTCGCCTGTTTCTCTAATTGCATCTTCCCCATGCACATCTTCCATTTCTAGTGTAGACAATATATAAAAAATCTCAGACATTAACATATAAGCTGAAATTTATGCATCTATGTAATCCACACTAACATTTATGCATCCAGGAAATACACAATGAAAGCAATGCATCACTGGAATAACTACCCTGAAAAAACTACAATTAAAAAAAACATACACTGAAATCTATGCAAGTGTACAACTGAATTCTATATATTTTAAATGAAATTCAACAAAATTACTAAATTCTATATATTTTCAAGACAAAAAGTGATCTGGGAGAATTGAACCTTGAATCTCACACCCATTATCCGAACACCCTTACCACTATACCACAGGTAGTTCCTATTATACATGGTAAAGCATTTATATATATAACTGTGACATTCCTAAATTTAATATAAATATGAAATTTAATTTTAATATTAAAAATAATCTAAATATTAAATTTAATACAAATATTAAAATTAATTTAAATATTAAATTTAATTTAAATATTAAATTTAATTTAATATATACTTAAAATTAATATATAATTTTAAAATAAAATTAATTTAATATATATTTTAAAAACATGTAATATTAAAACAAATTGTCTCTAAATATCATATCTTAGATTTAACTAAAAAAAAGTTTTAATGTGTGAAGCACATTAATATATGAAACATGAATAAGTAACTTTTGTTTTATTCTGTAGGAATCTTGTATGTGGAATCTTGTAAGTCGAGTAGTATTATATTACTATCAACTTTGTTCGTGCTTAGGTTTTTGTGTAGACACTTCCAACAAAGTTATCTGACTTATGTCGGTTCAAACTCGCTTGCAGAATCAACAATCGAAGTACACCCTACCTCCATAAATGACAGAACAAACAAGCGAAATACATGTAATCAACGAGACACAACAGCTCATAGAGCAAGCGCTCAATCGAAAATGAACTGATATGTTCACCCAGTTCAAGGAGATTCTCACGCGATTTGCTTCGACATCAGGAGTAATTCTGATGAGAACCAACTCTGAAAAAATCAACCCCTTCAAAGTGCAAATGAATTTGGACATACCGAATCTAGAAGGCAAGATTGACGTGAAATCCATCAACAATTGGGCTAAACAATTATAGTCCTATTACTCTGTGAATCAACTCTCAGAAGCTGACAAGATCACCATTGCAGCCTTAAAGATGTCAACATCTATGCACTACTTGTGGGAGAATCTTTTGACAAAGATGGAGAAAAGCGAAGACCCTATCGACAGATGGGACAAATTCGTCGAACACATACGAAAGGAGTTTTATGCGTCGAAGTACCTTGAGCAGCAGTATAAGAAGCGGCAACAGGTAAGGAAATGTAAAGACTAGTCAATGCAAAACTACACCAATGAGTTCTATCGAATCATGGCTAGACTTGGCATCCAATAAGAAGAAAAATTGCTTGTTATGAAGTACGTTAGCGGATTATCCTTGTACATTCAGCAGGAGATGGAGTTTTTGACTATCAATATGATTGCGGATGCATTCCACTATGCCAAAAAAATTGAAACCAAGCAAAAAGGAAAAGCGCGTTTCACGGCAAAGCCGACATCAGGACGACCACTCATCAAGAAGGCACCAGCCAACTTCGACAAGTCGAAGCCTTTGCAGGCTCCACCAAAGCCAGATCATGGCAAAAATTCTTTCCATAAAAAGTAACGTAGCAAGCAACTAACCGGACAATGGTGCGACTATCATCAATCATCTTGGCATGATACGTCTGAATGTAAATCTTGAAGACCTTTTTGCAAAAAAGTGTCGACATCCAACACGTTCGGCAATACTGTGCTAGAACCTGACCTAGAAGCAACGACTCTTTTGACATTGACAATTCTAGCATCCTCAACCATCATCGATGAGGAGGAATGAGAGCACATGTTCCATACACAGATATGGGTTCAGAACAATCCATTGCATCTAATTGTGGACAATGGGAGCCATAAGAACTTTGTCTTTGAAGAACTTATGAAGAAACTAGGTCTTGTGACCACTCCGCATCCTCAACCTTACAACATCAGTTGGACGAATGATGGACAAGAGCTAAGGATCACCCGACAATGCAAGCTCGCATACTTCATAAATCCCTTTGAAGATGAAGTACTTTGCGACATGGCACCTCTCTCCGTAGTCGACGCTCTATTTGAAAAACCTTACCTATGTGATCGCCATGGAAGGTTCCATTTACGACCACAAAATGTGATTGTCAAAATCCAGAATCAACGATACAACATACCAGAATGACGACCTACACCAACGGTTTCCTTGGTATCTGTGAAACAGACAAAGAATCTCATCAATCATGCTCAGAAGTTCACATTGATTATGATAAATACGCAACACTATAGGAAGGATGCAACAACTAGTCGAGTCACTGACCAATGCATCTCCTGACAGAAGCACCAGATCGATAACATTCTTGATGAGTACCAAAACCTATTTCAAGTTCCCAATGGAGTTACCTCTACATTGTAAGGTAAGAAAATATATTGAACTTGCTCCTTGTTCTTCTTTGCCTAATGCATATATTTACAGAAGATCCATTCTTGAAAATGAAGAGATTCACAGACAAATCCAAGATTTGATCAACAGAGGCCATATTGGACCCAAATCCTCCCCTTATGGAAGTCCAGTCATCCTCGTTCTGAATAAAGACGAGACTTGGCGCATGTGTATCGACTACAGGGAACTCAACAAAATATTAGTAAAGAATTGCTACCCTCTACCAAAGATAAACGAGCTCATCAACTGTCTGAAAGGTGCTAATTTATTTACTAATGTCAACCTCAAGTTGGGATATCATCAGATTCCAATCGATCCCTCAGATGTGTGGAAAACTGTTTTCAAGACCAAGGAAGGATTTTTTGAATGGTTAGTCATGCATTTCGGCTTAACCAATGCACCTGCAACCTTGATACGATACATGGATGACATTCTTTGACCTTTCATCGGCAAATTTGTCATTGTCTACCTTGACGACATACTGATTTTCAGTCGATCATGGGAAGAACATGTCGGACAGCTTCGGCAAGTCCTCGAAACTCTCTAGCAACATCGACTCTACTTGAACATGGACAAATGTTCCTTTGCGATGAACAACATCAAATATTTGCGGTATGTAATTGACTCTACAGGGATTCACGTCGATCCAGACAAAGTACAGATCCTCAAAGATTGGTGTTGGTGTTTATATTGATCTAGAGGTTTTCCAATGTAGACCCAAGTACTTCGCAACCCAGCAAAACCCCTATTCACCAGCCTTTTCGGCAATAGACTACAAGCAGCCTGAGGTCTCAGCCGAGTCGAAGCAGAGGGGGTGGTTGCAGAAGCAGGTTTCCACAACCTTGTTATGCGAGTGTTTAAACTGATCAATGTACAACACAGTGACATAGATCATGCTTCGGTCAATGAGTGTGCGAAGTCTTCTACTTCGCATCGAGTACTGCAGCAAGAAAGGATACTTGCATGATTAGCGCATCCACAGACTGCACAGTGGGGTTACTTCCAGCTTACAACGATAGGCTATCAACAACTTATCGTGTAGTACTCTTAATGGATCAGCGCATCACTAGACCATGCAACGACTGCAATACTTGATCACTTCTAATCAACCTTACTTCTTTGTCTCTACTCATCTCAATCAATACTTAGACAAACTGACATTTCTTTCTTATATAAATAAGTGAAATGCACATAGCTGCATGCTCTGATATCACTACTCATCTTTTACTAGTACTCTGTGATTATTTTACAGGTTCATAAATCCAAATACTTAGAGACACTAATCATTAACATTCATCCATGTATGAGATACCTAACATCTTATTCCATCCCTTTCACAACGAATACAGATAAAAGTAAACACATATAATTCAAGCAACTGAACAATAGCAACCATACACAGCAATCGCATAGCACAATATTTAACGTGGTTCACTCCCCTGGATGGGAAGCTACATCCACAAGAACTGTTGTTTTATTATCTTAGGAAAGGGTGCAATAGTTCTTCGTCTGTGCAATCAGCTGCAGATGTTCTTCTTCCTCAAAATTAGGTCTCTGTGCACTCAGTTGTAGAGCTTTTACAATGGCTTCTTGCTCAAAGAGTCTAACAATATTCAATAATACCCAAATACAAAAAGTGTAACCCTTCCCCAAACAAAAATTGCCTTATTTATAGATCATGCCCAGAGGTCATATCTTTACATTACGAAGGCGAAACCCTTAGGTTTACAAAACTGTCACGGTTTTTTCCAAAATCGGCCTGCTGGTGTCTGGTAGCGGCTCTTCAGTTGTGGCTATCCTCTGTGTAGACATGTTGCTATTCGCTCTCCTGTCATGTGCGCCAATAGCTTGCTTCCGCTAAGTTGTTCCTTCTTTCACGACATTTGACAATTGGTTCAACTAGTGGTTCTCTATTTGTTTGACCAGTTGTCTATCTCGATCTGCCCCTGCCCACCACTTGGTATTTATTGACAATCTTTGCCAAAAATAGGTCTCATGTGACCTAACCGAAGTAAATGTCATCATCCATCCAACTCTCTACTTAGCTGGATCTCCATCGATGTGGAACATTGCGGTGCTATACTCCTCATAGCACAGACTTAGCAACTCTTCTAACATTGCGCTACGCACAACCTCGCAGCTTCCAAAAACTGATTTTAACAAAAAGTCTCCATCCATGTTGTGCTTAGCTTCGCATTTCCCAAAAACTTAATGTGTTAAAAAATTGACCCCCTCGGGCCAGGCCCAATAGGCCCCTAACACTTACATGTGGCTCACCCTCGAGCCACCTGCAACTTCGACATCTTCTAGTTGTTCCTCCTTCGGTGGACCGATCGACGTAGCGAAGTCATTGTATTCGACAATCAACTTCTTGACTTCTTCCTTTGTGTCCTTTTTCACTTGCCTTACTGTGTCAAGCATTTCAGGTGTTATCCCTTGTCCTTCCTACTCTTCCACCTGCTGCTGACTGTCTCGCAACTCTTTCAGTTTTCCCTCAATCTCCTGTGAGATGAGGTTGGCTTTCTCTAGGAAGGGATGTGTTTTATCCCCAATTGCGGCCTCTTTCTCTCTTAAATTATGCACTTCTTTCTTTAGCGCATTGACCTCCTTGTATCTGTGGAGTCATTCTCATGCTAGTAACACTTTAACTTCCTCATCCAACTTTTCGAATTCTGTTTGCTTAGTTTTGAGAGCATTCTTTGCATCTAGCCACTTTGGGTCCTCCTGAAGGGTAGTGAATGCCTTAGAAGCCGCCTCTAATAAACTTTCACATTTAGATACTTCCCTAGCTATGCTTTCTACCGTGACTTTTACCTCTTTTTCCCTTATTTCTGCCTCGGTCTGTAGTATCTTTTGCTCAATTTGACCTTTTCATGTAGAAATCTCAGCTTCGTGGGTGATCTCCATATCATCTATGTCTTCCTTAATTTTTTTCACCATATGAACCATCTTGATAATAGTATTCGCGGGCTCCATTTGTACTTCAAATTCTGGTATCTCATCCGCAACCATGGTCATCGTGGATTCTAGCCTTTTCCGACGATCATGTTCATCTTGAAGCTCCATAGCTCTCCGTGAGCTAGCTTCCTCCAACTCTTTGTAGCTTGTCTGCAGTTCTGCTTGCCCTTTTATTGCATCAGTGGTTCTGTCATGCATCTCTTCAAAAAATTGCAACTACAAGTAATGTAGGCCTAGCAACAGGATCTTCATAAGATCGAGTTCCACATGCTCTACGTCCTTTGTATCCAACATTATTTCGTCAAGTAGCGGCAACATTACTACTAATGGTTGTAAATGGACAATGTGGGACCTCGTCAGTACCGCCAGAGTTAACTGCGGTGTTTGTCTCTACGGATTGCCTCCCAACTTCCCCTCGGACTCTGAGTGTTTCTACGCTGGCAATCTCTATTGTACCTATTCAAATTTCTCCGTAATCACCTCCAACTTATTAATGTTCTCCTTCAAGGTTTCGTGAAAAAACTTTTCCTTCTTCTCCTTCTCAATCATCATGTCTTCCATCTTTTCATTCATGACCTAAGCGATTATTTCATAATCGTCTTCTTTAAGGACTGTATCAATCTTTTCCTTACATGCTTTGGACTTTTTCAGTTGTCCCTTTGGGTGTAGTGGACTTTCAGGTTCCTTCCTCTTTGCTGATTCTTCAGTAATGGTGCATGGAATTGGATTTTCCTCCCCATCATCCCTTAGGACATCAAATATCTCGACCTGATATTGCGCAAGCCATTCTTTCATGAGAAGATCAATATCTTCCTCTGTCATGTGATAGTGTCCCTCGATCCATTCTATGTTCTTCCTTTGCACCTTTGCTGAGATTTCAATGCAACATCATATTCATCAATTGTTCTCGTCTTGGGTCTAGGTACCACTTCGTCGGGTCCGTTCATCCCTCATATTCTTTTTATCAACATGGTACCATATCGTCGGGTCCTTTTATTAGTACTTTTCTGTTGCATCTGATTTGCGGGAAATTCATGTAGGGATTTAGGATCCGTTACCTTCAATCCTCCGTCTACACTCTATTGGAGACTAATGGTGCTGAGGAGGAAGTTTGTTCTTACTATGTGACCCCCAACCTCGTACATGACCAAATCCATCATGGTCCACTTCGCATGAGTTCACACTTCCCTAAGTAAATGGATAGGTGCTTTTTGACTCGTGCGTTGAATCCATAGGAAATCGACACCATTGTCGTTCCTCCCTATGTGATTTTATTCATACTCTACGACCCATTTTTTTCCTTTGTGAGTCCGTTGGTGAATCGTTTCACCTGTAGCTGCACACATGATCCAAATCACACATTAGTAGCTTTGTTCTCATTCATCAAAATTCATTTCATAATCCAATCATCGTTAAGAGACCATAATTTACTCATAACACCATATATTTCGTCAATCTGCTAATCATTAAGCCAACATGCATTTCTTTCGCTCACATCATATATTTCATAACATAGCTAACCGTTAAGAAACGTATTCATGTATACACATCATATATTTCCTAAAACAACTAATCATTAAGCAAGCATGCATTTATTCATCAAATTCAGATAAAGCATTCATTTCCACAATTGCCAATATGTTCATTGTTTTTCATTCATATCGTGCAATCATTGACATTTATATGCATTTCATTACTAATGAACAATACTGAAAATTTTTATGTCCACATTGTAATCATACTAATCAAACTGGCAAAGTTCTACAATAATAAGAAAATACAATAGTTAATGATAGTTCAAGTAATAAGGACAAAATGGGGCATTACATTTGTCTCTTAATGGAAATTTTATAATGGATTAATTTTTATAGAGTAAACATGACTCTAGAGTGAAATAGGTGTTTATTGTAGTTTCAGTAGAAATAGGGGTTTTGAGTGATACAAATGTCAACAGTAGAAACTTAATTATTAAAAGGAAAATGGATTTTTTTTAAGATTAGGTGGGTGCAATGGTGATTCTTTCTAGTGTGGGCGTAAGCATTCTATACATATGGGTAATATTGGATTTAAGTATTGCATTAAATTCATTAGAATCTGCCTGATTGAAAAAACCCAATATTATATAAGTTTGTTTAATGTTGTGTGTTAATGAAAATATGTGCATGCATGGGAGAAGGGGAGGATTATATTACAACCCGGTTATCAGAGTTAAAATGTTTGTGAGACTCCCAACTCAAATGTAGCCTCGTGATTGACCTAGGGTTAGCAGTCATTTTCTTTTATTTATTCTATTTATTATTATCCTAATATGGAACATGTATGGAAGGAAAAATGAAGACGAAATTTTTTAGAAATTAAAAATAACTAACTCGACAATGTTGAAAAAAATTATTGTCATTGTCTCATCTATGAATCTTAAATTCATGTTGAGAAAACACAAAATCGATTTTATAAAAAACATGGACTTACAGAAGCCCATTTTGAAGGAAATTGAGAAATAATAACACTCACTGCCTTACAAGTTGAAGGCTTATACTATAAATCATGAATAATATTGGCCCTTGGCATAATAGATTTATTTTTATTTATTAATTTAATTTTAGATTATTTGGAACCTAATTTATGGTCCACTAAAAATAATGCAATCATGCCAATGCATCCGGTAACCAACATCAGTATAACTAACCTTCTCAAGTATTTCTATTTCATTGAGTTGAGCTGTGATGTGGTTACCATTCATGGGAAGGGTAGAAATTTTTTTAGTTGAGCTATGATGTGGCTACCATTCATGGGAGGGGTATTCTTCCTTGTCATGTGTTCTAACGAAACATCTACCCTCCCTATCAGTGTCAGGTACCTTGGTGAAGTGACACGACATGTTGTGCATAGCTAGTTGATCTTTATCTAGGTACCCATACACTAGAAGCATCTAAGAGAATTATTTATCTAATGGAAAAAGATAAGGATTGAAAACCATTTAGGCTCCCAATGGCTAGTATTTTTTGTGTATTTTTTTAAGAAAAATTTTATCTTTAAATTTGTTGATATATTTTCTTAATACACACATTTTTAACATGCAAACTCATTAATTTTGTCCTCTATCTATTCCTGAATATTGGGTGAGCATTATGTCCAAACCAAAGGCACTTGAAATAGTTTTTGTCGATTCCAATGTGAGGTTCAGGTCAAACAAATCCTCTTTATGAAAACCTATTTTTTTATAAATATTCTAGTTTAACTTAAATTTGATCGAGATGGTGTGATTGCAATGGTGCCCTAATTAATTTTAAGTGGTTCCCTCATAAATTTTATTAAAAGATTCCCAAAAATTACACACCATAGTATCATGACTTGGGTGAATTATGACTTTTTCCTAAATTTATCAAAATAATTATTAGTTTTTTGTGATAGTATTAGTATAACACAAGTTACAAAACCCCACTTGAAGTCACACATGGATATTTTCTATATAATTTATCAAGCTACTCACATATAGAGACACATCTCATATAATACTTCACATTTTGTATGTCATTTTCTAGTTTACTAGATAAGATACTTGTCTTTTTCCTAATTAGAAATGAAGACTAATCATCAAGATATTAGTGATTGGATTTTCCATCTATTAATAATTAAATTTGGTTAAAATTGATGTTAGTAATTGATTTTGATCTGAATTGATTTTATACATATTTTATTATCTAATAGCATATTGTATTTTGTTAGTGTGGATGTTGAAATAGTTTAAATTTTTGTTAGATTATAATTGTTATTTCATTTTAATGTTACAATTTTGATTCTTATATTTTCGTAATGGTAAATTTTTATTTCTCCCTATGACACACACACACACACATATATAATTAATTTAAATTATATTTTTATTCAATTTAACTATTAATATTTATATATCTTAAAAAATCCAATGAGCATAAACATGGAATGAAAAAAAAAACTATAACAAACAATTAAAATAAATAAATAAAAACTTAACTAAAACATAAAATAAACAAACATAAAAATTATTTAAAATTTTAATAATTCTAACAAATACATTTATATAATCAAACTATATATAAATAATATAAATTAACATGTAAAATTTTTAATAACCACAAAATACAAATCTTATCCATTAATAAGAATAGATAGTATTTTTTTATGTTCACTAAAACAATTGTTTTTTTAATAATTATAACAAATACATTTAAACAATCAAATTATAGATATCTAATATAATATTTAAATTTTAAATTTTGGATAACTATAATTATACAAATCCTATTGATAGATAACAAATAAACAATATTTGTATATTCATTAAAACAAACTCTCAACCATGAATAACACATTACTTGAAGATCTAAAGAAAGTAATTTTTAATATTAATAAAAATATTAAAAATAAATATAAAATAAATTAAATATTCACTTCATTCACATTCTCCTCCTATGTTATATTGAATCTAATTCGATTTCTTTGATTTAAAAAAATAATACAATAATAATATGAAATAAAGAGATAATAAAACTATACTAAAAGAAAAAAGTACTACAAAAATAATAATAATATTAAACAAAACATAAAAATACTACAAAAATAATAATAATATTAAACAAAACATGAATTACAACTATACTAGAAGAAAAAATAAATATAACAATATTAATATGGAAGAAAACATGTAATACAATCATACTAACAACTAAAAATATACAAGCAACTTAATATATAATATTTGAAATGACTATATCATTCACAATATGCTCCAAAGCTCTACTAAAACGTGCGTTTGTTCACACTATGTTTCTAAGCTATATTAAAATATGCTTTTATTCACATTATATTTCTAAGTTATCGGGTTTTAGTATTCATAATATACTCATAAGCTATATTAAAGTTAGTTCTTTTATTCACACTATGTTTTTTATTTACATTTTTTATTTTTTAAATTCAATTCTTAAACTACTTTAAAGCTAGTTCGTTTGTTAGCACCATGTTTTTAAATTATATTAAAGCTAATTCCTTTATCTAATTGAATTAAAACAACATATAAAAACATATTTCCTTGTTTCAACTAAATAAATAAAGAAAAAAAATAGAACATTAATTTTTTTTCAATTAAATAAAAAAACAGACATCGACCACACATTTATGTAAAGTAGTGAGCTCCATGGAACTTTAAAAGCCAAAGAGCTCCACAGTGAACATGACGAACCAATACCATGAGCAATCACTATGTAACATGATTCCTTTTTCAATAAATTCAACTAGGTGTAGTTTTGTTCTGGTAGATCAATTTTCTGGTTTTGCTCAGTAACAAATACTTAGACTTCAACTTTATTCAAGTTATTATGTTATGTAATATAATTTATCCTTGATAAATTCAACCAGGTGTAGTTTTGTTTTGGTAGATCAATTTTCTGGTTTTGCTCGGTTACAAATGCTTAGACTTCAACCGTATTCAAGTTATTATGTTATGTAATGTAATTTATTCTTGAGTATTTATTTTTAACAAAATAATAGCTAATTAAAATTGAATTTAAACATTTAAGTAATAAATAGATAAATTTGGATAATAAGTAATTAATACAATATAATTTAAAATTTTGATATATAACAAGTTTCATTATTAATATAATAATAATAATAATGACAGATCTTCACATTACCACTAAATCGTAATTGCAGAACAGAGTATAGACAGATATTCACATTACCACTAAATCTATTTAGTTTTATGTCTGACATTAGACAGAGTTTCGGAAATTCAACAAACCACTAATCAACCATTATCAAAAAATTGCAAATTAGGAAACTGAGAAAGTTCCCTCCGAATCTCCAGGCCAATAAATTGTGAGATATTTATATATAAGAATCGATATTTTCATGAGAGATTTTTAAAAGTTCTATGTCTGTATTTTGTAAATCTAAATCTTTTTAGTCTTATATCTATGTATTTAACTTTCTAATTTTAAAAGTTTTAAAAGTTGTATGTCTGTCTTTTGTAAATCTAAATCAATGGTTTTATGTTAATGTTTTTTTTAAATTTTCTATTGAGTTTATGTTTATGTTCTTTGTAAATTTCTATTATAAATTCTATATAATTTCATATTTTATTTATTAATAACATATAATTTCACATTTTATTTCTTAATAAACGGTTGTCTCAATATTTACTAATGAATTGATATAAGAATACCACTATTACTCTAAAACTAAAACATAACTCTAAATTTCATTTTTACTCCTCTAGTTTCATTTTGACTGTTATAATTTTCCATTTACTGAAAAGAACTAAGAGCTCCATTAAAACTTGAATCTTCCCCAACAAACGTATAACTTGAAAAAATAAACTAGGAATAGGACAAAATTTCAAAACGTGTCAACGTCAGGTTTACCATTGGTCTGAATAGGTCAAATTGCTGCCATTGGTCTGAATAGCTCAAATTTCAAATTGTTTCCCATGTAGAATTTTACCAACCTAAAAAATGAGTATTTAATTTTTTCAATAGAGAACATTATTAGATGTAATTTTTTGGTAATTTGCAGGTATGATTATGATTAGAAATAAGTGTTCAATATTTTATTAACTGGGTTTGTTTTAGGTGAGTAAATAGATTTGTTTAAAATTGATATTAATAATTGAGTTTAGAAAGAATTAGTAATTAGATTTAAATAAAATTAGATATATCAATAAATACAATTAATAAAAGTATGAATTTATGTTATTTATAGTTCTCTATTGAATATTGAACTTTATGTCTATTTTGGACTTATCACCTCCTTAATTTTGTTCATCTTTTATA
Organism: Larix kaempferi; assembly: GCA_027924585.1. NCBI lineage: Eukaryota > Viridiplantae > Streptophyta > Pinopsida > Pinales > Pinaceae > Larix > Larix kaempferi. The sequence goes on along the minus strand of BSBM01001518.1, from coordinate 80,220 downwards.
CCTCTACAATATTGTCAAATTTTTATAACTTTTTGCTTCTAATTTAATTTTTCATACTGTTTGAGTATGTAAAATTTTATACATGTAATTTTTTTGGTAATTAGTAGATATGATAAGAAATAACATAATCAATTTTCAATACGTTACTAATTGGGTTTGCTTTATGTTAGTAAACAAATTTGTTTAACATTAGTTTTAGTAATTGAGTTTGCAAAATATTCGTAGATAAATTTTATTGAAATCGCTTTTATGCATATTTTACTATATGATAGTGTATTGAATTTTTTTATTAATTTTGCAAAATATTAGTATTGTTTCATCAAAATTGGTTTTATATATATTCTATGGTTTGATAGTATACTCATTATTTTATTGTCGATGTTGAAATAATTTAGTGTTTTCTTATATTATAATTGTTATCTTCTTTATTTTTAATGATAGTGAATTGTTTTTAAATGTTTTTTTCATGGTTAATATACCTTTCTTTTATATATAAATTTAATTGGAATATTTAAATGAGAATAAGATTGTAGAAAATCTTTGTTTTTGTATGGATATTAAATTGTACATATATTTTTCTTATAGTGTTTACATTAGTATGTTGGCCTTAGGATTTCTATTGAAAGTCTCGTGTAGAGTGTTTTCATAGGACCATTTTGGGAAATTGCATGGAAACAATTTCCTAACTCGGTAGCTTGACACATGTGCCTTTTGTTGTAGCTGGAAACTGGGATGCCGTTGCGCTAGTAATAGGTGGATGGAGGTAACTCTCTGAGAAGCCCTCCCAGTACGCCCCAAGTCGGGTGGTCGACCATGTCTACACAATGTTTCTAAAATTATCTAACCCTTTTCTACTTGAGTGGTCTAACGACAGACCCCCCTTTGTTGACACTCTATTCATGCAACCTAGGTGTTATTATCTCTTTCCTTAGTAATTATACTATATACATATACCTTATTATAATGTTTGTATGTTCTAACCCTTTTCTACTTTAACCCCTATCACACATAACCCTTTTAAACCTTAGCTACATTAGCCACTATATCATCCAACCATATAACTTGTAACCACTAACTCTTAGAACATAACATTTATATTTATCTTACTAATTTTAACTTTTATAAGTGCTAAACACTTGAAAATTGAAACCTTTGTAAGCCTTACGGCCCTTAATATTAAACCTTAACTCATGTAACACCTAAATTTTATAATCTCTCTCTCTCTCTCTCTCTCTCTCTCTCTCTCTCTCTCCAACACTCACCAAATATTCAAGTATAACTTTTCTCTAACTTCGCTACTCATCTCCAAACCCCTATCCCTCTTAATGCCTATGTCTCTCTCCCCAAACCCCACTACTTCATTCTACACATAATCACTCCCCCTCAAATCTATCTCTGTTTCTTTATCTCTCTCTCTATATATATACCCCTTATTCTCTCTAATCACCCTCTTCTACCCCTAACCCCAAAACTCCCCTATCTCCTCTCTTTCTCTACCCTAACCCCCACTCTACTATCTCCTTCCCTAACAGCCCTCCTACTCCCCCTACCCCCCCTAACCACTACCCTATCTTTCACCTTCTCTCTCTCTCTCTCTCTCTCTCTCTCTCTCTCTCTACACACCACTCCCCCCCTCTGTCTTGAAATATACTCCCTTATATATAAATTATTTACTACTACCCAAACCCTAACCCTCTTGACCTATAACCCCTAACCCCTAATCACCCCCTAACTCTCTCTCTCTCTCTCTCTCTCTCTCTCTCTCACACACACACACACACACACACATACAAAACACCATAATCTATCACCTATACATACCCCCCCACCCTCTCTCTCCCCCGTTGTCCAAAAAATTCCCCCCTCTTACTCCCCCTTTCCCTAACCCCCACCCTCTCTCTAACCTTACCCCCCTACCATTTATCTCTCTCTCTCCACCTCTCTCTCTATCTCTCTCTCTCAAGCCCCTACTCTTCCACCTACCCATAACCTCAATTCCTCTCTATCTCCCCCTAGTCTAGAGCATCCACTCTCTCTCTCTCTCCTCTCTCTCTCTACCCCTACTCCCTAACACACCCCCCTCTCTCTATCTATCTATATTTTTAACCCTCTCATTCCCTACCCCTAACCTCTTATCTCTCTTTACTCTAACATTTTTCTCTCTATCTACCCCTAACCTCTCTCTCTTTCTACTCATGAACCCACCTCTTTCTCTCCCTACCCCTAACCTCCCTCTCTCTCTCTCTCCTAAATCCCCTCCCCCCCTCCCTCTCTCTCTCTTTCTCTCGATCTTTCTCTCTCTACTCCTCAACTATACCCCCCTTATCTCTTGCTTCCCCAATCCTCCCTAAACCCCTAATAGTCCTGACATATATCCCTTTCTCTCCTCCAACCTGCCTCTTCCCTCTACCCCTAATCACACCCCCTCAGCTCTCTCTCTCTCTCTCTCTCTCTCTCTCTCTCTCTCTCAACCTCCTACTCCTCCAAGTACCCATAAAATCCACCCCTCTCTCTCTCAACCTACTCCCTAACACCCACTGCTCTCCCTCCCTCTCTCTCTCCCCCTCCTCCTTATAACACTTACTAACACCCTCTCTCATTCTCTCTATCCTTAACTGCACCTACCCCCTAACCCCCACCCCTTTCTTTATCCCCCAATCCCCTAACTTGACCATTTATCCCCCTTTCTCATACTCCTAACCTTTCTCTCTATCCCTAACCCACCCCCTCTCTTTCTCGACCCATAAATGCCACCACATTCTCTCTCTCTCTCTCTCCTCCTACTCGTTAACACTCCACATATTTCTTTCTTTGTACCCATAACTCTCACCACTCTCTCTCACATGCACACACACACACACAAACACACACACACCACTACTCCCACCCCTACAACTAACTAGCATCTTTCCCCCTTCTCTCTCTTTGTCTATCCCTATCCCCTCCTCAATATAAACCTTACTAACACCCTCTTTGATCCTCTCTCTCCCATAATATTGCACCTACTCCTGACCTGCACACCCTTATCTCTTCCTTAAAACCCTAACATCCACCCTATCTCCCTCTCTCTCCCTCTCTATCCCTAAACAACATTTCTCTCCATATCACCCCCCCCTTTCGCTCTCCTAATCCTACCACTAAACTTCCCCTTAGTCCCACCCCTACCACTAACGCCTTCACCCCCCTCCCCCTCCCTCACTCTCTCTCTCTCTCTCCCCTCCTCCCCCTAACTCCTAAACTCCCTTATCTCTATGTCTTTTTTTACATTGACCCCCCTCCTCCCCTACTAGTAATCACACCCTCATATCCCTCTCTCTCTCTCTAAAATCCCTACTCCATAAACTCCTAACTCTTTTGATCCCTATCTCTTCCCTCTAACTACTCTGATCCTGATACCCCTACCTTCTTTATCTATATCTTTTTTCACTCCTCCAGGCCCCCTTCTGCCCCCACCCCTAATCAACCCCCATGATTCTCTCTCTCTACTACTCCTCCTACCCATAACTCCAATCCCTCTCTCTCTTTCGTTACTCTTTTACAACCCCCTGACATCTCTCTATTTCTCTAACAAACACTCCTATTCACACCCCAACCACTAAATCCCATCCTCTCTCTCTCTCTCTCTCTATCTTCCCTCCTCCCCCCATCCCTTAATAATGCCCTCTCTCACTCCTTCTTTCCGCTACTCTTCCAAATTCCCTTAACCCACATCCTTTTCTCTAACCCCCAACCCTCTATAACTCTCTCTCTCTCTCTCTCTCTCTCTCTTCATCTCTAACTCACCTGTCTCTCCCTAACCCTCAAATTCTCTCTCTCCTACTCCTACCAATAGCCACCCACCCTCTCTCCCTCTCCCTCTCTAAAACCTAAACCTTACCCCATGATCAATCTCTCTCTCTCTCTCTCTCTCTAACCCCCCACTCTTGACCCCCCTATCCCTACCCCCCACACTCTCTCTCCTTACTAACAACCTACCTCTCTTCACACCCTACCCTTACCCCCCAGATTTCTCTCTCTCTACCCATGACCCTACCTCTCTCTTTCCATAAACCCCTCATATTCTCCCTACCCTACCCTCCCTCTCTCTCTTTTTTAACACCCCTCACCCCTAAAACCACCTCTCTCTTGCTCTCAACTATAACCCCCTTATCTCTTGCATCCTTACTCCTCTCTTCTCTCTCCACCAACACCCTAACACCCACCATTTATCCCTCTCTCTCTATTCCTAATCCCCTTCTCACTCCTTAACCTGATTTATCCCTCTCCCTATCTCTCTCACACAACCCCCTACTCCTCCACTTACCCATTACCACCACTTGTATCTCTCTCTTCTATAGCCCGAAACATACCTCCATATCTCTCTCTCTCTCTTTATTTCTTACTCTCAAATCCCTACTTCACCTACCCAAAACCTCATCTTCTGTCTCTCCACCACTACTACCTAGCAGCCCACTGCTTTCTCTCTATCTCTATCACTCACACACCTACTACCATCTCTACCACTAACTAACCTCTTCTCTCTCTCTCTCTCTAACCCTTACTAATAGCCTCTCTCATTATATCTCTCCCATTATTCTACACCTACCAATAACATGCAACACTTGCTCTCTCCCATAAACCCCTAGGGCCTACCCTCTCTCACTCTCTCTCACTCTCCTACCAAAAATTGCCTTTATCTCTCTATCCCCCATCTATCTCTATATACCTCCCCTCTCTCTCACTCTCTCTCTCTCTCTCCTTATCCTACCTCTAACCACCTCCATAATCCCTCCCTACCTCCCTCTGTCTCTCTCTCTCTCTCTCTCTGTACTCCTCTTAACCTCTCAACTCTCTGATTTGTTTCTCTCTCTTCCTCTACACAAGCCACCCTCTTATGCCTACCTGTAAACAACCCTTCATCTCTCTCTCTCTCTCTCTCTCTCTCTCTCTCTCTCTCTCTTCTCAAACACATACTCCATCGAACCCTAACCCTCACCCCTCTCTCTCTATCCCCCTACTCCCTATCATCCCAATATTGTCACTCTAACTCAAAAGCACACTCACTTCCATACACCCACCCCTACTACTATACTTCCTTCTCTCTCTCTCTCTCTCTCTCTCTCTCTTTCTCTCTCTCTTCCCCACTACCCCTAACCCTTTCTAATCAACTCTCTTAGTTTCTCTCTCTCATCTACTACTCAACCTACCGCTAACCCACATCCCTTTCTATTTCTCCAAACCCTTTAACTACTATCACTCTAACTTGAAAGCACACTCACTTCCCTACACCCACCTCTACCACTATACTCCCTTCTCTCTCTTTCTCTCTCTCTCTCTCTCTCTCTCTCTCTCTCTCTCTCCAACCCCCCCACTCTTATTTTTGTATCCCTACCTCACCCTCTCTCTCTACCAACCCCCAAATCCTCACTCCATGCTCCCTATCCCTATCTCGATATTCTCTATGTCTCTCCCCCCCTACACCACAAACCTCTCTTAAACTATAAACCCCTTCTCTAAAAATTCCCTGCTCATCCTAATCTATATCTCTTTCACTCTCTCAACTCTACTCTTCCCCCTACCCCTAATCACCTCGCCTCCTCTCTCTCTCTCTCTCTCTCTCTCTCTCTCTTCCTCTCTCCATCCCCCTCTCTCCCTCCCTCCTTAACCCACACACACCCACTACTCAAGTATAAGCCTTTCTCTCTAAATGATTTACCCCTCCCAAAACCTCTCACTCTCTTGATATCTATCTCTTCCTCTATAAAAACCCCCATCCTCCCCACTACCCCTAATCCCTTACCAACTCTCTTTATCTCAAAGACCTACTCCTCCATATAACATTAATCCCCACACATATTCCTCTCTCCTTGCTCCATAACACCCCCTCACTCTCTCACTCTCTCTCTCATGCACAATCACTACACTTATCCCACCCTTACCACTAAAATTCTGCCTCTCTCACTCACTCTCTCTCTACCCCCCATGCCCTTCCACCTTTATAAACCTCTCTCTCTCTCTCTCTCTCTCTCTCTCTCTCTCTCTCTCCCTCTACCTTGTTCCCCTCCCTATATTTAACTTTATTGTCTCTCTCTCTTTATCTTTCTCTCTACCTCCAACTCCCCCACTAATAACAACCCTAACCCTAATCACCCTCTCTTTGAACCTACCCCCAACTCCCTAATGCTAACCCACCTAACCCTAACCGCCACTCTTACTACCCCACTATATATCTCTACCTACCCCCAACTCCCCACTGCTCGGCACCTACCCCTACCCCCCATCTTCTCTCTCTCTCTCTCTCTCTCTCTCTCTCTCTCTCTCTCTCTCTCTCCATGCATACACCACACTCCTCTCCTAACCTATACACCCCTTCTTTCTAACTTCCCTAATCATCCTGATTTATATCTCTATCTCTCCCTCAAATCAACTCTCCTCCGTACACCCCCCACTCTCTCACTCTCTCTCTCATGCATCCTCACTACACTTCTCCCAATGTTACTACTAAAATCCATCTCTCTCTCTCCCTCTCTCCCTCTCTCTCTATCTATCTCTTCCTTTACCCCTATCCTCTCTTTCTCTCCCTCTCTCTCTACCCCCAGCTCCCCCACTCCTAACAATCCTAGCCCCCCTTCTCTCTAACTTCCCAAATCATCTTGATTTTATCTTTATCTCTCCCTCCACCGCACTCTCCTCCCTTCACTAATTAATCACCTCACTTAGTCTCTCTCTCTCTCTCACACACACACTCTCTCTCTCTTTCCCCCCTCCCTCCGTAACCCACACACATCCACTACTAAAGTATACCCCTTTCTCTCTAAATTCTTTACTCCTCCCCATACCCCTGACTTTGTTGATCTCTTTCTCTTCCTCTCCCATAACCCGCATCCTCCCCACTACCCCTAATCACCCCTAACTCTTTCTGTCTTAAACACCTACTCTTCCATTTAACCTTATCCCCCACACATATCCCTCTCTCCATGCTCCATAACACCCCCCACTTTCTCTCTCTCTCTCTCTCATGTACACTCACTACACTTCTCCCATCCTTACCACTAAAATCCATCTTTTCTCTCTCTCTATCTTTCCCCATCACCTTACACCTTTCTAAACCTCTCTCTCTCTCTCTCTCTCTCCTCCACCTAACCCTAAACCCCACCCTTCATTATTTCCCCCGACCCTCTAACATCCACTCTCTCTCTCTCTCTCTCTCTCTCTCTCTCTCTCTCTCTCTCTCCCCCACCCCCTTCACCCCTATCCCCTCCCCATCTTTACCCCTATCCCCTCTCTCTCTCTACCCTCAAATCCCCCCCTCCTAACAACCCTAACCCTAAAGCGCATCTCTCAACCAGTTCACCTACCCATAACCCCCACCTGTCTTTCTCTTCCCTTACTCCCCAAAAACCAACATCTCTCTCTATATCAAACACTCAACGCCATCCTCTCTCTCTCTCACCTCCTCCCACTAACTCTTACAAGGACTCTCTCTCATTCTATCTCTCTTCCCTATTTCACCTACCCCTAAACTCCACCTCTCTCTCTCTCCCACAATCCCTTAACACCTACCCTCTCTCCCTCTCTCCCTCTCTCTATCTCTCAACCCATTAACAACTAACCTCTCTCCCTCTCTTTATCTTTCTCCTACAACTTAACCCCTTCTATCTCTCTCCTACTCCTAACAATAACCACCCACCTCTCTCCCTCCTAATCTTACAACTAATGACCCCTCATCTCTCTCTATTTCTCTTCCCCCTACTAATAACAACCCTCCCATCTTTCATTATCTCTTTATCCCATTATACCCCTGCATTCCTATAATTTTTGTCCTCCTCTCTAAACACCCAATCCCTCTATTTCTATTCCTTTCTCTTTCCCAACCCCCCCCCTCCCCACTATAACTAATCACACCCTCGTCTCTCTCTCTCTCTCTCTCTAACTTCCATCCTCCTACCTAAACCCATCAACTCCCTAATATATATCCCTATCTCTACCCCAACCCCCTCATCTCTCTTTCTCTCTCTCTACCCCTAGCTTTCCTCTTTACTCATAAACCCCCACTCTCTCACTCTCTAACCCCTCTCATGATCCCCTTACCATTTACCCCGTATATCTCTATCTCCCTAAACCAACTCCTCACCCCCTTAACCCCACCCCATCTCTCTCTCTCTCTACCCATAACCTCTCTCTCTCTCTCTCCCTAACTCCCCTCCTACTCCCTCTACCAATAACCCTTCCTCTTGCTCTATCTTTTAATATCCCTACAATTTCTATCTCTCTCTCTTTCAAACACCTACTCCTCAAACCCTAACCAAAAACACACTCTCTCTCCCCCTACTCTCTATTACTCTCCACTCTCCAGTCTCACTCTCCCTCTCATGCACACTCACTTCCATACTTTCATGTAAACCACTAAACTCCCTCCTCACTCTCTATTTCACTACCTCTTCCCTCTCCCCCTAACTTGTTATAACCCAATCTCTGAGTCTCTCTCTCTCCTCTACTCCTAAACCTACACCTAACCACCAAACCTTTCTCTTTCCCTGAACCCCCCCTCTCTCTCTCCCTCCCTCTCTCTCTCACTCTCTCTCTCTCTCTGCCACTAACTCCCCCACTCTTAATGCCCACCCTCTCACTCTATGTATCCCACATCCCCACTCCTCACACCCTACCCCCTACCCCCCATATCTCTCTCTCTCTCTCTATCCCCTACATGAGACTCTTCCCATCAAGTATAGCTCCCTCTCTCTAAATTCCCTAATCATCATGATCTATAACTCTTTCTCTCCCTCAATCCCACTCCTCCCCCTCTCTCTCTCTACCTCCCTCCCTACCCTATGCCCACACACTCCTTTAGTATACCCCTTTCCTTCTAAATTCTTTACTACTCCCCAAACCCTTGACTCTCTTGATCTTTATGTCTTCCTCTCACTTAACCCCCATCCTTCCCCCTACTCCTAATTACCACCTCAAATCTCTCTCTCTCTCTATAAAATACCTACTCCTCCATCTAACCCTAACATAGATTCCTCCCCCTCTATCCTTTCTCCCTAACATCGCATGCTCTTTTAGTCTCTCTCTAATGCACACTCACTGCCCTACTCCCACGCTTACCACTACAATCCTTCCTTTCTCTATCTCTCTCCCAGCCTCCCTCTATCCCTTTCTAATCTACTCTCTCACTCTCTCTCTTTCGCTCATCTATTTCTTCACCTAATGGTAATTGTGACCCTTTATTCTTTTCCCCAACCCTCTAACATCCACTCTCTCTCTCTCTCTTTTTCTTGACCACTATCCCCTCTCTTTATTTACACCTATCCTCTCTCTATCTCCTTTTGTCCCTCTCTACCTCAAACCTCGAACCCCCTACTCCTAATACCCCAATCCCTTTCTCTCTCTCTCTCTCACTCACCCACCCCCATACTTCCAACCTTAACCACCTATATCTCTCTCTAATATCCTTCCAACCTATAATTAACCCCTCTCTTCTCTCCTATCTTTCTCTCAGCTCCTCCCTCTAACCCTTACTAACACCCTCTCTCATTCTTTTTCCCCCCTACTCCTACACCTACCTCTAAAATCCACCTCTTTCTCTCTCTCAAAACCTTTTAACACCCATGATGTGTCCCTCTCTCGATATCTCTATTTTTCTTACCCTAATTTCACTCTCTCTTCCTATCCCTTCCCCTCACTCTCTCTCCTACTCCTACCAATACCCACCCCTCTTTCCCTCTTACTCCTACAACTAATGAACTGCCCTCTCTCTCTCTCCTAGTATTTCCAGTAATGACCCCTCTCTCTCTCTCTTATAATTCCCATAAACCTTACATCCCCTCCTTATATGTCTCTTATAATCCCCCTCTCCCTACCCTTAACCACACTCCCATCTCTCATTACCTCTCTCTTGTCTTATACCCCTACTTTTCTATAATTTGTGTCCTTTTTTGCAAACACCTAACCCCTCGATCTCTATTTTTTTTTCTTCCCTAACCCCCCCACCCAATATTGATAATAACCCCTTCATCTCTCTTTCTCTACCCCTCTTCTCTCTAAATTCCCTCCTCCCCAAAACACTCAAATCCCTAATCTCTATCCCATTCTCTACCCAAACCCCCTACTACCGATATCCATAATCACCCCGTCATCTTTCTCTCTCTCTCTCTCTACCCATCACCTATCTCTCTACACACAACCCCTGTCTCTTTCACTCTCTAACCCTCTTTAGATTCACTTAACCTTGACCACTTACCTCTCTCTCACTTAATACCCTTCAAACCTACCACCTCTCCCTACCTACCAGACACCCATTATATCCTCAGGTATACTCTCCTTCTCTCTAGCTTCCCTACTCATTACCAAACCCTTATCCTTCCTGATTTATATGTATTACTCTACTGCAACCCCACTCGTTAATCCTAACCATAATGATCCCTATTTGAATCTATCTCCCTTTGTCTCTTCCCTCTCCCATTAAACCTTTATAACCCAATCTCTTACCAATCTCTTAGTCTCTCTCGCTCCTCTACACATAAACCTATACCTAACCACCACACCTTTCCATTTCCCTCAACCCCCTAACTTTTGCTATCTATCTCTCTCTCTATATCGCTTACTCCCACACTCTTAATCCCCACCCTCTCTCTCTACGTATCTCAACTCCCCACTCATCACCCCATACCCCTACCCCCCATATTCTCTCTCTCTCTCTCTCTCTCTCTCCCCCTACACAACACTCCTATCCTCAACTATACCCCCCTCTCTCTAACTTCCCTAATCATCCTTACCACTAACCAACCCCCCGTAATGCCTACCCCCCCTCTCTCTCTCTCTCTCCTTATCCTAACTCTAACAACCTCCATAATCCCACCCCTATGACTAACCACCATCCTCCATCCCTCTCTCTGTCTCTACTCCTCCTATCAACCTCTCAACTCTCTGATTTGTTTCTCTTTCTGTACACCATCCACCCTCTTCTATCTACCTGTAAGAAACACCTCATCCCTCTCTTTCTCTCTCAAACACCTACTCCACTGAAACCTAACCCTCACCCCTCTCTCTCTCTCTCTCCTCCTACTCGTTATCCTCCACAGACTTTCACTCTAACTCAAAAGCACACTCACTTCTTTACTGCCACACCTACCACTATACTCCTCTCTCTCTCTCTCTCTCTCTTCCCCACTACCGATAACCCTTTTTAATGCACTCTCTTAGTATCTCTCTCTCATCTACTCCTCAACCTACCGCTAACCCACACCTCTTTCTATTTATCCAAACCCTCTAATTTATTCTCTCTCTCTCTCTCTCCACCCTACACCACATCCCTCTCCTCAACTATAGCCCCCTTCTCTCTAACCTCCCTGATCATCCTAATCTATATCTCTTTCTCTCTCTCAATGCCACTCTTTCCACTACCCATAATCACCTCACCTCACCTCCTCTCTCTCTCTCTCTCTCACACACACACACCCTCCTTAACCCACACAGACCCACTACTCATGTATAATCCATTCTCTCTAAATTATTCCTGCTTGTCTCTCTCTCTCGCTCTCTCTCCTCTACTCCTCCACCTAAATCTAACTCCCACCCTCTCTCTCTCTCTCCCCCCCTTTACCTCTTCCCACTCCCTATATTTACCTTTATCCTCTCTCTCTCTATCTTTCTCTCTACCCCAAACTCACCAAATCATAAGAAACCTGACCCTAAACCACCTCTCTCTCTACCTTCCCCCAACTCTCCACTACTCAACCCCTACCCCTACCCCCCATCTTCTCTCTCTCTCTCTCTCTCCCTCCCATACACCACACCCCTATCCTCAAATTTACACCCCTTCTCTCTAACTTCCCTAATCATCCTGATTTATATCTCTATCTCTCCCTCAAACCCACTCTCCTCCCTACCCCTAATCACCTCACCTCATCTCTCTCTCTCCCCCCCCCTCCCTAACCCACACCCACTCACTACTAAAGTATATCAATTTCTCTCTAAACTCTTTAATCCTCCCCAAACCCTTGAATCTATTAATCTCCATCTCTTCCTCTCTCATACCCCCCATCCTCCCCACTACCCATAATCACCCCCAACTCTATCTATCTCAAACACCTACTCCTCCATCTAACCTTATCCCCCAAACATCTCCCTCTCTCCCTACTCCATAACACCCCCCAATTTCTCACTCTCTCTCGCATGCATCCTCACTACACTTCTCCCACCATTACCACTAAAATCCATCTTTCCTCTCTCTCTCTCTCTTCCCCCATCCCCTTACACCTTTTGAAACATCTCTCTCTCCCTCTCTCTCTCCTCTACTCTTCCACCTAACCATAACCCGCACCCCACCTCCCTCCCCCTCTCTCTCTCTTCCTTTACCCCTATCTTCTCTTTCTCTTTCTATCTCTACCCCCAACTCCCCCACTCCTAACAACCCTAACCCCCCTAAAAAACCTCTGTCTCTTCCTACCCCCAACTCCCCAATCCTAACCCACCTAACCCTAAACCCCATTCTTATTCCCCCTATCCATACCCCACCTTATCTCTCTACCTACCCCTAACTCCACACTCCTCATCACCTACCCCTGGCCCCATATTCTCTCTCCCTCTCTATATCTCTCTCTCGCTACCCTATGCCCACACACTCCCTAAACCCTCAAATCTCTTCATCTCCCTTAAACCCCATCCTTCTCCCTACTCCTAATCACCACCTCCACTCCCTGCCTCTCTCTATTAAACACCTACTCCTCCATCTAACCCTAACCTTGATTCCTCCCCCTCTGCCCTTTCTCCCTAACATTATCTACTCTATTATACTGTCTCTAATGCACACTCAGTTCCCTACTCCCACACTTACCACTACAATCCTTCTTTCCTCTCTTTCTCTTTCTTGACCTCCCTCTATCCCTTTCTAATCAACTCTGTCATTCTCTCTCTCCCTCATCTATTTCTCCACCTAATGGTAATTAACACCCTTTATTCTTTCCCCCAACCCTCTAACATCCACCCTCTCTCTCTTTCTCTCTTGACCACTATCCCCTCTCTATATTTACCCATATTCTCTCTCTATCTCCTTCTATCCTCTCTATGTGGAACTCCCAACCCCCCTACTCCTAATACCCCAATCCCTAAACACCTTTTCTCTTTAACTACATTGAAATCCCCACTCCTCACCCCTTATTACTACCACTGATCTCTCTCTCTCTCTCTCTCTCTCTCCTTAACCCACACAAACTCACTACTCATGTATAATCCTTTCTCTCTAAATTATTTACTCCTCCCCAAACCACTGACTCTCTTGATATCTATCTCTTCCTTTACCATAACCCCCATCCTCCCCACTACCCTTAATATCCCACTAACTCTCTCTATCTCAAAGACCTACTCCTCCATATAACCTTAATCCCCACACATATACCTCTCTCCCTCCTCCCTAGCACCCCCACACTCTCTCACTCTCTCTCTCATGCACACTTAGTACACTTCTCCCACCCTTACAACTAAAGTTACTCCTCTCTCTCTCTCTCTCTCCCCCTTTACCTCTTTCCCCTCCCTATCTTTACCTTTATCCTCTCTCTCTCTCTCTATCTGTCTCTCTACCCCCAACTCCCCCACTCATAACAAACCTAACCCTAAACCACCTCTCTCTCTACCTACCCCCAACTCCCCTATACTAAGCCACATAACCCTAAGCCCCACTCTTGCTACCCAACCCTATCTCTCTACCTACCCCCAACTACCCACTGCTCAACCCCTACCCCTACCCTTACCCCCAAACTTCTCTCTCTCTCCCACATACACCACACCCCTCTCCTCAACATTACACCCCTTATCTCTAACTTCCCTAATCATCCTAATTTATATCTCTATCTCTCCCTCAAACCCACTCTCCTCCTTATCCCTAATCACCTGACCTCGTCTCTCATTCTCTCTCTGCCCCTCCCTAACCCACACCCACTCACTACTCAAGTATATCACTTTCTCTCTAATTTCTTTACCCCTCCCCAAACTGTGAATCTTGACCTCTATTTCTTCCTCTCTCATAACCCCCATCCTCCCCACTACCTGTAATCGCCCCCAACTCTATCTATCTCAAACACCTACTCCTCCATATAACCTTAACCCACAAACATCTCCCTCTCTCCCTACTCTCTAAAACCTCCCAGTTTCTCACTCTCTCTCTCATCCATCCTCACTACACTTCTCCCACCCTTACCACTAAAATCCATCTTTCCTCTCTCTCTCTCTCTCTCTCTTCCCCCATCCCATTACACCTTTTGAAACCTCTCTACCTCTCTCGCTCTCTCTCTCTCTCTCTATTTCTCTCTCTCTCTCTCTCTTCTACTCCTCAACCTAACCCTAACCCCCACCCCAACTCCCTCCCTCTCTCTCTCTCTCTTCCTTTACCCCTATCCTCTTCTTCTCTCTCTCTTTGTACCCCCAACTCCCCCACTCCTAACAACCCTAACCGCCCCAAAAAACCTCTCTCTCTTCCTACCACCAACTCCCCAATCCTAACCCACCTAACTCTAAACCCTATTCATATTCCCCCTATCCATACCCCATCCTATCTCTCGACCTAACCCCAACTCCTCGCTCCTCATCCCCTACCCCTTCTCCCATATTCTCTCTCCCTCTCCCTCCCTCTCTCTCTCTCTCTCCCTACCATATGCCCACACACTCCCCAAACCCTTGAATCTCTACAAACCCTCAAATCTCTTGATCTCTATCTCTTCCTCTCCCTTAAATCCCATCCTCCCCCTACTCCTAATCACCACCTGGACTCTCTCTCTCTCTATTAAATACCTACTTCTCCATCTAACCCTAACTGCGATTCCTCCACCTCTATGCTTTCTCCCTAACATGGTATGCTCTCTTAGTCTCTCTCTAATGCACACTCACTGCCCCTCTCCCATGCTTACAACTATAATCCTTATTTCATCTCCCTCTATCCATTTCTAATATACTCTCTCACTCTCTCTCTCCCTCATCCATTTCTCCACCTAATGGTAATTCCCACGCTTTATTCTTTCCCCCAACCCTCCAACATCCACCCTCTCTCTCTCTCTACCTCTTGACCACTATCCCCTCTCTATATTTACACCTATTCTATCTCTCTATCTCCTTCTGTCCTCTCTACCTGGAACCCCCAACCCCCCTACTCCTTATAGCACAAACCCTAAACACCTTTTCTCTTTAACTACATCAAACTCCCCACTCTTCACCCCTTATTACAACAACTGGTCTCCCTTTCTTCTTTCCCCATCTCCCTCTCTCTCTCTCTATGAGATATGTATGTATAATTTGGTTCTATAATGCTTAACCTATGATATATGCAGAATACTAGCACAATTCATTGAAGAAAACAAGAAGACATCATGTGGGTATGTTAGACATAACTAACTAACACATTAATCCAGGTATGTTTTTCCTATATCAAGTTGGAATCCTGCCTTGTGATAGGATATCTTATATAACTATACTTGGTATGATTGATAATGATTATTCATGAAGCTATAGGTTTGAGTAATCATGGGTTTAGGTATATTATGTTTCTTAATTTAATCGGTGATATGACTAACCAGAAGAGTCCTATGGTCAAATAAGAATTTGCACGAGTAAAGGAAATACTCCCTGAAACCTTGAAATACTAGTGCTTGTGATAAATTATCTGTGTATGAAATGATCTTGACTATACATGTTTAAGATTACTTAGAATCATAATGTTTTATAGTATTGATATTATACTAATGAATGTATGATTGTGTACGAGACCTTGAGGATAACACAATGATGATACTAGTAAGTATGCATAAGTGATCAAGGATGGATATAAGTTCAAGGACAGGTAATCCAGGAAGCAAAGATCAAGAGGGAGCACACTCCAGTAGTTCCTGCAAGGAAGCAAATATTGAGAGGGAGTCCACCCTACAACCAAACAAAGATAAGTATTTGAATTGTCATTTCTTGCATACTTGTTTGTTTAAATAGTATTGCTCAATGATGTATATGCTTATGTTCCTAAACTTAGGGTGTGTATTATGCATATTAGAATAATTACATTAATGAACATTATACTACTAATATGCATGTGATGGGTAAGTGGCCTATGGCACTGTATAGCATCCCATTTCTACTTATCTAGAATGAAACCTCTTTGCTGACATGTTGGGAGTTGTGCACACTTTTAAAAATGCTCTGGTAGATATTGGAAGGCATTTAGAAAGTTACGGGATATGGATAAATGTTGTATTGAAGCATTGGCTAAAATAATTGCATGACTGTATGACATATTTCTTTATGTGTAAGAAGTTGTTCTGAAAACTATGAGAGGCTTCTAATCATGCAATTTAACTTGTTTTGTAGGAAAGATCGTATACGAGCACCTACAAAAGAAGGACAACATTCTTTCTAGCAACAAAGTTATCTATTGAAGATATTGAATATATTGAAGTTCCCAGGATCTGAGAAGAATGCCATGATTCATCGATCATGAAGAAGGATGTTTGGGATATGGTCCCAAGACCTAAAGGGAAGTTTGTTGTGACTTCCAATTGGATCTATAAGATCAAGCATGATGCAGAAGGAAACATATAGAAATACAAAGCAAGTGATGAAATGGAAGATACACAAGATGGATGTCAAGACAGCTTTCTTGCTTTGTGTTCTTCAGATTGATGACACTTTGAGGAAGAAGTGATCAGACACATTTGCAGGAGCCATTCCAAGCATGGTGAGAGGAGGATCCTTCCAATGGCTATGGATGTAAGTGTTGTGTGATGAGCATCAGGATGATGCTCCAATTACTGCTTTGTATATGCATCATGTTGGATGTTGGATATGATCAATTGGATCATGTATTTGTATATGCATCATGTTAGATGCAGTCTATGATCAGGATGATCATGGATGATGAGCTTTAGGGTGTTGCTCTAGATGATATGCATCAGGATGGTGCTGTGATGATGATCAAGATGATCATGTGATGTATCATCAGATGATTGGGTCCTTGATGTACCTAACGAATACTAGACAAGATATATGCTTTGCAGTGAACACCTTGAGCCAGTAATTGACAGATCTGAGACATGTTCATCTGATAGATGCAAAGCATATTCTGAGGTATAGTTGACTATGGGCTCTAGTATGAGGTGAATCAAAAGTTTAACCTAGAGGGCTATGTTGATTCGGATTGGGAAGGTAGTGCCATTAACTGGAAGAGCACTTCGAGGTGCTGCTTCAGTATGGGATCTGATATGATCTCTTAGTTTAGCAGGAAGCAGTCCTGTGTGGCACTGAATACAGCTAAAGCAGAGTATGTCATAGCTTGTTCATCTAGTCATGAGGTAGTATGGCTTAGGAAGCTACTGTCTTATTTGTTGGATCCCCTGCTGAGTGCTACTTGTATATATTGTGATAACCAGAGTTGTGTGAAGTTATTAGAGAACCCATTGTTCCATGATAGGTTGAAGCACATTGAGATCAAGTATCACTATATCAGGGATATGGTGCAAAGAGGAGTAGTGAATCTCTTGTATGTTGCGACAGATGAGCAGATAGCTGATGTGTTGACCAAGCCATTGGCTAGAGTGAAGTTTGAATACTTCAGAGGGAGACTTGGTGTACTTTAGATCGATATACCTTCAAAGGGGAAGTGATGAGTCTGGAGACACAGATGCACACAGAGCCATTGTCACATGGTTAGAAATAATCCCTTCCATTGTGAGATGTAAGGGCTGGGCCATTTTCACATGGTTAGAGGAAAGTCCTTCCATGGTGAAATGTAAGGGCTGGGCAGATCCATTCTCACATAGTCAGAGGAAAGTCCTTCGATGGTGAGATGTACGGGCTGGACCATTCTTGCATGGTCAGAGGAAAGTCCTTCCATTGCGAGATGTAAATGTTGGGTGTGGCTTTTCAGACATGGTTAGAGGAAAGTCCTTCCATGGTCGTGATGTAATTGCCGAGCTTTTCTGACATGGTCAGAGGAAATTCCTTCCATGGTCGTGATGTAATTGTTGCAGCCGTTCTGACATGGTTAGAGGAAAGTCCTTCCATGGTCGTCGATGTAAGTGCTGTAATCCTTTCCCAGATGGTCAGAGGAAAGTCCCTCCATGCTGGTGAGTGTAAGTGTTGAGCCTTTCCTAGATGGTTAGAGGAAATTCCTTCCATGCCGGTGAGTGTAAGTGTTGTGTTTGTGCATCTAGGTTGTGCTCTGTGGACGATAACGATGATCTGAAGACGATGATGTGATGGTATGGTCCATAGGTTTTGTAGAGGCATATGATCAGTCCTGAGATGCTCTTGTAGGTTTTACAGAGGAAGTCTAATTAGTCCTAAGAGATCTTGCAGGTTTGCAGAGGTCGTGTAATCCGTCACGAGGTGTACCTACTTGATGGCTTGCTCGGAGAGATGTTGATGATGTACATCCAACATCAAAAAGGGTTGGCTCTGTAGAAGATGAAGACCTGCAGGTGGTGGGCCTACATCCAGTATGAAAAAGGACTGTCTCTGTAGAGCTTCCTATACGAGTAGATTGGAGATTGATTGAGATAGCAGCAGCAGTGATAATGACGATGATTCGATGATGATGATTCGGCGATGATGATCCAGTGACGATGATCCAGAGAAGAAGACTTGTGCTAGAAGACCTGTGTCGAGAAATACCTTCCTAGTTAAGAGTAAGTGTTGATGTATTTGTAAATTCAGAATGTATTTCATATATGTATATTGTATTCCTATAGAGATGTTATCATTCCTCTATATGGAAGTGTTTCTATTCCTATAGAGATGTTATTATTCCTCTATACGGAAGTGTCGTCATTTATATTGTAAGTGTCGTAACTTATACTTGAGGGGTTATTAGACCACCTTGGTGGGGTTGACCCTGTATAAGTCATGTGGGTCAAAGGGTTATTAGACCACCCTATTGGGGGTCGGCCCTGTCAGCATTATGTTATGTGGTTAAGTTAAGGCCGACCTAGTAAAGGTTATTAGGCAAGTCAAGTCAAGTATAAATAGAGTGTGGGAGGCACTCTATTTGATCATTCACTTTCTCACTCATACTCTCATTGGAGAGTGGTACACTTGTGGAGGAGGAGAAGCTGTTTCTATAAAAAGACTATCTCTTATGCTTGGGTTGTATCATTTCTCTATCTATCTTTGAGGAAGTTGTGGGGTTTTTCACCTTTATGGTTTTCCCTAGTGAAACTCTGTGTGTCTATTGTCTCTTGTGTGCTTGCATTATTATGTCCATGTTTGATATGATGTAGATATGTTGTACATGTTGTTGTCTGAGTTAAGATCCTAGATCAGATTGAAGTAAATTCTGAAAAACTAGCATGGTATCAGAGCTAGCCTGAAAGAAGGCATGGTATGGCATTTATGATACTTGTTGCACTTGCAAACCTAGGGCTTGATATAGCAAAAACCAGTCATCATAGAACTTTCTCTATAAATCCATTTTGGTGAAGTTTCAGGATCTGAAACGTTGATAGGTTGAGAATAAGATCCCAATGTACCTTGTATCCAAAGATCAACTTCTAATTCGTTGTACTTTTTGTTTTATGATATGTACAATCTAGGGTTTTTGCCTCTTCCAGATCTCAGTCATAAACAGGTGACCTATGAAAAAGTTCACAACTTGGGCTAGGAAGCTCGAAATTAAATTTCATAAAAAGTTACAGGTAGGTTATGGAATGTACTTTCAAAGACTAAAGTTTTAGAGGCCAAAATTGAACTAGTGACATGTGGCACTCCGTACACATTCGCTCTCCTGTTTTATCCTATCAACAGGTCACGTTGCGACACTTGGCATAACTCTCTCTCAAAGAATCCATTTTAGGTCAGAACTATGGGGTTGGAAAGATAACAGGTTAGGCTACCACATGAAAAATGTTCAGATCTAGTGGATCTGAAATTTTAGAGTTACACCATAAACAATCAGGTGCATATTTCTATCAAAACATAATTGGATTTTGAGCACCTTCATTCATGGCTCCGAGAATTTAGGGCTTCAGAGAAAGTTGGAATTTTTGTAATCGGAGACCACAGCTAGATGCTCCTCATCAAAATCAAAATTTAGAGACCAAGATCGATTTTTTTGGTTAGGAAGAATGTCGGGCTTGATAAAACCCTAGTTCGAGACTTTGATCGGAAAAGTGGAAAATTAGGGCTTCTACAAAAATGGGAATTTTTGAAATCTGTGACCATAGCTGGAAGCTCCTTGGAAAAATTGAAGTTTAGAGATTTCGATCATACTGTTTGGTTGGGTGAAGCTCCAGGAAAATCAAACCCTAATTCAGGGTCCTCCCGAGTGAATTCAGAAATCTAAAAGGCAATTTTGAGGGGTGAAACTTTGCATTTTTCAAATTCTAAGCATACCAGCTTGATCAACTCATCAAGGCACATCTTTCTATCCTTTCAGAAGTTTGAAATTCAAAGTTTGAATTTTTAGGGTTTCTCTCACAAACCCTAATCCAGCTCCAGATCCAGTTTCTGCAAATCAAGTGGATTGGGTTAATCCTAGAAGAGAATGGCTTGGTCACCTGCATAAGTGAAGAAGTTCCTGTTTCAGAGGGAGTTGAGGCTAAGGCCTTACATAAGAAGATTACAAGCAATATCAACAGGTATGACTTATCCAGGTATGTTTCGAGATCTGTTCATGATTAAGTTTATGGTATCTTTGTCTTCATTAAGATTAGTACAATCCTGATTAATTTTAGACTTGTTGTATCACATTAATAAAAATATGAATGCATGATAGAAGATATTCATTGATTAGGGTTTTCACACTTATAATTATACTAATGCATTATGGTATTGTATAAGGTTGATGTTGTCCGCTAACATGAAAGGTACATAAAGAATGACAAACTATGTTCTAGTTCAAGAACATATGACCATGGTGACTTCAAGACAAAGATTCATCCATGGTCATCGATCACATAGAAGCTCTACCTACGAGGTATGTATAATTTGGTTCTACAATGCTTAACCTATGATATATGCAGGATACTAGCACAAGTCATTGAAGAAAACAAGAAGACATCATGTGGGTATGTTAGACATAACTAACTAACACATTAATCCAGGTATGTTTTTCCTATATCAAGTTAGAATCCTACCTTGTGATAGGATCTCTTATATAAGTATGCTTGGTATGCTTGATAATGATTATTCATGAAGCTATAGGTTTGAGTAATCATGGGTTTAGGTATATTATGTTTCTTACTTTAATCGGTGATATGGCTAACTATAAGAGTCCTATGGTCAAATAAGAATTTGCATGAGTAAAGGAAGTACTACCTGAAACCTTAAAATACTAGTGCTTGTGATAAATTATCTGTGTATGAAATGATCTTGACTATACATGTTTAAGATTACTTAGAATCATAATGTCTTATAGTATTGAGATTATACTAATGAATGTATAATAATTGTGTATGAAACCTCAAGTATAACACAATGATGATACCAATAAGTATGCATAAGTGATCAAGGATGGATATAAGTTCAATGATAGGTAATCCAGGAAGCAAAGATCAAGAGGGAGCACACTCCAGTAGTTCCTACAAGGAAGCAAATATTGAGAGGGAGTCCACCCTACAAACAAACAAAGATAAGTATTTGAATTGTCATTTCTTGCATACTTCTTTGTTTAAATAATATTGCTCAATGATGTAGATGCTTATGTTCCTAAACTTAGGGTGTGTATTATGCATATTAGAATAATTACATTAATGAATAGTATACTACTAATATGCATGTGATGGGTAAGTGGCCTATTGCACTGTACAACATTCCATTGCTACTTATCTAGAATGAAACCTCTTTGCTGACATGTTGGGAGTTGTGCACATTCTTAACAATGTTCTGGTAGAGATTAGAAGGCATCTAGAAAGTTACAGGATATGGATAAATGTTGTATTGAAGCATTGGCTAAAATAATTGCATGACTGTATGACATATTTATTTATGTGTAAGAAGTTGTTCTAAAAACTATGAGAAGTTTCTAATCATCCAATTTAACTTGTTTTGTAGGAAAGATAATATACGAGCACCTACGAAAGAAGGACAACATTTGTTCCAGCAACAAAGTTATCTATTGAAAATATTGAATATATTGAAGTTCCCAGGATTCAAGAAGAATGCCATGATCCATCGATCATGAAGAATGATGTTTGGGATGTGGTCGCAAGACCTGAAGGGAACTCCGTTGTGACTTCCAAGTGGATCTATAAGATCAATCATGTTGTAGAAGGCATCATAGAGAAATACAAAGCAAGTGATGAAATGGAAGATACACCAGATGGATGTTAAGACAACTTTCTTGCTTGGTGTTCTTTAGAATGATGACACTTCGAGGAAGAAGTGATGGGACACATTTGCAGGAGCCATTCCAATCATGGTGAGAGGAGGATCCTTCCCATGGCTGTGGATGTAAGCATTGTGTGATGAGCATCAAGACAATGCTCCAATTACTGCTTTGTATATGCATCATGTTGGATGCTGGATATGATCAGTTGGATCATGTATTTGTATATGCATCATGTCGGATGCAGTGTATGATCAGGATGGTCATGGATGATGAGCTTCAGGGTGTTGCTCCAGATGATATGCATCAAGATGATGCTGTGATGATGATCAGGATGATCATGTGATGATGTATCGTCAGATGATTGGGTCCTTGATGTACCTGACGAATACGAGACCAAATATTTACTTTGCGGTGAACACCTTAAGCCATTACTTGATAGATCCGAGACATGTTCACCTGATAGCTGCAAAGCATATTTTGAGGTACCTGAAGGGTATAGTTTACTACGCGCTCAAGTATGAGGAAAATCAAAAGTTTAACTTGGAGGGTTATGTTCATTCGGATTGGGAAGGCAGTGCCATTGATCGGAAGAGCACTTCGGGGTGATACTTCAGTATGCGATCTGGTATGATCTCTTGGTTTAGCAGGAAGCAGTCCTGTGTGGAACTGAGTACAGCTGAAGCAGGGTATGTCATAGCTTGTTCAGCTAGTCATGAGTCAGTATGGATTAGGAAGCTACTGTCTAATTTTTTTGACCTCCAGCTAAGTGATACTTGTATATATTGCGACAACCAGAGTTGTGTGAAGTTATCGGAGAACCCAGTTTGCCATGACAGGTCTAAGCACATTGAGATCAAGTATCACTCTATCAGGTATATGGTGCAGAGAAAAGAAGTGAAGCTCGTGTATGTTGGGATAGATGAGCAAATAGCCGATGTGTTGACCAAGCCGCTGGCCAGAGTGAAGTTTTAATACTTCAGAGGGAGACTTGGTGTACTTCAGATCGAGATACCTTCCAATGGGAAGTGATGAGTCCGGAGTCATAGATGCACACAGGGCCATTCTCACATGGTTAGAGGAAAGTCCTTCCATGGTGAAATGTAAGGGTTGGGTAGAGCCATTCTCACATAGTCAGAGGAAAGTCCTTCTATGGTGAGATGTAAGGGCTGGGCCATTCTCGCATGGTCCAAGGAAAGTCCTTCCATGGTGAGATGTAAGTGTTGGGTGTGGCTTTTTCGACATGGTCAGAGGAAAGTCCTTCCATAGTCTTGATGTAACTGCTATGCTAAGCTTTTCTGACATGGTCAGAGGAAATTCCTTCCATGGTCGCGATGTAATTGTTGTAGCCGTTTTGACATGGTTAGAGGAAAGTCCTTCCATTGTCGTCGATGTAAGTGCTGTAAGACTTTCCCAGATGGTCAAAGGAAATTCCTTCCATGCTGGTGAATGTAAGTGCTGAGCCTTTCCCGAATGGTTAGAGGAAATTCCTTCCATGCCGGTCAGTATAAGTGTTGTGTGTGTGCATCTAGTTTGTGCTCCATGGATGATGACGATGATGTGATAGTATGGTACACAGGTTTTGCAGAGGCATATGATTGGTCCTGAGTTGCTCTTATAGGTTTTGCAAAGGCAATGTAATTAGTCCTGAGAGATCTTGCAGGTTTTGTAGAGACATTGTAATCAGTCCTGAGGTATACCTACTTGATGGCTTGCTCACAGAGATGTTGATGATGTACATCCAGCATGAAAAAGGGATGGATTTGTAGATGATGAATACCTATAGGTGGTGGGCCTACATCTAGTATGAAAAAGGACTGGCTCTCTATAACTTCTTATGACGAGTAGATTGGAAATTGATTGAGATAGAAGCAGCAATGACGACGACAATGATTCAATGATGATGATTCAGTGACAATGATCCAGTGACAATGATCTAGAGAAGAAGACTTGTGCTAGAAGACTTGTGTCGAGAAATACCTTCCTAGTTAAGAGGGAGTGTTGCTGTATTTGTAACTTCGGAATGTATTTCATATATGTATATTGTATTCCTATAGAGATGTTATTATTCCTCTATACGAAAGTGTTTGTATTCCTATAGAGATGTTATTATTCCTCTATACGGAAGTGTCGTCATTTATATTGTAAGTGTCGTAACTTAAACTTGATGGGTTATTAGACCACCTTGGTGGGGTCGGCCCTGTATAAGTCATGTGGGTCAAAGGGTTATTAGACCACCCTATTGGGGGTCGTCCCTGTCAGCATTATGTTATGTGCTTAAGTTAAGGTCGACCTAGTAAAGGTTATTAGGCAAGTCAAGTCAAGTATAAATAGAGTGTGGGAGGCACTCTATTTGATCATTCACATTCTCACTCATACTCTCATTGGAGAGTGGCGCAATTGTGGAGGAGGAGAAGCTGCTGCTAGGAGAATACTATCTCTTATGCTTGGGTTGTATCATTGATCTATCTATCTTTGAGGAAGTTGTGGGGTTTTTCACCTTTATGGTTTTCCCCGGTGTAACTCTGTGTGTCTATTGTCTCTTTTATGCTTGCATTATTATGTCCATGTTTAATATGTTGTAGATATGCTGTACATGTTGTTCTCTCAGTTAATATCCTAGATCAGATGGAAGTAAATTATGAAAAACTAACACCGCTAACTACACTCCCATCTCTCATTACCTCTCTGTCCTTTTATACCCCTACTTTTCTATAATTTGTGTCCTCCTTTGCAAACACCTAACCCTTCGATCTCTATCTTTTTCTCTTCCCTAATCCCCCTATTGGCAGGTGGTTCAATGAGGAAATGTCATAGTAGTGCCGACACTGTGACACATTGGATGAGGGCATGAAAGGAGTATTTTGTGTTAAAGTATACCGCAGTTGGCGGGTTTTGGGTCACTTGGACCATATGTTATGTAAGGTTGAGTCAATTGTACCGCGGTATGTGGTTTTTTGAGTCATTTGGACCGAGTCAGTTAAATATTGTGTCATTTGTCCATTGTGTCAGTTAGGAAGTCATTAGTAATTCGACAAGCATTGTAAATGGTAGAGGCTTATAAATAGATGAGAGTTGTAAGTGTAAGAGGGACAATGGGAGGCACGCGACAAGAAGGTCGATGTATACGAAGATCTATGTTTTTCTTTGTTGATGTATATGTAACTTCGAAATGTATTTCACTTATATATTTATTGTACTCCTATAGAGATGTATTATTCCTCTATACAGAAGTGTCGTCATTTGTATTGACAAGTGTCGCAAGTATGTTAACTTGCCGATGAGTTATTAGAGAACCTTGTAAGGGGTCAACCTGATATAATGTAATATGAAGTTAGTGTACCTAGCTAGACAAGTCGGCCCCATAAGGTTATTGGGAAAATAAGACAAGGATAAATAGAGATAGGGAGATCTCTATTTGGATCACTTCAGAACTCACACTTCCTTCACTCGAAAAGTGGTGCACATGTGAGAAGGAGGATCAACTGCTAAGAGGAGTCTATCTCTTGTACTTTGGTTGAGCTATTTCTCTATCTATCTATGAGGAAGTTGTGGGGTTTTTCACCTTAGGGTTTTTCCCACGGAAACTCTGTGTGTTTATTGTCTCTCATGCTTTTGATTCTTGTGATGATTGACATGCTTGTTATGTTAGGATATTTAGACACTTAGGAGTTAGTTAAGATCAACTTATGTAATATATCCATTAGGGATAGTGTGTTTCTTTAGTATGCATTTGTAAATACTTAATCTGACGGTCACGATATGTTCCCGACATAGAGTGATCCGACGGCTCAACTTCTCTTAGATCAAACCTAACCTTGATCCTTCGTTTAACCACCGATTGGTCCATGATCTCTATTTAAAGAGCATGGAGGGTCATTGTTTAGTTGATCGATTATGAGAAGCTCATTTGTAACTTTCTTTCTTTGCATAATAAATTGTCCCATAGAAGCTATTTGGCCGGGGCCGTGGAGTGTTTCCCTCAAGAGGGTTTAAACCACGTCAAAACATCGGTGTGTTGATCTGTGATCTATTTGTGTGAAGTGGTTTCTCTTGGTGTTTGGTCCTTTGGTAGTACCCTATGTACTCGAACATGGTATCAGAGCTTTTATGAAGTGTTGCTTCCAGTTATGATCTAGATCTTGAACTGTTGTTGCTGAAACTTGAAAGGGTTTCTAGTTCTGGTATTTCTGTGCATTTCTGGGCTATGGGAGGGTTTCCATTGCATCTGGAGTGTCATTTCCATTTGGAAATAGTTTTCGTTTGATCGAAAATGGTTCCCGGTTGCTCCAGAAATGCATATTTCATCAGATCTGAAGGTATAATGTTACAATGACGCATTTTTTTATTTTATTTTTTTATAAGGAAAAAATATCATATTTCATCATTTTTTACTGTTAGATTTTTTTTGGGTTCGGATTGTTGCTTTCCCGTCTGCGTATGCTCTTTGCCGTGCACCTTGAGCGATCTTGACAAATTAGAAACAGAAAGGGAAAGGGTTTTTCTCGGTTGCGTATGCTCTTCGCCGTACACCTTGCACGATCTCGACAAATCAGAAATAGAGAGAAAACGTAGACTTTCCGGGCAAGCTAACAAGATCTAACTCCACAAGTGTGGAAATTTTTTTTTTGTTTCGATTTGTGGTTTGTTTTGCAGGAAAAAGGGGAAGCACGCAAACCGAGCAAGAAGAGTAAAAAAAAAAAAAGCCCCCTTCCTCATTCCCATATTTTACATACCTTTTAATCTAGCTCACTTCATTCAAAGTTGCTTTATTCCTTAATAGGTCTTGAGTTCAAGTCTTAGAAAGTTACTTTTAAAAGAAAAAGTACATGCAATTTCTATTTTAAAGTTATTTTATTGTAAAATTGCATCTCACTTAAATAATAAAAAATAAAAATACAAGTGGGTCACTAAAGTGGTTCACTTAAAGCAACTTTCTTGTAAAGTGATTGTCAAAAGGTTTATTTTGGGAAGAGGGAGGTTCATTTTTTTTTTTTTTGCTGGGCATTCTCTAGCTGCCATGTCACTATTGGGGACATCTTCAATAGTTTCTTTGTTCAAGCATAACTTCATCATACAGAGTCATTTTTCAGTGATGTTTTTTTTAAACCGCCTATTTTTTTGAGCTCTTCACATCCAGACTATTGGTTTATGCTTTTACAGCCATTAATTTACAAATATGGCTGCCCCTTGTGATATTCTACTTAATAGTTCCAACTATTTCTCATGGAAATCTCATATGGAGGATGTTCTATGAAGTAGGGGACTTTTCAGAATTACCTCAGGGA
This sequence comes from Larix kaempferi, assembly GCA_027924585.1. Classification (NCBI taxonomy): domain Eukaryota; kingdom Viridiplantae; phylum Streptophyta; class Pinopsida; order Pinales; family Pinaceae; genus Larix; species Larix kaempferi. Next base: position 52,656 of record BSBM01001518.1, on the reverse strand, counting down.
AAGAAAAAGAACCCATTGATGATGATATGAAAATAAAATGGGCAAATAGATGTGATGAAGCTCGTGGATTGATTGGGATGTCAATCTCTACTGATTTACGATTCCACATATCTGGAATTGATGAACCTAATGCTACTTGGGACAAGTTGGAATCTGTGTTTGGTAAACACAATGAAATTCGAGGTCACCAACTCGAAAATGAGTTGATTTCTTTACATCCAAGTGACTTTTCATGCATTCAAGATTATTTATCTAAGTACAAAACTCTTAAACTCTTATGTGCAGAATGTAAGATTGAGAGGGAAGACAAACAATGCATTTATCATATTCTTTCCAAACTTGGATCTACATATTCTGTTTTTGTATCTATATTTTACTCCATGAAAGCATCCTTGAATGTAGCTAGCTATCAAGAGCCTAGTTTTGAATCCTTTTGTGATTCCTTGATTAGAGAACAAGATAAACTCATTCATCTTGGAATAATCAACAATGCAGATACATCTGGGAAAGCCTTGTTGTCCCAACAGAAAGAAAAGTCCAAGCCTCCCAAGAAACAAAATTTTTGCAATAATAAGTCAAACAAGGGTCCAAAACCCTCTCAGTTAGCTCCTTCTTTAAAAAATGACAAAGGATCCAAGCCAAAAGGCGAGAAGACTGAGCGTCATTGCAACTATTGTGGGAAAGATAATCATCATGAATCTAAGTGTTTCAAGAAGATGGCAGCCTTGGAAGTAGCAATGAAGAAGCACCACATCAGCCTAGATTTGTCTTCAGAATCTACCTCTCGTGGACATGCACTTTATGCTTCTGGTTATTCTTATAATGCATCTTCTTCTTCTAATTCAAATGAATGGCTCATTGATTCTGGAGCATCTTATCATATGGCTAAGGATCAAGCCATCTTTTCTACTATGCATGAATGTAACACCAAACAAATATTTGTTGGTGATGATAGATCTCTAAGTGTTGTAGGAGCTGGAATAGTTCTAGTAGATAATGGTCATTTTAGTGATGTACTATGTGTTCCAAGAATTTCCTGCAATTTGTTATCAGTCTATCAGATCACTCATTCTGGTGAAGGTAAAACTGTGACCTTTACAGCTCACCAAGTTGTAATCAAGGATTTTAAAGATCCTCAACAGGTCCTAACTACCGGAATTGTTGATGATATTACCAGGTTGTACAATTTTAACAACTTTGGGTCATCACCTTTCCCTTCAGTTTTTGTTACTCATAGTGATAACTTGAGCAAACTTTGGCATGAGTGATTTGGTCACTTAAATTATCGCTCATTGCAACAACTATGTAAAGACAATATGGTGACAGGTCTTCCGATGGTATCTTGCACGGATGGTGTTTGTTCCGATTGTATACTCGGAAAACATCATCGGGACAGTTTTGACAAACATGCCTCTTGGCACGCCTCGATTCCCTTGGAGCTTGTGCATAGTGACTTCTGTGGTCCTCTTCCATCTGCTTCCTTTTCTTGTTTCAAATATTTCTTAACCTTCATTGATGATTACACCAGATGCACTTGGGTTTATTTCCTAAAACTTAAGAGCGAAGTATTTAACATGTTCTTGGCCTACAAGGCCCTTGTTGAAAAATAATCTGGTCATTAAATTATTAAGTTAAGATCTGACAATGGAGGAGAATATGTTAACAAAAAGTTCACTACTTTCTGCACTGAACAAGGCATCCAAAAACAACACACTATTCCATATACACCACAACAAAATGGTGTAGCTGAATGGAAGAACCGTACTTTAAAAGAAATGGCTAATTGTATGATCCAATCTAGGGGACTAAGTCTTCAATTTTTGGCTGAAGCCATTAATTGTGCAAATTACATAGTTAATCGTACTCCCACCAAAGCAATACAAGGTATAACACCGGAAGAAGCATGGAGTAAAACTAAACCTGATGTAAGTCACTTTTGTGTGTTTGGTAGTGAAGCATGGGCTCACATTCCGGATGAAAAACGGAAAGCATTGCAGCCTAAAAGTGAAAAGTGCATATTTGTTGGATATTCTAAAGATGTAAAAGGTTATAAACTTGTTCAACCACATTCTCATGATATAATCATTAGAAGAGATGTTAAATTTGATGAAAATCTCTTGGCCTGCGAGCCTAACTCGGTGATTGTGCCATCTTTGGCCTGCGAGCCTGATTCAACGTTTGTGCCTTCTTCTTCTTCTTCCAACTTCTTTGACGGGTTTCCAACTCCAGTTTTTGATGATGACAATGAGGATGAAAATCCACCTCCGCCTGCTCATGTTCCTCCAGTTGCACCAGCACAAGTGCTTCCTCGATGGGTCCATTCAACATGTGAAGCAGCTGGTGATCTTGCCGGTGATCCTAGAGTGTTGATGTATATGTAACTTTGGAATGTATTTCACATATATGTATATTGTATTCCTATAGAGATGTTATTATTCCTCTATACTGAAGTGTTGTCATTTATATTGTAAGTGTCGTAACTTATACTTGATGGGTTATTAGACCACCTTGTTGGGGTCGGCCCTATATAAGTCATGTGGGTCAAAGGGTTATTAGACCACCCTATTGGGGGTCGGCCATGTGGGTCAAAGGGGTATTAGATGACCTTAGTGGGGGTCGGCCTAGTTAGCATTATGTTAAGTGGTTAAGTTGAGGCCGACCTAGTTGAGTAAAGGTCAAGTCAAGTTAGTGTATAAATAGAGAGTGTGTCTCTCTCATTTTACACATTCTATTCTCTCACTCACACTATGGAGAGTGGCACACTTGTGAAGGAGGAGGCTCTACTGCTAGGAGAAGACTATCTCTTGTATTCTGGTTGTATCATTGCTCTATCTATCTCTGAGGAAGTTATTGGGGTTTTTCACCTTTATGGTTTTCCCCAAGTAAACTCGGTGTCTCTTATGTGCTTGCATTATTGTGTCCATGAATGATATGTTGTAGATTTGATGTACATGTTGTTCTCTCAGTTAAGATCCTAGATCAGATTGAAGTAAATTCTGTAAATTTAACATGGTATCAGAGCTAGCATGAAAGAAGGCATGATATGGCATGTATGACACTTGTTGCACTTACGATGCTAGGGCTTGATATAGCAAAAAATAGTCATCGTAGCACTTTCGCTATAAATCCGTTTTGGCAAAGTTTTCAGATCTAAAACCTTTACAAGTCGAATATTAAATCCTCATGTACCTTGTGTCCAAAGGAGAAACTCTAATTCGTTTTACTTTGTGATTTATGATCTGTACAATATAGGGTTTCCGCCTCTTCCAGATTTGAGTCAAAATCAGGTGACCTTGGGAAAAAGGTCATAAATTGGGCTAGGAAGATCCAAATGAAATTGCGTAAAAATTGACAGGTAGTAAATAGACTGTACTATCTCATAAAAATATTTTAGAGGGTGAAGTCGAACCAGTGACATGTGGCACGCCGTACAAGTTCGCTCTCCTGTATTATCCCATAAACAGGTCACGTTGCGACACTTGACATAACTCTGTCTCTGAGAATCCAATTGAGGTGAGACCTATCGAGATGGAAAGACAATAGGTCAGGCTATCTCAAGAAAAATTTTCAGACCCTGTGGATTTAAAAGTTAGGAGTTACACCATAAACAATCGGGTACATATTTTTTCAAAACAAAATTATTTTTTAGTACCTTCATTCAGGGCTTCCTGAATTTGGGGCTTCGGAGAAAGTTGGAATTTTTGGAATCGGAGACCATGGCTGAATGCTACTCATCAAAATAAAAATTTAGAGATTAAGATCAGAATTTTTGGTTGGGCAGAAGGCCGGGCTTGATCAGACCCTAGTTCAGGACTTTGATCCGAAAGGTGGAAAATTAGGGCTTCTGTAAAAATGGGAATTTTTGAAATCTGTGACCACGGCTAGAAGCTCCTCAGAAAAATAGAAGCTTAGAGCTTTGGATCAAACCTTTTTATTGGGAAGAAGAGTGGGCTTCATCAAACCCCAGTTCAGGGTCACATCCAGTGAATCCGAAAGTTTCAAAGGAAAAATTGAGGAGTGAAACTTTGCAATTTTCAAATTCTGAATATACCAGCTTGATCAGCTCATCAAGGCGCATATTTCTATCCTTTTGGAAGTTTGAAATTCAAAGTTTGAATTTTTGGGGTTTCTCAGACAAACCCATATCCAGCTCCAGGTCCAGTTCTTGCAAATCAAGTTGATTGGGTTAATCCTAGAAGAAGATGGATTGGTCACCTGCATAAGTGAAGAAGTTCCCGTTTCAGAGGGAGATGAGGCTAAGGCCTTACATAAGAATATTACAAGCGATCTCGACAGGTATGACTCATTGAGGTATGTTTCGATATTTGTTCATGATTAAGTTTATGGTATGTTTGTCTTCATGTTATTATGGTTAGTACAATCTTGATTTTAGATTTGTCGTATCACCTTAACAAAATTATGAATGCATGATAGAAGATATTCATTGGTTAGGGTGTTGACACTTATGATTGTACTAATGCATTATGGTGTTGCATGAGGTTTATGTTGTCTGCTAACATAAAAGTTACACCAAGAAAGACAAATCATGTTCTACTTCAAGAACATATGATCATGGTGACATGAAGACAAGGATTCATCCATTGTCATGGATCACATAGAAGATCTATTTTCGAGGTATGTATAACTTGATTCTACAATGGTTAACTTATGAGACATGCAGGTTACTAGCACAAGTCACTAAAGAGAACCAGAAGACATTATGCGGGTATGTTAGACATAACTAGCTAGCATGCTAATCCAGGTATGTTTTTCCTATATCAAGCTAGAATCCTACCTTGTGTTAGGATCTTATACTATTGTGTTGTTGACAATGATTATTCATGAAGTCATTGGTTTGAATAATCATGGTTGTATGCATATTATGTTTCTTACCATAATTGATGATATGACTAACCAGAAGAATCATGAATGTATAGGTTTGAATAATCATAGGTTTTATGCATATTATATCTCTTATCTTGATTGATGATTCAACTAACCAGAAGAGTCTTATGATCAAATAAGAAAATGTATGAGTAAAATAAGGCTTCCCTGAAACCTTGAATACTAATGTTTATTATCTGTGAATGATCATGAATATACATGTTTAAGATTATTATGTTTTGATAGTATTAAGATTATACTACTAAATGTGTGATTATGTATGAGACCTCAAGGATAACACAATGATGATACTAATAATCATGCATAGTGATTAAGGATGGATGTAAGTTCAAGGATAGGTAATCCAGGAAGCAAAGATCAAGAGGGAGCACACTCCAGTTGTTCTTGCAAGAAAGAAAAGGAGCACATTTTAGTAGTTTCTACAAGGATGCAGATATTCAGAGGGAGTTGACCACTTCTCACAATCCACATAAGAATGGAGTTGCAGAAAAGAAGCAAAGACTGAAAGGGAGTCAACCCAACAAACAAACAAAGATAAGTATTTGAATTGTCATTACTTGCACATTTTATTGTTTAAATAATACTTTTCAATAATGTATATACTGAAGCTCCTAGAATTATGTTGTGTATTATGCATATTAGAATAGTTGCATTGATGAACAGTATACTACTAATATGCATGGGTAAGTAGCCTATGGCACTGTACAACATTCCATTGCTACTTATCTAGAATGAAACCTCTTTGCTGACATGTTGGGAGTTGTGCACACTCTTAACAATGATTTGGTAGAGATTGGAAGGTATCTAGAAAGTTACGGGATATGGATAAATGTTGTATTGAAGCATTGGCTAAGATAATTGCATGACTGTATGACATATTTCTTTATGTGTAAGAATTTGTTCTAAAAACTATGAGATGTTTTCTAATCATGCAATTTAACTTGTTGTGTAGGAAAGATCGTATGCCATCACCTACAAAAGAAGAACTACAACATTCGTTCAACAACAAAATTATCTATTGAAGATATTGAAGTTCCTAGGTTATGGGAAGAATGCCATGATCCGTCAATCATGAAGAATGATGTAGTCCCAAGACCTGAAGGGAAGTTTGTTATGACTTCCATATGGATCTATCAAGATCAAGCATGTTGCAGACGACATCATAGAGAAATATAAAAGTGATGAAATAGAAGATACACCAGATGGATTTCAAGGCAGCTTTCTTGAATGGTGTAGTTGAAGAAGAAGTGTATGTGGAGCAGCCACTTGGTTCTAAGACATATGATAGGAAATCATATATGTGCAGAACTTGGTATGGTAGGATAGGCAGATTTCTATCCAGTTTGGTCTTTACCAAGAGTAAAGCAGGTTCCAACCTTTACTTCAAGGTTGAGGAAGGCAATCCAGTGATACTACTATGTGGATGACCTATTTGTATCAGGTGAGGATAGATTGATTGCCGACACACAGCGGAAGCTTGCTGCCGAGTTCGATATGAAATATTTGGGAATGATTCATTATTTCCTAGGAATGGAGGTGTGGCAGAGTGCAGGTGGGATCTTCCTTGGTCAAGGGAAGTACACAGTAGATATCCTGAAGAAATTCAGGATGATGGATTGCAAGGCCATGGCCACACCTATGGCATCGGATTTGAAGATTCTATGCGATGCTTCATCTAAGCCAATTTATGTCTCTATGTATCGTCAGATGATTGGGTCCTTGATGTACTTGACGAACACAAGACCAGACATTTGCTTTGTTGTGAACACATTGAGCCAGTTCCTGATGGATCCGAGGAGTGTTCACCTGGTTGCTGTAAAGCATGTTCTGAGGTACCTGAAGGGTATAGTGGATTATTGGCTCAAGTATGAAGCAAATCAAAAGTTTAACCTGCAGGGTTATGTTGATTCAGATTGGGCTGGCAGTGCTACAGATAGGAAGAGCACATCTGGGTGATGCTTCAGTATGGGATAAGGTGTGATCTCTTGGTTTAGTAGGAAACAGTCCTGCGTAACACTGAGTGCAGCTGAGGTAGAATATGTTGCAGCCTGTTCAGCTAGTTGTGAGGCAGTATGGATACGGAAGCTACTGTCTGAGTTATTTGATCTCCCATTGGATGCTACTGGTATCTTCTATGATAACCAGAGTTGTGTGAAGCTATCCAAGAATCCAGAGTTTCATGACAGGTTGAAACACATAGAGATCAAATATCACTATATCAGGGATGTGGTGCAGAGAGGAGCTGCGAAGCTCTTGCATGTTGCGACGGACGAGCAGATTGCAGATGTGCTGATGAAGCCACTAGCCAGGGTGAACTTGAAATACTTCAGTGAGAGGCTTGGTGTTCTTCAGATCGAGGACACTTCGAGGAAGAAGTGATGGACACATTTGCTAAAGCCATTCCAAGCATGTTGGAAGGAGGATCCTTCACATTGATGTGGATGTAAGCGTTGGATGATGAGCATCAGGATGATGTTCTAGTTTCTGCTTTGTATGATTAGTTGGATCATTTATATGTATGTGTGCATCATGTTGGATGCTGGATATGATCAGTTGGATCATTTATATGTATGTGTGCATCATGTTGGATGCTGGATATGATCAGTTGGATCATTTATATGTATGTGTGCATCATGTTGGATGCTGGATATGATCAGTTGGATCATTTATATGTATATGTATGTGTGCATCATGTTGGATGCTGGATATGATCAGTTGGATCATTTATATGTATGTACGCATCATGTTGGATGCTGGATATGATCGGTTGGATCATTTGTATGTATTGTGTATATGCATCATGTTGGATGCTTGGACCATGTATCTGTATATGTATCAGGTGGATACATTGTATGATCAGGTAGATCATGTATATTGATATGCATCAGGTATGATCAGGTAGATCATGTATGTTGATGGATACATTGTGTGGATCATGTATCTATGTATCACATGGATACACTATGTATGATGATATGTATCAGGTAGATACTTGGTGTGCATCAGATGGATGCATTGCATGATTAGGGTGATCATGGACGATGAGCTTCTCTAGATGACATGCAGCAGGATGTTGTAGTGATGATGATCAGGATGATCATGTGTACATCAGGATGATGTATGATGAGTATCAGATGATACTTTGTGGCCGTGGATCAGGTTGTGCAAATGAGCATGTCTGGGAGATCCTATAGGTTGGAGTTGCATACCCATAACAGCCTGGGATGCTCTTTCGAGACATTGCTCTGGGAGGACATGTAATTTGTGCCCTGGGAGATCTTCAGGTCAGATTTGTGTACCCATAACATCTTGAGATGCTCTTGCAAGGTTTTGTCCTATGGCATGTAATTTTCTCCTGGGAGATCTGGACAGGATGAAAAAGGCCTCAGATGCTTTAGCCAGGTTTTGCCACGACCACATGTAATTTGCTCCCGGGAGATCTGGATAGGATGAAAAAGGCCTCAGATGCTTCAGCCAGGTTTTGTGGTGGACCACATGTAATGTGCTCCTAGGAGATCCGACAGGTAGAGCTGTGTGCTCGTAACAGCCTAGGATGCTTCACCCAGGTTTTTTGGTGAGATCACATGTAATGTGCTCCTAGGAGATCCGACAGGTAGAGCCGTGTGCTTGTAACAACCTGGGATGCTTCAACTAGGTTTTGTGATGGGTCACATGTAATGTGCTCCTGGGAGATCCTACAGGTAGAGCTGTGTGCTCGTAGTAGCCTCGGATACTGTAGCCAGGTTTTGTGACGCACGTAATAAGTCCTAAGAATTCCACAGTATGGCCAGTGATGATGATGATGACTCGATGATGATTATCCAGTGACGATGATCCAAAGAAGATGACTTGTGCTAGAAGACCTGTGTCGAGAAATACCTTCCTAGTTAAGAGGGAGTGTTGATGTATATGTAACTTCGGAATGTATTTCACATATATGTATATTGTATTCCTATAGAGATGTTATTATTCCTCTATACAGAAGTTTCGTCATTTATATTGTAAGTGTCATAACTTATACTTGATGGGTTATTAGACCACCTTGTTGGGGTCGGCCTTGTATAAGTCATGTGGGTCAAAGGGTTATTAGACCACCCTATTGGGGGTCGGCCATGTGGGTCAAAGGGTTATTAGACCACCCTAGTGGGGGTCGGCCTAGTTAGCATTATGTTAAGTGGTTAAGTTGAGGCCGACCTAGTTGAATAAAGGTCAAGTCAAGTTAGTGTATAAATAGAGAGTGTGTCTCTCTCATTTTACACATTCTATTCTCTCACTCACACTGTGGAGAGTGGCACACTTGTGGAGGAGGAGGCTCTGCTGCTAGGAGAATACTATCTCTTGTATTCTGGTTGTATCATTGCTCTATCTACTTCCGAGGAAGTTATTGGGGTTTTTCACCTTTATGGTTTTCCCCAAGTAAACTCGATGTCTCTTCTGTGCTTGCATTATTGTGTCCATGAATGATATGCTGTAGATTTGTTGTACATGTTGTTCTCTCAGTTAAGATCCTAGATCAGATTGAAGTAAATTCTGAAAATTTAACATAGAGATCAACATTGAACATGTTCTAAGTTTCAGCGAGCCTCTTCTCTTTTGGCTCAAGTTTCCGAGAATCATGATCTAGAAACTTTTGCAGAAGCTTCAGGGAATCCATCTTGGGATGCAGCCATGGATGAAGAATATCGTTCCTTAATGGTGAATGATACTTGGGATCTTGTACCTCTTCCAAAAGGAAGAAAACTTGTCAGATGTAAATGGGTGTACAAAACTAAGTATGCATCAGATGGAAGTGTTGAAAGACTTAAGGCAAGGTTAGTTGCCAAAGGTTTTTCCCAAGTTGAAGGGATTGACTACAATGAAACCTTTGCTCCTGTCGCAAAAATGAACTCCATCTGCCTTGTTCTTTCCCTTGCAGCCTTACACAATTGGTAAGTCCATCAAATGGATGTCAAGTCTGCCTTCTTACATGGTGATTTACAGGAGGAAATTTACATGGAACAACCTCCTGGCTATGTTCAAAATAACTCTAGCCTTGTCTGCCACCTTAAGAAATCCTTATATGGCCTTAAGCAAGCTCCTAGATCTCGGTATGCCAAAATGGATAATTTTCTCCTTGACACTGGTTTTTCTAGATGCCATTCTGACCCCAATGTCTATACCAAGAAAGTAGGAAACCATCTCATCATACTTGTTCTATATGTTGATGACCTTATTTTTACTGGTAGTGACCCTAAGCTTATAACCCATGTGAAATCCAGTCTTAAACAAAATTTTGAAATGTCAGACTTAGGATGTTTGCATTATTTTCTTGGTCTCCAAGTCCTGCAAACCAAAGAAGGAATCTTTCTTTCTCAGTATAAGTATGCTTGTGACCTTCTTCGTCGCTTTCGCATGGAAGATTGTACACCAGCCCCTTCTCCCTTCCAATCTAGAGTCAAACTTTCTGCCACTTGTACTTCACTTGAAGTCGATGCCACCTTGTATCGTCAGCTTGTTGGTAGTCTCTTATACTTGACTCATTCCCGCCCTGACCTTTTCTTTGCCATTGTTCGTGTTGCCCATTATATGCAGACACCTCATGAAAGTCACTAGAAAGCAGCTAAAAGAATACTTCGATATATTTGAGGTACATTTCAGTTTGGGATTCATTACTGTACATGGGGGAAACCTTTGTTGGTTGGTTTCACTGATTCAGATTGGGCCAACGATCCTGATGATCGAAAGTCTACTGTAGGTTATGTTTTCAGTCTGGGATCTGCACCTACTACTTGGGCTTGTAAGAAACAACAAGCTCTTGCTCTTTCTTTAGCAGAGGTAGAATATCGAGCAGCAGTTAATGCTAGTCAGGAAGATTTATGGCTTCGACAGATCCTTTCAGAGTTTGGATTCGAGCAGCAGTAGCCTACTCCAGTTTGGTGCGACAATCAAAGTGCCATCAAGCTTGCCAAAGATCTAGCTCTACATCAACATAGCAAACACATTGAGCTACATATGCACTTCATAAGAAATCTTGTTCATGTTCGTGTTCTTGAAGTGGTCTTTTGCCCTACAGATGATCAAGTTGTAGACATCTTCACCAAGTCTCTTACAGAAGCAAAGTTTTCTAAACTTCGATCAATGTTAGGAGTTCAAGAACTTGTCATTAAGGGGGGATAGGCTCTAATGCCTCCTTCCTTCTCTTAATAGTGTAACTTTTGTAAATCCTTCAATCCTATCCCAAGTTTTTCTTAAGGGGGGATGTTAGGATATTTAGACACTTAGGAGTTACTTAAGATCAACTTGTGTAATATATCCGTTAGGGATAGTGTGTTTCTTTAGTATGCATTAGTATGCATTTGTAAATACTTAATCCGACGGTCGCGATATGTTCCCAACATAGAGTGATCCGACGGCTCAACTTCTCTTAGATCAAACCTAACCTTGATCCGTGGCTTAACACCCAATTGGTCCATGATCTCTATTTAAAGAGCATGGAGGGTCATTGTTTAGTTGATCGATTTTGAGAAGCTCATTTGTAGCTTTCTTTCTTTGCATAATAAATTGTCCTGTAGAAGCTATTTGGCCGGGGCCGTGGAGTGTTTCCCTCAAGAGGGTTTAAACCACATCAAAACATCGGTGTGCTGATCTGTGATCTGTTTGTGTGAAGTGGTTGCTCTTGGTGTTCGGTCCTTTGGTAGTACCCTCTGTACCCAAACATGTTATGATTGATATGCATTGATATACTGTACATGTTATTCTCTCAGTAAAGATCCTAGAGTATTGTGAATTAATGCTCAAAATTTAACATGCTTCTGGTATATGAAGGTGACAGTAATACAATGATGATGTTTTGGTACGATCTTTGTGCAATGTTGCATTATATGAATGTTGTTATATTTTCCTAATGCAATGTCTGCTTATTGTTGCTTTCATGATAAATGTTGCGATTAAGTAATATGTTATAACTCCATGTCGAATGTTTAAAGTTTCTATTTAAGTACTGCAATAGAGCTAGTCCATCTAGCCACAACTCTCCTCCTCTCTCAATGGAAACATGGTTCCGTTTGCTCTTTTTGGATGCCTTGGGTGAGACCTCATCTACTCTGCGAGTGTTGTTGGGCAGGCTCAAACTTGCCTGGGTCGGTGCCCAGGGAGACTGCGGTATGTGTCGACAGTTAGGTGAACCCCTGTCGACCGAGGTCGCATTGGTCAAAAAACGGTTCCGTTGCCGGGGCCATGTGCAGAGTAAAAGGAGGTCATGTTGTGGCACCCGACGAAGCCGGAGATACAAAGCTGGTTTGATCAAAAGTTGTGGGAGTTTGCTGAAGAAGAAAGCCGGAACACGCGACTAACAGTAGATCACTGACTGGGAAGGTACATTCACGACGGTCCGCACGAATGGTTTTTCTGTGAATTCCCGGTCATTCTATATGAGTGGTTGTCAAAGCTGACCTTCCAGAAGAGGAACTTCTAGGGTGGTGAGCCGACGGCTTGGACCCTGGAGTTGATTCAAGAGCTGCAGGAAGTCAATAATAAGGCATTCTGGGCTGTCAATGTTTGGCTCGATAGCATCTTGGAAGGATACATCACTGCATTTGCATTCGACACTAAGAAATCCTATAGTGAAGCTGAAAGATACTACTTCCTAGGACCAACAGGAAGGTTTCTGCTATTGCTCCAACTGTCGATTAAGATGCTAGTCTGCGAAAAAAGTATATTGAAAATGCATCTTGATCAGTAAACAGCCTGGTGGGCATAGGCCGTGGGTACCACGACTATTGGGGAACGGTACATGGAAAGGTAAGGAGTAGATGGGTGCAGACCATGAGCAGACTGTGAGCAAAGCCAAGGAAGAAAATGATCTTACAAGAGGAGGAGCGAGGTTTCAATAGGAGAAGAGGCATAGGACAGGAGAAGGTCCTGCAATGATTGAACCGCAAAATTGTAAAGGAAGACCACATGGGCCGAAGTGACCTCACAGGCCTGATAGGGATGACCAGGCTACACCCAGGATAGAAGTAGGACCAAACCCCGACACCAATGTACCCACACCTCCGCTCACTAACTTACAAACAACAAGAAATACCACTTCGACACCACCAAGTTCGTCAATTCCACAGAATTTAATTGGTAGCAGCACAACGACAGGACGAAGGAAGCCCAAAATGGCAGGCGATGATGCTAAGTTACCATTGTTCCACGAAAGTGCGACATACAACCCAGAACAATATTGGTTTTTGTGTGAAGTGGTCTAGACCATGAAACAAAACACTAATGCCAATGCTAAGAAAGGACAGTTAGCCATGACTTTGCGAGGTCATGCATTAGATTGGTTCATGAGGTTTATTCTAGTCCCTATGGGAGCCTCAGAGAAGTCACTAGATGAGATTCGGGATGGGATCATTTCCGAATTTAGAAGGCCTAAGTCAGAGGCTCAATATATTACTGAATTAAAGGAAATTAAGCAGTATCCCAATGAGACAGTATGGGATTTCGACCAGCGATTCAAGACACCAATGGAAAAGGTTAGTTTTGACATGAGTGCCATCCAACATAAAGAATGGTTCATTGCGGCACTGCTACCCCACATTCAGCTGCCACTGATGCAGCAAAACATATCGATGCCTAGTGAAGCTCTAGAGATTGCAATGTGATTGGAGGCATCACCGATTGGAGATAATGCAACTAGGATGTTGCAGATACAGACACAGCTCGCTAACCTAACTATACAGTTGCAATATTTGAAGAAAAACAAGGAAAAGTGCCATGAAGTATGGTGTATGCAATGCCGAGGAGAAGGGCATACAAAGGATAATTGCCCTGATTTTCGTAATTATTTGGTGTCAGGAGTGCCAAATGCGTTGAATGGTGGTAGTATGCCGTGGTGTCACATTTGTCAGGTGTTTGGGGACAGTCACGATAATTGCCCATATATGCAGAAAATGGTCACAACCCCGTAAAATCTTTATTGCACATTTTGCAAGTCGGAGGGTCACGATGACAAGGATTTCCATGCATATGGGTTGCTACAGGAGAGAATATGTGATGCATTCTACATCAAGGACGATCAGCGTGCTGTGCAACAACCACAACTGCAACCGCAAGTAGCTTAGCCTCTACCGCAACCGTAGATGCAATTTGCACCACAACAACAGCAACCGCAGTAGTTCATGCCACAATATGCTCTGATGCAAGTGACTTCCCCATAACCCTAGTATGTACAACAACTGCAATATGCACCACAAGGGCAAGGGATACCACCAACACTGATGCAGCAATAGTTTAACCAACCTTAGTACCAGTAGCAGGGCAGCTACCGAGGAGGAGACAGTGGTGGGCGCCATGGCGGATTTGATCATGGAGGAGGAGGTCGAGGTGGTCATGGACCTGTTCAATGTTAGAACTGTGCGGTATGGGGGCATTATCAATGCAACTGCCCACTATTACAGAATCAATGTACGTTCTATTTTGGTAATGATCATACGGTTGAGAATTGTCCATAGTTGATTGCATGATGGTAGGCTGGGAATGCTCTGTAGCTATAGAATCAGGCCCAGCCATAGAAACCAGTACAGAATCAGATACAGAAACCAGTATAGAACCAGCCCTCGTGACCACTACCGAACACTAATCAAAATGTCAATCAACTGAGGAATCTGCAGCAAAACCAGACACAGGGTGCAAATATTGCGACCATTTTTGTAGAACCGTGACCACAAGATGCTTCGGTGGCTGTTGTCACTCGTGGAGGCAAGATGACTAGGGAATATGGTTCGCGACCACTGATTCAGTTGGATGGTCAAAAGATGGTGCCTTTCGACATTGATACAGAGTGGGAGACATTCCTAGAGGTACGTCGCACCTTGGAGAAAGACCATGGTAAGGCTGTTGTTTGCGATATGCCACCTATCTTTGATACTACATAAGACGTTGATTGGCCACCACCACCAGGGACATTACAAAATTTTCTTGAAAGATGTCTATTATTGGCCCAAGACCTGGCTGCCTTGGTTGAGATTGAGGGATGGTTGCAACGATTTACGAAAGGACGACAGGAGTCGGCAGTAAACTCCCTACATCGACGGAAGACTAGAAAGGAGATGCAAATGAATATTCAGATTGGTGAATATGATGTTGACTCTATTATTCTTGACCTTGGTTTGGATGTCAACATCTTAACCAAGCAAGCATGGCAGAAGATGGGGAGTCCCCCATTGAGCTGGTCTCTTGTCCAGCTCTAGTTGGCTAACCATGCGAAGGTAACACCCATTGGGAGAGTTCCATGGCTCACGATCGATATTGAGGGCATGAAGACTTATGCTCACTTCGATGTCATTGAAGTGGTTGAGGGAGGAAGCTCTTATCCGGCGCTCTTGGGGATTGGATGGGCTAACGATAGTGGAGCTTTAATCAACTTCAAGAAGTGCATAATGACCTTTGAGAATCATGATTTCAGAGTCATAGCCCCATTGGATCCAGCTAAAGGACGTCGATACATTGAGCCTATAAAAGATGATGATCCCACTGGATGGGACCATGCATTCAATATTTCTGAAGATTATATTCATCCTACTGCCCATGGTGAGTTGGAGTGGCGTAGCGAGAGCTCTGCATCTTCCAACTCTGATGATGCCTTAGAACATTGGCAGAACAAATTGCATGAGGTACCATTCAGATAAAGTGGCGTAGTTACGCAATCCTTATGTCGTGTTGCGACAGAAACAATCACATTGCCTATCTATGAGGGGTTGCCTGCCCTAACCACCTTTTTGACAGAATTTGAAGACCGTGTCTCAGAACCACAGTGATTACTAGCATTGCAGGACGCATTGAAGGCTGCTCCAGGATGCTGGTGGGTGACACATAAGAAATCCATTAATGGTTGGCCATAGTGTCGAAGGTTGATGATGGTTCGGTTCTACGATACTGAGGTTTATCACACTGACAAGTATGATGGCCGGAATAATCCCAGTGATCATGTGATGGAATGCCAACGATTATGGGTAGCGCGACCTAGAGATGAGTGGGTCCATGCTTTTATCCATACTTTGGATGAGATGTCGCGCTTATGGTACATTGCAGCCGAGTTGCGGCGAGAAATTACAACATGGGGGGAGTTGACAGTCTGTTTCACTCATACGTTCACTTTTGCGGATGCCAACCTAGATGTCCATAACGCCTTATAGCTCATCCACAACTTGGTATTTCAGGTTGTTCCAGCGGCCTACCCTGTCGACCCGCACACATATTGTCAGATGTAGTCTCTCATGGAGTTCTTCAACATCAGCGGTGGGCCAAAGGATGAGGATGATCTCTGAAATGTAAACATTACTGAATCTAAAGGAAGTCGCGATGTGGTACCACCTACTACACCAAGTAATCCATTCAATCAACCATTGAAGCTTCGTAAGCTCAATATCGACATAGAAGCCACTTCCAAGTTTGCTAATGTTGGGGATTATTGGGATGATGAGATGATGAGTAAGGTTACTGAGTTACTTCATGAGTTTCAAGACATGTTTCCTACGAAGTTTTCCGAAATGAAGGGAATCCTGGGTGATTTAGGAGAGATGAAGATTCCATTAAAACTGGATGCTAAGCAATTCTGACAACAACCTTATCGGCTGAATCTGCAACATAAGGAAAAGGTCAAGGAGGAACTTGATCGCATGTTGGATGCTAGTATTATTGAACCTATGGAAGAGTCGGAATGGGTTAGTCCTATGGTGGTGCAGGACAAGAAAACAAGTGAAGTGCGAATTTGCATCGACTTGCGGAAGTTGAACGATGCCTGCTTGCATGACCCTTTTCCAACCCCGTTTACTGATGAAGTACTTGAAGGAGTGGGCGGTCAGGAGATGTACTCATTCACTGACGGATTCTCTGGCTACCATTAGATTTGTCTTGCCAAGGAAGATCACCATAAGACGACTTTCGTTACTGAATGGGGTTGCTTTCAGTACACGGTAATGTTGTTTGGTTTGAAGAATGCACCTACGATATTCTCCCAGGTCGTTGTTACCGGATTCAAAGATTTTATTCATAAATTTTTGCAGGTATATATGGATGGTTGGACAGTTTATGGGTTGATTCGTGATCATCTGGCCAATCTGCGGTTAATTCTTGAGCGATGTCGACAGCACCAGATATCACTGAACTTGAAGAAATGTATTTTTTGTGCACCGTTTGGGATATTGCTGGGTCATATCGTGTGTAAACAGGGATTGCTGGTTGATCCAGCCAAAATTGTGCTCATTTTGGGGTTGCAACCGCCAACCATCGTTAAGTAGTTGCAAGTAACTTTGGGTCATATGGGATATTATCGCAAGTTTATTAGGGATTATGCTACGATTACTGCTCCTATGGAAAAGTTGTTGAAGAAGGATGCGGCATTCCAGTGGAGCCCAGAATGTCAGGATAGCGTCGACACCGATCTTCTTCTTTCCGAACTGGAGTAAGGCATTCCATGTCCATGTTGAATGAAATTACACTACCATGGAGCGGGAAGGTCTGGCCATGGTTTACGCACTGCAAAAATTGAGGCATTATTTGTTGGGTGGACACTTTAAAATGTTCACTGATCATTCTACATTGAAATACTTGGTCAATAAGCCTGTGTTGGGGGGGAAGATATGCCGTTGGCTACTTTTGTTTCAGGAGTTTGATTTTGAAGTCATTGTGAAACCGGGGCGATTAAATGCAGGACCAAATCATTTATCACAGATTGACACAGGGGAAGAACCGACTAATATCGAAGACGGGTTGCCGGATGCCCAACTATTTAAAGTTGACGCCGCTGATCAATATTTTGATGACATCCTTTAGTTTCTGGTGACCGGCACCGCACCCAATTTTTATAGCTTAAAATGACACTTCTTCGTCCATGACGACACTTCCATCGTTTGGTCACATGTCGACACTTCTTGAGATCAAGTTTAGTCACACAAATAGACATTTGTGGATTGAGGGGTCATTTGGGACACTAAAAATGGTTGAATTTACCTCACTCTTTGCCCATTTGATGGTTATAACACTTAGGAACATTTTTCCAGACCAAACCATCTCCTGAAAATCATCAGAAAACCCTGTTTTTGACCATTTTTCTCCAAAAAAGCTTGTTTTCTATGCATAGAGTAGGGCATACTAGGATGTGTGCGTGACTCTTATGCCTATAGAGTAGTGCACACCTTGGAAAATATGCAACTCCACTTCAATAAAGTAGCACACACCTCAGAAATGCGCTACTCTGCTTCACTAGAGTAGCGCACACCTTGAAAAATGCGCTGGTTTGTAGTAGGAAGAGTAGGGCATTTTCCTGTACTAGTCAAAATATTGAATTTTGGTTTAGTTGAGTTGGTTGGGGGACCTCCTGATCGGTTATAACTTATTTTCCTCTCCTTGATTGACTATATAAGGAAGGTAGAAGGGCCATGTGAGGGGACTAAGCCTATAACAATGTTATGCTGGAGGAATGGAGATCCTCATCCCCCTCTCTTATGCCTCAGTTTCTGATAAACCCTAGCACAACTGATTAGAGGCTGGGATCCTTGGAGAACAAAAGCAGGATACCTTGAATCTAGGTTTCGTGAAGTGCCAAGCTTGAAGGAAGGTATAACTTTATGTCCTTGCTTCATTCATTAATAAAGATTAGACGTTCTTCCCTTTCCAAATATGACCTGTTCATCTGTGTCTCAGATTTGATTACATTTTGTTTATAATCTGATGTCTTCTTCTATTATGAATATCAGTCTTATATATGTAGTCAAATGTATTTGAGAAATGTATGAATTTGTTTTGCAGGTGTGGGCATTGCGACATTGGACAACATTGAAGAGCAAGGAAGAGGAGGCTAGGATCAACCTTCGAAATAAGATTTATATATCACTAACCTTAATCTCTTCACTTATTTGTTGTACTTGCAGAACTTTTGTAGGTCTATCTTTCATACCTGAAGTTGGTAGTTTCTCCCTTGAACTATAGGCGCATTTTCTCCATAACAGAATGGCGACTCCGCTAGGGAAAGCCTAACTGCTTAGGGGTATCCAAGGTCATTTTTTTAGTTTTGTTTGAAGGTCTTCAATTTCTTGATTAGAATCAGTTTTTAGGCTTTGTTTGACCCTCCTTGGCTTTGTTTGACCCTCCCTGGTGGACCCAAGTTGGGGGGTTTTAACCCCATTTTTTCAACTTTTCCCACATGTGCACTACTGTTGTGAAGAATAGTTGTGCATTCCCTTGTTATGGGAGCTGGTATGCCTCATACACAGTATCGTACACATTCTAGGTTTGATTTTTTGGGTTGTGGACCCAAATTTGGGGGTTGTGGCTACATTTTTGGGGTCCCTGATGACCCTATGTCTAAGTTAAACCACTATAAGTGGTCTCCTATCCTTGTATTGATCCTATGTTAATGATTTGGACCTCTTTTGATCAATTTGGGCTTGTTTGGAAAGTTTTGGGGCTTGTTGACCCAAGTTGGGGGGTTGTGGACCAGTTTGGTGTTTTGTACCCTAATTTGAGTTTGTCTGAACCTGCTTGCTCCACTTCCACTGGATTGAAACCTATTGAGTCTACTTGACCCTATTGGTATCTATTTGAGTGAAATTTCTCTTTAGATTGGTTTCTTATCCTCCCTTATGCTTTTAGTTTTCTTTTTGTAGTGAAAGCTCAAGTGTCTTTGCTGTTGTTCAGGACCTTGACTACACCGTTTATGTGCAGACCTGACTTTACCAAACAATACCTCTTTGTAATTCATTTTCTTTGTTTTGGTCTAAAAGTAGGTTTCGTACACTTTTCCCAATGCTTGGCATGCTTACATCAATAAGAATCTGAAAGTCGTATTGGATGCTTTTACTGTTTCAATAAGGAAACTTGAAAGTTCTTTGCTTTTACTTTGATAGTAGGTTAGTTTCAATTTCAGTTTTCTTTCTTACCTTTGAAAAGCATAAAAAAATTTGATTTATTTTTTGATTAGAGTACCTTGCAAGTGGCTTAAAGGATTTAAGAGTGCTTTGCATCAAAAAGAAGAAGTTTTCTTTTGCATACTTATTTGTTTGAGTAGCTACATTCTTAGGTTTTGAGTTTAATTTTGTACATTTAAACTTTATTTTTACCTTTTTTGCATTCGAAAGATTAAAAATTGCATTTGCACATGCATTCTAGATTGTATCTTTAAGACTTGCATTGAAAAGAAAAGATTTGTTTAGTGGTAAATATTTCATTTCAGTACTCTATCTCTGTTATTACCACTCTCACACACCCACTACCTTTTTGAGTAAGCAAGTAACCTTTAAAATGAACCCTAATAAAATGAACTAGTAACATTTTCTTTTATAGGTTACACTTTTCACCAACTAGTCTTGGTTAGGATCTTGGGTTTAAAACACCTTAAACCACCCAAGATCACACATTACGCAAAAATCGTAGTTCGACTATCACAGGTAAACCCACTTCATTCAAAGATTGCATGAGATCTATGCAGTAGGTCTTGTGAGATCAGATTATTGGGAATACACCCCCTACTTTCTGTTTCCAGCATATACCAGGATTGGATCGCGTTTGGGGACTCTTTTGAGTTTCGGGCTCAACTACCCTTCCCACGCCTTTTGATTCGACTTCGGTGTGGTGGTATCCTTACTATCTGACCATAGGATCATACACAGGTGACGGCGGAGGGTTAAATCTACTGTACCTATGACGGACGTGGGAGGAAATCTCTTGTAGGTCTTTGGGAGGGTGGTTGGGTGATTCCAATGCTTGCACCCTTAGTCATTGTATTGTGGACCCCTGGTAACTATTCTTCATCCTTCATTGATCTGTTCTAGGCCCTCATCATCCTAGACTCTTCTCCGAAAGGCATCTATTTTCCTGGTTTGATTTACCTATGACCTTTTTTGGTGGTGTGCTCTTTGAGCTACTTGTCTTAGTTTTCCTTAGAGATTTTCTTGCTCATTTGAGCAGGAAACTATGTCTAGCATTCCAGCTAGCGCCAATCAAGGAACCCCTATTCCGGGGGATCCTTGTGTTGTTCCATTCATTGGAAACATTGGTACTCCCTTAATGGCTACTCTGAATCTTCCTGGATTCACTATAGGGATGCTGGTTTGGTTGTTTTCCACTCTAAATGCCTTGCATGCTCCTGACGCTTCTTTTGTGAGCACCTCAAATCAAGAGCATCAGAACCCTGTGCCTTCTTTGCCAGTAACATCTTCTCCTCCTCCTTCTACCTCATGTGGCGAAAGTAGCAATACTAGTAACTAGTAGTCTGAAAGGAATAGATGGGGGAAGAATAGGAAGAAGATGCCAAAACAAGGGGGCAACAACCTAGCCTTTGGAAATCATGTTGGGGGCAAGCACCCTACCTCTGCAAATCATGCAAGGGGCACCTACCCAACTTCTGTAGGTTATGTTGGGAGAAAAATTTTAGTCACTAAAAATCACACTGAAAGTTTGTCTTCAATCACTGTCAATCATGTTGGGGAAACGTCATTGATCACTGCTAGTCATATTAATGACAAGTCACTAGTTCTTGTGAGTCGTACTAGAGACACCAGATTAGCCACTGCAAGTCATGCTGAGGGAGTTGACTTTGTCGACAAACCCAATAAATAGAAATGTAAGTTCCCTTGCAAGTTTTGTGAGGGAGGCCACCTTACTTACTTGTGCCCTGTACTTCCAGAAGTGCAAAAAGTGTGGTCCTTAGTTCAAAAGTCTTCTACTTTTGAGCAACCAGCCACAGCAAGTCATGATGGGGGCAAACTATCAGCCAATGCTAGTCATGCTAGGGGAAAGCTGTCAGCCAATGCTAGTCATGCTGAGAGTACTGATCTTGTAAAGGAGTCTATACCTATAGGACAAAAACCAAAGTTCCCTTGTAAACTTTGTAAGGGAGATCATCCTACTCACCGATGCCCTGCCATTCCAGAGGCACGAAGAGTGTGGTCCATGTCATAAGGAATCTCTGCTCCTAAGCTGTCCATAGATTCCCTACAATCATATCAACCTTTGGTTGATAAAGTGGTTTAACCAATGCAATCTTTGGTCGAGCCCACTCTTCCTTCAGAGAGTGAAGTGATCGAATTGATGCAATCTTCGACCGATCCCATCAGTCCTTTGGAGACTGATGCACCTGTCCCTGAAGTCTTCTACATTACCAATTTGGATGTTTCTGAAAAAGGGGACACTTCATCCGTGCCATGTGAACCCCTACCAAGTCCTAGGATCATTTCCTTTGATTGGAATAGTCTAGCCGAGCCTCGTCTTCCTTCTTCGACACCTTTCCAGATAAAGGTTGTTATTGGGAACCATACGATTGATTGGTGCATTGTAGATGAAGGAGCTTCTGTTAGTATCTTATCCACTTATGCTTGGAGAGATTTGGGTTTCCCTAATGTTATCCCAGTTGTTAATTGGCCATTGAAATTCAATAGAAGACCTAGTGAACTGATCGAATTCCTCCATCAAGTACCTGTTACTTTGGGTGAAAAAGCAGTCTTAGTTGATTTTATGGTTTTAAAGGACCCTATGGACTTTGATATGATCCTCGGGTGTGATTACGTTTATGCTATGCATGCTATGCTATCTACACTCTTTCGTGTGATGCATTTTCCTCATAACAAAAGCATCGTCACTATCAACCATCTTGCATTCGTTAATCCTCCTTATTACCTAACTGTATGTAGACCATTACGATCCCTCGTCATTAGGAACTACTATCTCACATGGGACTTATGTGGCATATTGTTCCTTGAGTTCAACTGCTACTGAGAAGAAGTCTCTGAGTTCATGCTTACCTTCTCGGGTCTTAGTCCCGGCTTTTGACCAAGTGACACCTCCATCTGAATGGTTAGATATGTGTTCTATCTAGGACGATATACTTCCTTTTGATGAAGTTTTCCTAGAGTCCATAGTACAGTCTACCATTCATTTGGATGTTGATCCAGTCATAGTCATGTCCAGCCCTAGTTTGACCTTAAAGTCTGATCTTCCTACTGTTGAGTCTTTGGACTCTCCTATAGATCCACAAATCGGTGTTCCTACTGAGTTTGATTTTGCTTCTAAAATTTTCAACTCTCATGATAATGAATTTGTTTCTATAGATTCCATCATGTCCTTCAACTTTGATCTTCATCCTGAAGTTGATCTTATCGATTGTAAGTCCTCAGGCTTAGGTACCATAGAGTCTTCATTTGAGAACTCTGCCTTGTTTATGCCTGTTATTGATAATAGTGATGTTGAAAGTATTTCTACCACAGTGACTTGTATCGTGTCTTTCTTTACATATGTTTTAGATATGATCTTGGTAGTATTGTTTCTTGGAGACAGGATTCTTAGCTAGATTTATGCTTGCTTACTGGTCCTTTTCGACACCTTGTGTAACCATGTTAGGTATATTCGGAACTTTGCATATAGGTTTAGGCTTCCCTACTGTTATGTTGCATTTGAACCTTTTGCCATCCAAATTTGCCATAGCTTCGAACCTGTTGGATATTTGTGTGTTAGCCATCTCTTTATGCATTGTGCACCAGTTCGACAGCAGAGCCTACCTAACATGGGTCACCCTAGTCAGCACCCTTATGCCATTTTGGTTCCCATGTTGAGTTCTTCTCATAGGCTCGGGAGCCTTTTTAGATTTACCATGACTTTGAGAAGAAGCCTCATATCTTTCTTCCTCATATATTTCTGGCCATCCTTGATAAGGCTCCCATCTTCATGTTCAAGTTAGATATGCATCTGTTATGATCTTGCTTGCGCTAATGAGCCTGATGCCGGCTTCCACACTTTTAGCTCGTTGTATAAGCCTCCATCTATGATCTCATTGCCACTAAGCCCTGTATCATTTTTCCTTCGCAATTGGACACCTTTTACCTGGAGGAGACACACCCTGAGTGTCCTTATCTTTCTCATATTCCTTGCATTAGGTATAGCTTTGTCCCATGCGCTTGGAGCTAGTTTTGCATGTCCTTGACACTCGTCTCCTCCCATTATCGAGCATTCTTCTGCCTTCACTTCGAGCTCATTAAAAATAGTAAGTAGGTTACGAGCATTCTTCTACCTTTACTTCAAGCTTGTTAAAAATTGTAAGTAGGTTACGAGCATTCTTCTACCTTTACTTCGAGCTCGTTAAAAATAGTAAGTAGGTTACGAGAAGTCTTCCACCTTTCCTTCGAGCTTGTTAAAAATAGTAAAGAGGCTATGAGCATTTCTTTCATCTTCACTTCGAGCTCATTAAAAATAGTAAGGAAGTTATGAGCTTTTTTATGTATCTCCTTTGAGCTCGTTAAAAACAGTAAGGGGGTCACAAGTTTACTTTTTCGGGCTCGTTAAACCTTTACGAAAAAGATCCCTATGGAGTTCTTTTAAGCCCTTTTCAGACTCCTTAAATAGGAAAAGTATGCCGAGCATAGTTGTCTTTTCGGGATCGTTAAAATAACTGAACCAACATCCACTCAGGTATAGAATTACCCCTTTTATGGGCCTTGGTGGATAAATTACAGAAAAGGTATACTCTAGGTATACTTCTGTATGTGCTAGAAGAGTTCTTCTTCCATTGTTTTATACTTTTTCGGGGGAGGAGACTAACTTTATGAAAAAGGACCTGTCGGAGCCTTTCTTTAGGGTTTTCAGGCTCTCTAAACATGAAAACACAAAGCGAGCATTCACCTACTCCAGCTCGATGTGAAATCCATGAGATGGTAAAAAGAGGATTGTTTAAGTTTTTCAGACTCTATAAACAGGAAAACACCGGCGAGCATTAACCTACTTGGGCTCGATATTAAAATCCATGAGTAGGTATATAGAGGACTGTTTAAGTTTTTCAACTCTATAAGCAAGAAAACACCGTCAAGCACAGACCAATCCAGGCTCGATATAAAATCCATGGATAGGTGTATGGAGTTTTCTTCTAGGTTTTTCAGACTCCTTAAATATGAAAATACCATCGAACATGCTTTAGTTCTTTGTCAAGCTCGTTAAAAAATGAAAAAGGAAAGGGAAGGGAAGAATGTTAAAATATCTTTCAATATGATGGCAGCAAGTCAACTATCTCCTTGAACAAAGCACCTGTTTTGATTCTATCAAACAAATTGGGTTCTAGTGTTAGCCTTAGGATAAATCTGATCTCAGAGTTCTTACTCCTCCATTTGGTTAGTCTTCCAATCATATGGAGAATCTGTTAATGTCTCCTACATTGCATATTTGCATCGTGGTCTCTTTGTGATAAAAGTTGCCTAAGTCACTCTTGTGTCATGCTCACTGTTCAAGGATATAACTTGTGTCGACCATTCTATAGTTTCCTTGACCTCATGTGTTGGCCATTCCTTGGTGTCAGTATGTTTCATCATGTGTTCTGTCCTACTCCAAATTAGCTCATACCTATTGAGTGTCCCTCGTGTTGGATGATGGAGGATGAATTAAGGCCTCCCTTCCAATGGACTTCTTCCCATCGGCTTCAACTCATTGTGCTATGGGAATGAAGTTTAGAGTTTTGGTTAGTACCTTAGGGATTGCAGTCATTAGTGGCAGTTTCCCTCGCTATTGGATAGATGGGAATACGTCAATGTCTCATATCTGATGGATTCTTCAAGTTTTCGACGACAAGACCATTTATTCGCACTTGCTTGAATGTACTAGGTACCTTGGGTTCCATTTTATTATTGGTGGACACCCTCACATTTGTTAACGGTATACATCAATGACCGGTAATCAAACGATACCTCCCATGTTTGACATCAACTCATTTATTCGCATGGATAGGTTTGTACCTTGGGTTGTTTTTGGATGAAGACCTTGGGATCCTCAATAGCATCACCTCATTTATGTTATCGCCCAATTTGTGCAAGATTGAGCAACACTTTTTTGGGGTCTTGATGAGACATAGATCCAACTTGTTCTTTATGGCTATGTTCTCCAGTTTTGACATATATCCACCTTGTATTTACGTGGCTATGTTTACACTTATGTTCCTCATGGATCCACGCTTGTATTCTAGTGGCCATGATATATGCATCAGTATTTGGATCATTATTGTATCCTCTTGGAGGTCATGTCCCACTATTTGAACATGGACAGTTACCCAAAGGATGATTTTGTTTGACATTGCCTTTGCTTTCAGGTACTTCATTTGAGCCTATGATTTTTGGTTTCTCCGATTACCCTATTTCCATGATTCCACTTTTTGTTAGTTATAATGTATTTCAGCCATCGTTTCCCTCACTCCCTCTAACCTCATACATTAGGGGGAATCTATTATAGCTTAAAATGACATTTCTCCGTCCGTGACGACACTTGCATCGCTGGGTCGCATGATGACACTTCTTTAGATCAAGTTTAGTTGCACAACAGGACATTTATAGATTGAGGGGTCATTTGGGACACTAAAAATGGTTTAAATTACCTCACTCTTGGACCATTTGATGTTTATAACCCTTAGGAACATTTTTCCAGACCAAACCATCTCCTGAAAATCATCAGAAAACCCTGTTTTTGGCCATTTTTCTCGAAAAATGCTGGTTTCCTATGCATAGAGTAGGGCATACTAGGATGTGTATGCGACTCTTATGCCTATAGAGTAGTGCACACCTTGGAAAATATGCAACTCCACTTCAATAAAGTAGCGCACAACTCAAAAATGCGCTACTTTGCTTCACTAGAGTAGCGCACAACTTGAAAAATGCGCTGGTTTGCAGTAGGAAGAGTAGGGCATTTTCCTGTACTAGTCAAAATATCAAATTTTTCTTTAGTCAAGTTGGTTGGGGAGCCTCCTGATCGGTTATAACTACTTTTCCTCTCCTCGATTGACTATATAAGGAAGGTAGAAGGGCCATGTGAGGGGACCAAGCCTATAACAATGTTATGCTGGAGGAATGGAGACCCTCATCCCCCTCTCTTGTGCCTTAGTTTCTGATAAACCCTAGCACAGTTGATTACAGGCTGGGATCCTTGGAGAACAAAAGCAGGATATCTTGAATCTAGGTTTTGTGAAGTGCCAAGCTTGAAGGAAGGTATAACTTTATGTACTTGCTTCATTCATTAATAAAGATCAGACATTCTTCCCTTTCCAAATATGACCTATTCATGTGTGTCTCAGATTTGATTATAGTTTGTTTATGATCTGATGTCTTCTTCTATTATGAATATCAGTCTTATGTATGTAGTCAAATGTATTTGAGAAATGTATGAATTTGTTTTGCAGGTGTGGGTCATTGGATAGCATTGAAGAGCAAGGAAGAGGAGGCTAGGATCAACCTTCTAAATAAGGTTCATATATCTCTAACCTTAATCACTTCACTTATTTGTTGTACTTGCAGAACTTTTGTAGGTCTATCTTTCATACCTGAAGTTGGTAGTTTCTCCCTTGAACTATTGGTGCATTTTCCTCACAACACCAATGACTTTACCACTATTCAGAAGAAGCAGTTGGTTGTCAAGGTGTTAGTTTTTCAGAATTTACTTCAATCTGATCCAGGCTCTTAACTGAGAGAACAACATGTATAGCATATCTATAGCATATCAATCATGGAAACAATAATGCAAGCACACAAGAGACACAGATTTTACTTGGGGAAAACCATAAAGGTGAAAAACCCCAATAACTTCCTTAGAGATAGATAGAGCAATGATACAACCCAAGCATTAGAGATAGACATCTCCTAGAAGCAGCTTCTCCTCCTCCACAAGTGCGCCACTCTCCCAAGAGTGTGAGAGAGAATAGAATGATGAAATAGAGTGCCTCCCGCACTCTATTTATACTTGACTTGACTTGGCTAATAACCTTTACTAAGTCGGCCTTAACTTAACCACATAACATAATGCTGACTGAGCCAACACCCAATAGGGTGGTCTAATAACCCTTTAAACCACATGGCTGACCCCCAATAGGGTGGTCTAATAATCCTTCAACCCACATGACTTATACGGGGCCCCCAACAAGGTGGTCTAATAACCCATCAAGTATAAGTTACGACACTTCCGTATAGAGGAATAATAACATCTCTATAGGAATACAAACACTTCCATATAGAGGAATAATATCATCTCCATAGGAGTACAATATACATATATGAAATACATTCCAAAGTTACAAACACATCAACACTCCCTCTTAACTAGGAAGGCATTTCTTGACACAGGTCTTCTAGCACAAGTCTTCTTCTTTGGATCATCGTCACTGGATAATCGTCATCCAGTCATCGTCATCGTCACTGGTACTGCTATCGCAATCAATCTCTAAATCTACTCATCATAGGAAGTTCTACAGAGCAAGTCCTTTTTCATACTGGATGTAGGCCCACCACCTACAGGTCTTCATCATCATTGGCCATACTATGGAATCCTCATGACTTATTACATGCATCACAAAAACTTAAAAGAGTCTCTTGGCTAGCAAGAACCCTAAAGAGCATCTGAGGCCTTTTTCATCCTGTCCAGATCTTCAGGACTGATTACATGTGACTCCACCACAAAACCTCGAAAGAGAATCCCAGGACTGATTACGAGCACATGGCTCAACCTATCGGATCTCCCAGGGCACAAATTACATGTGGTCACCACAAAACCTTGAAAGAGCATCCTAGGATTGATTATGAGCACACAGCTCAACCTATCGGATCTCCCAGGGCACAAATTACATGTGATCATGGAAAAACCTCGAAAGAGCATCCGAGGACTAATTACAAGCACACGGATCAAGCTATTGGATATCCTAGGGCACAGATTATATGCCATAGGACAAAACCTCGAAAGAGCATTTGCCAGATATCCCAGGGCACAAATTACATGCCCTAGGCAAAACCTCGAAAGACTATCCGCAAATCTCCCAGGGCACAAATTATATGTCCTCCCAAGCAAAACCTCGAAAGAGCATTTGCCAGATATCCCAGGGCACAAATTACATGCCATAGGCTAAACCTCAAAAGATTATCTGGAAATCTCCCAGGGCACAAATTATATGCTTATCTACACAACCTATTCCATGGCCAAAGAGTATCAACCTGATACTCATCATACATCATCCTGATGTACACATGATCATCCTAGTCATCAACACTTCATCATCCTGCTGCATATCATCTGGAGCAACATCCTGAAGCTCGTCATCCATGATCATCCTGATCATACAATGCATCTACCTGATGCATACCAAGTATCTGCCTGATACATATAATCATACATGATCCACCTGATCATACCTGATACATATCAACATACATGATCTACCTGATCATATAACGTATCCACCTGATACATATACAGATACATGGTCCAAGCATCCAACATGATGCATATACAAATACATACAAATGATCCAACTGATCATATCCAGCACCCAACATGATGCATACATACATAAATGATCCAACTGATCATATCTAGCATCCAACATGATGCATACATACATAAATGATCCAACTGATCATATCCAGTGTCCAACATGATGCATACATACATAAATGATGTATATACATATACATAGCAGTAACTGGAGCATCATCTTGATGCTCATCATCCAGCACTTACATCCATAGCCATGTGAAGGATCCACCTTCCAACATGCTTGGAATGGCTTCTACAAATGTCTCCATCACTTCTTCCTTGAAGTGTCATCGATCTGAAGAACACCAAGCCTCTCTCCGAAGTACTCGAACTTCACTCTGGTTAGTGGCTTCGTCAGTACATCTACAATCTTCTTATCCGTCGTAACATACAGGAGCTTCGCTACTCCTCTCTGCACCATATCCCTGATATAGTGATATTTGATCTCTATGTGTTTCGACCTGTCGTGAAACACTGGGTTCTCAGACAGCTTCACACAAATCTGGTTGTCACAAAAGATACTAGTAGCCTCTAGCGGTAGATCAAATAACTCATACAGTAGCTTCTGAAGCCATACTGCCTCACAACTGGTCGAATAGGCTGCAACATACTTTGCCTCAGCTGTACTCAGTGCTATGTAGGACTGCTTCCTGCTAAACCAAGAGATCACACCTGATCCCATACTAAAGCAGCACCCAGAATTGCTCTTCCTATCTGCAACACTGCCTGCCCAATCTGAATAACCATAACCCTGCAGGTTAAAATTTGGATTTGCATCATACATGAGCCCATAGTCAACCGCACCCTTCTGGTACCTCAGAATATGCTTTACAGCAACTAGGTGAACACCTCTGGGATCTGTCAGGAATTGGCTCAATGTGTTCACCGCAAAGCAAATATCTGGTCTCATGTTCGTCAGGTACATCAAGGACCTAATCATCTGACGATACATCGTGACATGAACCAGATTGAATGAAGCATCACATAGAAGCTTCAAGTTTGATTCCATAGATGTGGCCATGTCCTTGCAGTTCATCATCCTGAACCTCTTCAAGATATCTACTACATACTTCCCTTGTCCAAGGAAGATTCCATTTGCACTCTACCACATCTCCATGCCTAGAAAATAGTGCATCATCCCCAAGTCCTTTATCTCGAACTCAGCAACAAGCTTCCACTGCGTGTCGGCAATCAATCTATCCTCACTTGCAACAAACAGGTCATCCGCATACAATAGTAGTATCACTGGATTGCCTTCCTCAACCGTCCAGTAAAGGTTGGAATCCGCTTTACTCTTGGTAAAGCCCAAACTGGATAGAAAGTTGTCTATCCTATCATACCAAGTTCTACACATATATGACTTCCCGTCATGTGTCTCAAAACCAAGTAGCTGCTCCACATACACTTCCTCTTTGACTACACCATTCAAGAAAGCTGTCTTGACATCCATCTGGTGTATCTTCACTGCAGCAAGTACTGATCTAATGGAAGTGTATCTGGCTACAGGAGCAAAATTCTCTAAGCTACCACTTGGAGCATGCTTGATCTTGTATATCCTCTTGGAATTCACTACAGACTCCCCTTCAAGTCTTGGGACTACATCCCAAACATCTTCATGATCGACTGGTACCCATCAATCATGGCATTCTTCCCAGATCCTGGGAACTTCAATATTTTCAATAGATAACTTTGTTGCTAAACAAATGTTGTAGTCCTTCTTTTGTAGGTGATGGTATACGATCTTTCCTACACAACAAGTTAAATTGCATGATTAGAAAACATGTCATAGTTTTTAGAACAAATTCTTACACATAAAGAAATATGTCATAAAGTCATGCAATTATCTTAGCCAATGCTTCAATACAACATTTATCCATATTTTATAACTTTCTAGATGCCTTCCAATCTCTACCAGAACATTGTTAAGAGTGTGCACAACTCCCAACATGTCAGCAAAGAGGTTTCATTCTAGATAAGTAGCAATGGAATGTTGTACAGTGCTATAGGCCACTTACCCATGTATATTAGTAGTATACTGTTCACCAATGCAACTATTCTAATATGCATAATACACAACCTAATTCTAGGAACATCAGTATATACATTATTGAACAATATTATTTAAACAATAAAATATGCAAGGAATGATAAATCAAATACTTATCTTTGTTTGTTTGTTGGGTTGACTCCCTCTCAGTCTTTGCTTCTTTTCTGCAACTCCATTCTGATGTGGATTGTGAGAAGTGGTCAACTCCCTCTGAATATCTGCATCCTTGCAGAAACTACTGAAGTGTGCTCCTTCTTGATCTTTGCTTCCTTGCAAAACCAACTGGAGTGTGCTCCCTTTTGATCTTTGCTTCCTTGCAGGAACAACTGGAGTGTGCTCCCTCTTGATCTTTGCTTCCTATATTACCTATCCTTGAAATTATATCCATCCTTAATCACTATGCATGCATATTAGTATCATCATTGTGTTATCCTTGAGGTCTCATACATAATCACACATTAGTATAATCTTAATACTATCAAAACACAATAATCTTAAACATGTATAGTCATGATCATTTCAAACACAGATAATAAACATTACTATTCATAAACATTAGTATTCAAGGTTTCAGGGAAGTCTTCTTTTACTCATGCATATTCTTATTTGATCATAGGACTCTTCTGGTTAGTTAAATCATCAATCAACATAATATGCATAAACCCTTGATTACTTACATTTATAACTTTATGAATAAACATAACCAAGGGATCCTAACACAAGGTGGGATTCTAACACAAGGGATTTTAACACAAGGTAGGATTCTAACTTGATATAGGAAAAAAATATCTGGATTGGTATGTTAGCTAGTTATGTCTAACATACCCACATGATGTCTTCTTGTTCTCTTCAATGACTTGTGCTAGTAACCTGCATATCTCATAGGTTAACCATTATAGAACCAAGTTATACATACCTTGTAAATAGATCTTCTAAGTGATCCATGACAATGGATGAATCTTTGTCTTCATGTCATCATGAGCATATGTTCTTGAACTAGAACATGATTTATCTTTCTTGGTGTACCTTTCATGCTAGCGGACAACATAAACCTCATACAACACCATAATGCAATAGTACAATCATAAGTGTCAACACCCTAATCAATGAATATCTTCTATCATGCATTCATAATTTTATTAAGGTGATACAACAAGTCTAAATTTAATCAAGATTGTACTAACCGTAATAACATGAAGACAAACATACCATAAACTTAATCATGAACAAATCTCGAAACATACCTGGATAAGTCATACCTGTCGAGATTGCTTGTAATCTTCTCATGTAAGGCCTTAGCCTCATCTCCCTCTAAAACAGAAACTTCTTCACTTATGCAGGTGACCAATCCATCCTCTTCTAGGATTAACCCAATCCACTTGATTTACAGGAACTGGATCTGCAGCTAGATTAGGGTTTGTTAGAGAAACCCTAAAAATTCAAACTTTGAATTTCAAACTTCCGAAAGGATAGAAATATGTGCCTTGATGAGCTAATCAAGTTTCTATGCTCAGAATTTGAAAACTGCAAAGTTTCACCCCTCAAATTTGCCTTTGAAACTTCCAGATTCACTAGACATGACCCCGAACTAGGGTTTGATGAAGCCCACCCTTCTGCCCAATTAAAAGGTTCAATCTAGAGCTCTAAGCTTCTATTTTTCTGAGGAGCTTCCAGCCGTGGTCACAGATTTAAAAAATTTCCATTTTTTCAGAAGCCCTAATTTTTCACTTTTCCGATCAAAGTCCCGAACTAGGGTCTGATCAAGCCCGGCCTTCTGCCCAACCAAAAATTCTGATCTTGGTCTCTAAATTTCGATTTTCATGAGTAGCATTCAGCCGTAGTCTTCGATTACAAAAATTTCAACTTTCTCCGAAACCCTAAATTCCGGAAGCCATGAATGAAGGTGCTAAAAAATAATTCTGTTTTCACAGAAATATGTACCTGATTGTTTCTTGTGTAACTCCGAACTTTTCAATCCACAGGGTTTGAAATTTATTTTTGTGATAGCCCGAACTTTCATATTTCCAACCCCATAGCTAGGACTTCAAATGGATTCTTTGAGAGATATTTATGGCGGGTGTCACAACATGACCGGTTTATGGGATAAAACAGGAGAGCGAACTTGTACGGCGTTCCACGTGTCATTGGTTCCATTTCAGTCTCTAAAAATGTTACCTGAGAAATTTCAGTCTGTACACTACCTGACACTTTTTATGAAATTTCATTTGGAGCTTGCTAGCCCAAGTTATGACCTTTTTTCCAAGGTCACCTATTTTTGACTGAGATCTGGAAGAGGCACAAACCCTATATTGTACAGATCATAAATCACAAATTACAACGAATTAGAGGTTCTCCTTTGGACACAAGGTACATGGGGATCTTAGCTTCAACTTGTACGATTTTCATATCGTGAAACATTGTCGAACTTTATTTATAGCGAAAGTTCTATGATGACTTGTTTTTTCTATATCAAGCCCTAGCACCATAAGTGCAACAAGTATCATACATGCCATACCATGCCTTCTTTCAGGCCAGCTCTGATACCATGTTAGTTTTTCAGAATTTACTTCAATTTGATCTAATATCTTAACTAAGAGAACAACATGTACAGCATATCTACAACATATCAAGCATGGACACAATAATGCAAGCACATAAGAGACACAAAGTTTACTTGGGGAAAACCATAAAGGTGAAAAACCCCAATAACTTCCTCAGATATAGATAGATAAATGATACAACCCAAGCATAAGAGATAGACATCTTCTAGCAGCAGCTTCTCCTCCTCCACAAGTGCGCCACTCTCCCAAGAGTTTGAGAGAGAATAGAATGATGAAATAGAGTGCCTCCCGCACTCTATTTATACTTTACTTGACTTGCATAATAACCTTTACTAGGTCACCCTTAACTTAACCACATAACATAATGCTGATTGGGACGACACCCAATATGGTGGTCTAATAACCCTTTGACGCACATGACTTATACAGGGCCAACCCCAATAAGGTGGTCTAATAACCCATCAAGTATAAGTTACGACACTTCCGTATAGAGGAATAATAACATCTCTATAGGAATACAAACACTTCCATCTAGAGGAATAATATCATCTCTATAGGAGTACAATATACATATATGAAATACATTCCAAAGTTACAAATACATCTACACAAGGTTGCTGAATTTCAGCTAATCCCGGGAGAGTTGTATAAATTGGGCACTGATGAGATATTGCACAGATCTGTCTTGCCGCATGAGCAAGCGCAGATATCGGCTGAGGCACATGGTGGAGTAGCAGGAGGACACTATGGAAGTCAGCGACTTCCCAGAAGGTACTGTGTGTAGGGATTTGGTGTCCCACATTACATAATGATGTGACAGACTATGCGTGGTCTTGAAATGTTTGTCAGTGAACTGGCAAGCCATCCAGACACGATGAGATGCCATTGCTACCTCAAGTGACATTGCAACCATTTGAAAAATGGGATGTGGATTTTGTAGGACTAATCACTCCACCAGGGAAACGTACAGGTGTGCAGTACATCATCACGACGATAGAGTATTTGACTCGATGGGCCGAGGCGACACCCGTAGTTGATTGTTCTGCTGTGACGACTGCTCGATCTTTGTTTGATCACATTATCACTCATTTCGGCTGTCCTAATATTTTGTTGAGTGATCAAGGCAGCCACTTTCTTAATCGCACCATCAGTGCATTGATGGAGGAGTTGCAGATACAGCCTAAGAAGAGTACACCCTATCACCCACATGCGAATGGGACGGTTGAGGTGTTTAACAAGGTATTGGAGCATGCGCTGACAAAGGTGTGCAATGTGAACCGCGATGACTGGGATCTAAAAATTCTAGTAGTGTTGTGGGCCTATCGCACCACATGTAAAAGGTTGACTGGTCAGACACCTTTTAGGATAGTATATGGGAAAGAAGTGATTATGCCAATGGAGTACATTGTTTCGAGTCTATGACTTGTGGCTGTTACGGGCATGAATGATGTCGCAACATTGGATGAACATCTAGCGCGATTGGTGCAATTGGAAGAGGATCGATTTATCGTTGGCTTTCACCAAGGGGTGGAGAAGGATCTCCAGAAGGCATGGCATGATCGCCACATCAAAAGTATATAGTTTCAGCAAGGTGACTTGGTGCTATTGTACGACAACAAGCTTATGAAACATCCAGGAAAGTTGTAGATGCATTGGCTGGGTCCATATCGCATTAGTAGTATTACTTTAGAAGGAGTGGTTCAGTTGTAGCAGTTGGATGGGGAAATACTGCCCAAGTTGGTAAATGGTCACAGGTTGAAGCCCTATCGGTCGGGTTTGGAACAGTGCGATGCCTAAGTCACATCGGGAAAAAAAAAAGAGAGAGAGAGTGTGTGTTGCATGTTGTTTGTTGGCCGATGGCACACCAATAGAAGAAGAAATGCGTAAGCAGGGAGGCTTGTGCCGCAAGTTTGAAGTAGTCAGAGACACATGACAACATTGCGACCAAGATCGATGACGGATTTGGTTGAGTTTATGTAGGATTTTGTGATGATTACGGAGGATTTGGGGGCACGGGGCAGTGTTGTGACTACTGTCCCGCTAACATATTGTGACCACTGCCCATCATCCTTATACATGATTGCACCTGACAAATTCAGCCTGGTTACCACATGACGATGGTATGTTTTGCACATGGCACGCTGGGCTGGTACGATCCAAAATATGTGAGGAGATTTCTCACATGTCGGGACATGGGATCTTCGGTGGTGGCATGGTCCCCACCCGCTGCATCAGTCGATGGGTTCACGCATGCAAATACAAGGTAATGGGGCATCATTCCCACCGCCGTGACCCGAGAATGGTCCAGTTATAAGTAGCAGAGGCCGATGATAGTTCATTACAAAGAAGTCTTCCCAAAATAGCATGGTTATGCTATTAGATCAGTTTGCGAGTTGAGTTGTGAGGAATTCCAAGTAGGCTGTGGAAATGCTTCACTTCATTCCCCATGGAAGTACCCCAGGGGCCATGCGAGCCCAAACGATGAGTGTCGTTGAGCGCCTTGATACGGCGGGTGCACTTACACTATGTTATGCCTGAGCCAAGGTCCGGTCTAGCATAATTAAGTATGTAGTAGTTCTTCAAAGGATTGTGCTCTTCTCGACCAATGAGATGGTTGGGGCGGTAGCACCCCACCCACAGTAGGAGCTATTTGCCGGTACAAAATAGATGTGCCAGAGTCACCTGCTGACTTCACACTTTGGTACTATTCATCCTCTTTTCCTTCCCATCTGTACCATTCATAGAGACTCGAGGATGAGTTTGAGACGTACATGACAGCAAGTCGGGGGATCCCCACTTTCGGGTAAGACTTACAGCATAGCGAGACGATGATCAGTGTAGTTGAAGGAGCAGGACAACAACATGTGATCTAGACAGCAAGAATAGTTGCATCAACATCGAACAGCCATATGCAGACTTCAAAGTAAATACCATGGTGTGTACGATGTCCAGTAGTTGACATGGCTCAAGGGTGAACCACAAGATTGTGTTGGGGGCCTATTGGCAGGAAGTTTAATGATGAAATGTTGCAGTACTGGCGACGCTATGACACATTGGATGAGGGCACGGAAGGAGTCTTTTGTGTTAAAGTATACTGGAGTTGGCAGGTTTTGGGTCACTTGGACCATATGTTATGTAAGGTTGAGTCAATTGTACCATGGTATGTGGGTTTTTGGGTCATTTGGACTGGGTCAGTTAAATATTGGGTCAGTTGTCCATAGCGTCAGTTAGGAAGTCATTAGTAAGTGGACAAACATTATAATGGCAGAGGCCTATAAATAGATGAGAGTTGTAAGTGTTAGAGGGACAATGGGAGGCGAGCGATAAGAAGGTGGATGTATACGGAGATCTATGTTTTGCTTCTGGTATATGACTGTGACAGTAATACAATGATGATGTTTTGGTACGATCTTTTTGTAATGTTGCGATATATGAATGTTGTTATATTTTCCTGATGCAATGTCTGCTTACTGTTGTTGTGATGATAAATGTTGCGATTAAGTAATATGTTATAACTCCATGTCGAATGTTTAAAGTTTATGTTTAAGTACTGGAATAGAGCTAGTCCGTGTAGCCACAACTCTCCTCCTCCCTCGATGGAAACATGGTTCCATCTGCTCTTCATGGACACCTTGGGTGAGACCTCATCCTCTCTACAAGTGTTGCTGGGTGGGCTCAAACCTACCTGGGCCAGTGCCTAAGGAGACTCCGGTATGTGTCGACAATGAGGAGAACCTCTGTCGACCGAGGTCATGTTGGTCAACACCCCCCAACCTGTTGAGATATTGTAAATTCAAATAATATTATATTTGTACTTTATTATTCCGAAGATGATTCATTCCTTCATGAAAATCTTATTGTATATCCAGAGATGTTTATTCCTCCGTCGGAATATGGTAACTTGGGTTATTAGACTTCCCTAGTGGGGGTCGGCCCTGTATGTGTTATGTGGGTCAAAGAGTTATTAGACCACTCTATAGGGGTCAGCCCAGTCAGTTGTAGTGGGGTATTTAACCCATTGGTTAAATATGAGCCTACATGATTTGTGTAAAAGACAAGTTGAAGTAGTGTATAAATAGAGGAGGTGTATTCCTCATTTTACACACATTCACTCACTTGAGAGTGGTGCACTTGTGGAGGAGAGGTCTGCTATGGAGAAGGAGGAGCTTATGCTCAGGGTTATATCTTTCTATATTGCTGGTCATCTATATTGAGGAAGCTTTACTGGGTTTTCTACCCCATGAGGGTTTCCCAGGATAAATTTGTGTCTCTTATGTTTATGCTGTGCTTGTTGTTTCTTCAGTGATCATGTATATGCTATTATTGTGAAATGGAATGCAATGCTGCTATTTTTTGTCTTAGCATATTAAATATTAACATGGTATCAGAGCTAACCTAAAGGAAGGCAATGTATGGCACTTACGACACTTGCTTCACTTGTGACAATTTGAAGGTTTGGGTTTTACATAGCAAAAACCAGTCATCGTGGTACTTTTGCTATAAATCCATTTCTGTGAAGGTTCAGGATCTGAAAAGTTTACAGGTCATAGATAACATTCCTAGGTACCTTGTGTCCAATGGAAACCCTCAGATTCATTGTACTTTGTGAGTTATGATCAGTACAAGTTAGGGTTTCTGCCTCTTCCAGATCTTAGTCAAAATTAGGTGAACTTGGAAAAAAGGTCATAACTTGAGCTAGGAAGCTCCAAATGAAATTTCATAAAAAGTGACAGGTAATACACAGACTGTAATATCTTAGGAAACTTTTCCAGAGGCCAAAGTTGAACTAGTGACACGTGGCTCGCCATACAAGTTCGCTCTCCTGTTTTATCCCATAAACAGGTCACGTTGCGACACTTGGCATAACTCTCTCTCAGAAAATCCAATTGAGGCCAGACCTGTTGCAATGGAAAGATCACAGGTCAGGATACCATAGAAAACGTTTTCAGACCCTGTGGAGTGAAATGTTTGGAGTTACAGTAGAAACAATCAGGTACATATTTCTGTCAAAACAGAATTATTTTTGGAGCACCCTCATTCATGGCTTCCGGAATTTAGGGTTTCGGAGAAAGTTAGAATTTTTGGAATCGGAATCGACGGCTGAATGCTACTCAGGAAAATTGAAATTTAGAGACAAAGATCAAATTTTTTGGTTGGGTAGAAGACCGGGCTTGATCAAACCCCAGTTCGGGATTTTGATCGGAAAGACGGAAAATTAGGGCTTTAGCAAAAGTCGGAATTTTTGAAGTTTGTAACCACGGCTGGAAGCTCCTCAGAAAAATAAGAGTTTAGAGCCTTGGATCGAACCTTTTGATTGGGCAGAAGGGTGGGCTTCATCAAACCCTAGTTCGGGATCCTGTCCAGAAGATCCAGAAGTTTCAAAGGCAAATTTTGAGGGGTCAAATTTTGGAGATTTCAAAATTGAAGTATGCTAGTTTGATCAGCTCAGGAAGACACATCCTTCCATCCATTCAGAAGTGTGAAAGTCAAAGATTGAATTTTTCGGGTTTCTCTAACAAACCCTAATCAAGCTCCAAATCAAGTTTCAGGGGGAGTTGAGGCTAAGGCCTTACATAAGAAGACTACAAGAAGTCTTGACATGTATGTCTTAAGGAGATATATGTATGTCTTGAAATCTGATTCTTGATAAAGTTCATAATATGTATGTCTTCATATTATTTATTAGTGCAATCTTGATTAATGTTAGAATTGTCGTATCACCCTAGTAATAGTATGAATGCATCTGAATGATAGAAGACATTCATTGATTAGGGCTATATGACTGTACTAATGCACTATGGTGTTGTATGAGGTTGATGTTGTCTACTAACAAGATACAGGTACATCACGAAAGACAAATCAAGTTCCATGACCATGATAACATGAAGACAAAGACTCATCCATAATCTTTGATCACATAGAATTTCTACTTACGAGGTATGTATGATTTTGTTCTATTATGCTTAACCTATGAGATATGCAGGTTCCAGCATAGGATCTCTAAATCATTGAAGAGAACAAAGAAAATATTGATTAGGTATGTTAGACATAACTAAGCAGGTATACTAATCCAGGTATGTTTTTCTTATGTCAAGTTAGAATCTTACCTTGTGTTAGGATCCCT
The DNA here is from genome assembly GCA_027924585.1 of Larix kaempferi. Lineage (NCBI taxonomy): Eukaryota > Viridiplantae > Streptophyta > Pinopsida > Pinales > Pinaceae > Larix > Larix kaempferi. The sequence goes on along the minus strand of BSBM01001518.1, from coordinate 12,731 downwards.
TATATAAGTATACTTGGTATGATTGGTTATGCTTATTCATAAAGTTAGTAATCAAGGGTTTATGCATATTATGTCTCTTGTCTTGATGATTTAATTAACCAGAAGAGTACTATGATCAAACAAGAATATGCATGAGTAAAAGAAGACTTCCTTGAAACCCTGAATACTAATGATCATAACTATACATATTCAAGATTATTTAGAATTAGAATGTTTTGAGAATATACTAATGAATGTATGTTTGTGTATGAGATCATGAGGATGACACTAGTGCACACTTGAGCATGCACAGTGGTACAGAATGAATAGAAGTTCAAAAGACATATAGAAGATCAAGCGGGAGGCAACCACACAAACATAAAAGATAAGTATTTGAGTTGTTATTTGAAATAGTAAATGATATTGCTTGTATGCATATTTGTATTCCTAGAATATATCATGCTGAGTGTAAACATTCATAGAGCATTGAACAGTATACTACTAATATGCATATGATTGGTAAGTTGGACAAACATTCCATTGTTGCTTATCTAGAATGAAACCTCTTTGCTGACATGCTGAGAGTTGTGCACACTCTCGATAGTATGTTCTGGTAGAGATGGAAGGCATCTAGATAGCCACTGTATGCATACAGGATATGGGAAAGTGTTGTGTGAAAGTATTGGTCAAAATAGTTGCATAACTATGTAAATGATATCTGTATGCATAATAGGTTATCATGTCAATATGATTTGATGATTATGAAGTATTACTAATCATGTACTTAATTTTGAATCGTAGGAAAGATCATGATGAATGATGAAAACTGAACAAGCGATGGATGTTCAACAAAAGATTTACAAACCAAACACACTATAGAAGGCTTGTGGTTAGAACATTCTCTTAGAAAGAGGAAGAGAATCATGATGAGATGTTTGCTCCAAGTGGCTAGATAAGACCATTCTCTTAATGGTGTAATTAAAGAAGAAGTGTGAATCAGGTTCTGTATGGGTTCCCAGGATCGATAATCAATGGATGAGCTTAATGATCACCATGGGTGATGTGGATCTCAACCTTTGTTACAAGGTTGAATATGGTTTCTCTACACAGATGTTGATTGGGCAGAAATTGTATCAGACAGGAAGAGCACATCGAGAGGATGTTACTGTCTGGGATCAGCCATGATCTCATGGTTTAGAAGGAAGCAATCTAGTGTGGCTCTCAGCACAAGTGGAATATATGGCTACTTGCTTTGCTAGTTGTGAAGCGGTATGGCTTTAGAATGGACCCAACTGTGATCCTATGTGACAAACAGAGTTGTACCAAAATGGTAGAGAATCTAGTATTCCATGATAAGTCAAAGCACATAGAGATCTGACATTTCTATATACAAGATATGGTACAGAAAAGAATTAATGTTCGAATTTGTAACAAGTTACCGATGTACTAACCAAACCCCTACCTCAAGTAAAGTTTTCCGAGACAAACTTAAAATAGTTCAGAAGGACCCTCCTCGAAAGGTGGAGCGATGTGATCACTTATGATGAGATTGCCCGCATCGACAGTGAGGTCGATGATGTGGATACCTATATTGGTGATGCCGACAGAGAGGTTGGTGGATGGTCCTTAGACAGGGTCTAAGGTGACAAGGGGATTGCATAATACTTGAACACATGTTCTAAAAGAGAGCCATAGACATATGTCTTCGAGAATGAAGTCCTTGGTGGACATGAGGGGATTGGATCATCCCTGGACTTCAATCCTAAAGAGAGCCATAGACGTATGTCTTCGAGAATGAAGTCCTTGGTGGACATGTGAGGATTGAATCATCCTTGGATTTCAATCCTAAAGTGAGCCGTAGACTGGGTCTCCGAGAATGTAGTCCTGAATGAACAGGTAGGGGATTATATCTTCCCCGGAATTTGGTCCCAGAATTGATCCGTAGACTGATGTCTCCGAGAATTGAAGATAGGACTGCATCGTCCCTGGACCTCGGTTCAAAATGTACGTGACGGGATTGCATCGTCCCTAGACATGATACTTGTCTTAAAGTGATAAGGACTGATCATCCTGGAACTTGATCGGGATTGCATCGTCCCTAGACATGAGACTTGTCTCAAAGTGATAAGGATTGATCATCTTGGAACTTGATCGGGATTGCATCGTCCCTAGACATGAGACTTGTCTTAAAAGTGATAAGGACTGATCATCCTGGAACTTGATCAAGATTGCATCATCCCTAGACATGAGACTTGTCTTAAAGGTATGTGTGAGGACTGCATCGTCCATGACCTGGGTTCAAAATGTACATGATGGGATTGCATCGTCCCTAGACATGGTGAGGTGTCTTAAAGTGATAAGTACTAATCATCCTGTAAGTAGATTGGGATTGCATCATCCCTAGACATGGTGAGGTGTCTTAAAGTGATAAGGACTAATCATCCTATAAGTAGATTGGGATTGCATCGTCCCTAGACATGGTGAGGTGTCTTAAAGTGATAAGGACTAATCATCCTGTAAGTTGATTCGGGATTGCATCATCCCTAGACATGGTGAGGTGTCTTAACAGGATAAGGATTCATCATCCTGTAAGTTGATCTGGATTGCATCATCCATAGACATGAGAGATGTCTTAAACTGAGAGGGACTGATCATCTCATAAGCGGATCAGGATTGTATCATCCTTGGACCTATGTCCTAAATTGAGAGGGATTGATCATCCCGTAATAGGATCTTGTGTGTTGCAGAGTATGTTGCTATGTATTGATGATAGATGTATTAGTGAGAATACATGCTTTTGATGATAGATGTATTAGTGAGAATACATGCTTTTGATGATAGATGTATTAGTGAGAATACATGCTTTTGATGATAGATGTATTAGTGAGAATACATGTTTTTTTATGATATATGTATTCGTAAGAATACATGTTTTGATGATAGATGTATTGGTGTGGATACTAATACAGATGATCCAGATGTTGTAGATTGAGATAATCCAAATCCTGTAGATCGAGATGATCCAGATGTTGTAGATCGTGATGATCCAAATGTTGTAGATCGAGATGATCCAAATGCTGTAGATCAAGATGATCCAGATGCTGAAGATCGAGATGATCCAGATGCTGTAGATCGAGATGATCCAGATGCTGTAGATCGTGATGATCCAGATGCTGTAGATCGAGATGATCCAGATGCTGTAGATCAAGATGATCCAAATGCTGTAGATCGAGATGATCCCGATGCTGATGATCGTATGATGATGATGCTGATGATCGTGAGGATCCAGATGTTGATGTTGTTGTAGCTGTTCCAGTGCTGCAGAAGATAAAGACTCAGTACTGAAGATGTTGATATTCCAGTATTGAAGATGTTCTAGTAACTGCTTGAGTTACTGATGATGTTGAGAAAGCTTCCAATGATTTATAGATGTATCATGTATGACGTTGATGACTCCTTGCTTGTGCAGATGCTGTTATAATATCCTTCTCGTTAAGGGGGAGTGTTGAGATATTGTAACCTCAAAGAATATTATATTTGTACTTTATTATTCCGGAGATGATTCATTCCTCCATGAAGATCTTATTGTATATCCAGAGATGTTTATTCCTCCGTCGGAATATGGTAACTTGGGTTATTAGACTTCCCTAGTGGGGGTCATCCCTGTATGTGTTATGTGGGTCAAAGGGTTATTAGACCACTCTATAGGGGTTGGCTCAGTAAGTTGTAGTGGGGTATTTAACCCATTGGTTAAATACGAGCCTACATGATTTGTGTAAAAGACAAGTCGAAGTAGTGTATAAATAGAGGAGGTGTATTCCTCATTTTACACACATTCACTCACTTGAGAGTGGTGCACTTGTGGAGGAGAGGTCTGCTATGGAGAAGGAGGAGCTTATGCTTAGGGTTATATCTTTGTATATTGCTGGTCATCTATATTGAGGAAGCTTTACTGGATTTTCTACCCCATGAGGGTTTCCCAGGATAAATTTGTGTCTCTTGTGTTTATGCTGTGCTTGTTGTTTCTTCAGTGATCATGTATATGCTATTATTGTGAAATGGAATGCAATGCTGCTATTTTCTGTCTTAGCATATTAAATATTAACAATATTGCTAATAACCCCTTCATTTCTCGTTCTGTACCCCTCTTCTCTCTAAATTCCCTCCTCCCCAAAAACCCCAAATCCCTAATCTCTACCCCATTCTCTGCCAAAACCCACCTACTACCCATATCCATAATCAACCCCTCATATTTCTCTCTCTCTCTACCCACCACCTATCTCTCTACACGTAACCCCTGCCTCTTTCACTCTCTAACCCTCTCCTAATTCCATTAACCTTGACAACCTACCTCTCTCTCACCTCATATCCTTCAAACCTACCACCTCTCTCTGCCTACCACACACCCACTATATCTTCTGGTATACTCTCCTTCTCTCTAACTTCCATACTTATTACCAAACCGTTATCCTTCCTAATTTCTATGTCTTACTCTCTCACAACCCCACTCCTTAATCTACCCCCGACTATCCCCATTTGAATCTCTCTCTCTTTGTCTCTTCCCGCTCCCCCCTAACCCTTTATAATCCAATCTCTTAGTCTCTCTCTTTCCTATACACCTAAACCTTCACCTAACCACCACAACTTTCCATTTACCTGAACCCCCTAACTTTTGCTCTATCTCTCTCTCTCTCTATACCACTGACTCCCACCCTCTCTCTCTACGTATCCGACCTCTCCACTCGTCACCCCGTACCCCTACCCCCCATATTCTCTCTCTCTCTCTCTCTCTCTCTCTCTCTCTCGATGTCCCCTACACCACACTCCTCTCCTCCACTATACCACCCTCTCTCTAACTTCCCTAATCATCCTTACCACTAACCAGCCCCCCTAAGGCATACCCTCTCTCACTTTCTCTCATTCTCCTAGCAAAATTTTCCTTTATCTCTCTATACCCCCTCTATCTCTCCCCATTCTCTCTCTCTCCTTATCATACCTCTAACAACCTCCATAATCCCACCCCTACGACTAACCACCATCTTACATCCCTCCCTCCCTCTCTCTCTCTATACTCCTCCTATTAACCTCTCAACTCTTTGATATGTTTCTCTTTCTCTTTCTCTACACCGGCCACCCTCTTCCGCCTACCTATAAACAACCCCTCATGTCTCTCTCTCTCTCTCTCTCTCTCTCTCTCTCTCTCTCCCCCCCTCTCTCTTTCACAAACACCTACTCCAATCTTTCACTCTAACACAAAAGCACACTCACTTCCCTACTCACACACCTACCACTATAATCCCTTATCTCTCTCTCACCCCCACTATCCCTAACTCTTTCTAACCCACTTTCTTAGTCTCTCTCCCTCATCTACTCCTCAGCCTACCGCTAACCCACACCCCTTTCTATTTCTCCAAACCCTTTAATTTTTATTTTCTCTCTTTCTCTCTCTCTCTCTCTCACACCCCACTATCCCCAACTCTTTCTAACCCACTCTATTAATCTCTCTCACTCCTCTACTCATCAACCTAATGCTAACCCACACCCCTTTCTATTTCTCCAAACCCCCTAATTTCTACTCTCTCTCTCTCTCTCTCTCTCTCTCTCCCCCCCCCAGCCCCCCTCTCTTATTCTCGTATCCCTACCTCACCCTCTCTCTCTACCAACCCTCAAATCCCCACTCCACACTCCCTATCCTTAGCCCCATATTCTCTCTCTCTTTCCCTTCCCCCCTACACCACACCCTTGTCCTCAACTATACCCCCTTCTCTCTAAATTCCCTAATCATCCTAATCTATATCTCTTTCTCTCTCTCCATTCCACTCTTCCACTACCCCTAATCACCTCATTTTTCCTCCTCTCTCTCTCTCTCTCCCTCCCTCCTTAACCCACACAGACCCACTACTCAAGTATAACCCTTTCTCTCTAAACTATTTACTCCTCCCCAAACCCCTGACTCTCTTGATCTCTATCTCTTCCTCTACCATAACCCCCATCTTCCCCACTACCCCTAGTATCCCACCAAATCTCTCTATCTCAAAGACCTACTCCTCCATATAACCTTAATCCCAACAGATATACCTCTCTCCCTACTGCCTAACACCCCCCCTATTCTCTCACTCTCTCTCACCCACACTCACTACACTTCTCCTAACCTTACCACTAAAAGTCATCCTCTCTCTCTCTCTCTCTTTCTCTCTCTCTCTCCCCCCCCCCTCGTTTATGTCTTTCCCCTCCCTATCATTACCTGTATCCTCTCTCTATATTTATATTTCTCTCTACCCCCACACTATCTCTCCTTACACTATTCTACACCTACCCATAATGTGCAACAATTTCTCTCTCCCATAAACCCATAAGGCCTACCCTCTCTCACTCTCTCTCACTCTTCTACCAAAAATTTCCTTTATCTATCTATCCCCCATCTATCCATGTATACGCCCTCTATCTCTCCCCCCTTCTCTCTCTCTCTCTCTCTCTCTCTCTCCTTATCCTACCTCTAACCACCTCCATTATCCCACACATATGACTAACCAGCGTCCTACATCCACCCCTCCCTGTCTCTCTCTGTACTCCTCCTAACCTCTTTGATATGTTTCTCTTTCTCTTTCTCTACACAAACCACCCTCTTCTGCCTACCTATAAACAACCCCTTACTCTCACTCTCTCTTCTTAAACACCTACTCCACTGAACCCTATCCCTCACCCCTCTCTTTCTCTCCCCCCCTACTCCTTATCATCCCAATATGGTCACTCTAACTCAAAAGCATAATCACCTCCCTACACCCACCCATACCACTATACTCTCTTCTCTCTCTCTCTCTCTCTTCCCCACTACCCCTAACCCTTGCTAACCCACTATCTTAGTCTCTCTCTCATCTACTCCTCAACCTATCGATAACCCACACCCCTTTATATTTCTCCAAACCCTCTAATTTTTGTCCTCTCTCTCTCTCTATCTATCTCTCTGCCCACCCCCCCCCACTCTTATTCTCATATCCCTACCTCACCCTCTCTCTCTACCAACCCCAAAATCCCCACTCCATGCTCCCTATTCCTACCCACATATTCTCTCTCTCTCCCCCTACTCAACAACCCTCTCCTCAACTATACTCCCCTTCAATATAAATTCCCCGATCATCCTCATCTATATCTCTTTCTCTCTCTCAACTCCACTCTTCCCCCTACCCCTAATCACCTCACCTCGGCTCTCTCTCTCTCTCTCTCTATCTATCTATCTATCTATCTCTATCTCCCCCCCTCCCTCCTTAACCCACACACACCCACTGCATAAGTATAAGCCTTTCTCTATAAATTATTTACTCCTCCCCTAACCCTTGACTCTCTTGATCTTTATCTCTTCCTCTACCATAACCCCCATCCTCCCCACTACCCCTAATCTCCCACCAACTCTCTCTATCTCAAAGACCTACTCCTCCATATAACCTTAATCCCCACACATATACCTCTTTCCCTGCTCCCTAACACCCCCCCCACTCTCTCACTCTCTCTCTCATTCACAATCAGTACACGTATCCCACCCTTACCACTAAAATTCCTCCTCTCTCTGTCTCTGCGCCCATCCCCCTACACCTTTATAAACCTCTCTCTCTCTCTCTCTCTCTATCTCTCTCTATCTTTCTCTCTACCCACAACTCCCCCATTGATAACAACCCTAACCCTAAACCACCTCTCTCTCTACCTACCCCCAACTCCCCAATGTAACCCACCAAACACTAACCCCCACTCTTACTACCTTACCCTATATCTCTACCTACCCCCAACTTCCCACTGCTCAACACTTACCCCCTTCCCCCCATCTCTCTCTCTCTCTCTCTCTCTCTCTCTCTCTCTCTCTCCCCCACCCCCAACTCCCCCATTGATAACAACCCTAACCCTAAACCACCTCTCTCTCTACCTACCCCCAACTCTCCAATGTAACCCACCTAACCCTAACCCCCACTCCTACTACCCCACCCTATATCTCTACCTACCCCCAACTCCCCACTGCTCAGCACCTACCCCTACCCCCCATCTCTCTCTCTCTCTCCCCCTTACACTGTACCCCTCTCCTAAACTATACACCCTTCTCTCTAACTTCCCTAATCATCATGTTTTATATCCCTATCTCTCCCTGAAACCCACTCTCCTCCCTACCCCTAATCACCTCACCTCATCTCTCTCTCTCTCTCTCTATCCCTCCCTCCCTAACCCACACCCACTTACTACTCAAGTATACCGCTTTCTCTTTAAATTCTTTACTCCTTCCCAAACCCCTAAACCTCTTGATCTCTATCTCTTCCACTCCCATAACCCCCATCCTACCCACTACCCCTAATCATCCTCAACACTATCTATCTATCTTAAAAAACCTACTCCTCCATCTATCCTTAACCCCCAAACATCTCCCTCTCTCTCTACTCCCTAACACCCCCAACTCTCTCACTCTCTCTCTCATGTATCCTCACTACACTTCTCCCACCCTTACCACTAAAATCCATCTCTCTCTCTCTCTCTCTCTCTCTCTCTCTCTCCATCCCCTTACACCTTTTGAAACCTCTCTCTCTCTCTCTCTCTCTCTCTCTCTCTCTCTCTCTCTCTCTCCTCTACTCCTCCACCTAACCATAACCCCCAACCCCCTCCCTCTCTCTCTCTCTCTCTCTCTCTTCCTTTACCCCTATCCTCTCTTTCACTCTCTCTCTCTATCGCTGACTCCCCCACAGCTAACAACCCTAACCCCCCTAAAAAAAATCTCTCACTTCCTACCCCCAACTCCCCAATCCTAACCCACAAAACCCTAAACCCCATTCTTATCCCCCTATCCATACCCCACCCTATCTCTCTACCTACCCCCAACTCCCTTACCCCCATATTCTCTCTCTCTATCTCTCTCATACACCACACCCCTCTCCTTAACTATAACCCCCTTCTCTCTAACTTCCCAACTCATCTTGATTTATATCTCTATCTCTCCCTCCACCACACTCTCCTCCCTTCTCTAATTAATCACCTCACCTCATTTCTCTCTCTCTCTCTCTCTCTCTCTCTCTCTCTCACCCCCCTGTCCCTCCCTCTGTAACCCACACCCAACCACTACTCAAGTATACCCCTTTCTCTCTAAATTCTTTAATTCTCCCCAAACCTCTTACACTCTTGATCTCTTCCTCTTCCTCTCCCATAATCCTCATCCTCCCCACTACCCCTAATCGCCCCCAACTCTTACTATCTCAAACACCTACTCCTCCATTTAACCTTAACCCCCACACATATCCCTCTCTCCCTGCTCCGTAACACCCCCCCCACTCCCTCACTCTCTCTCTCATGCACACTCACTGCACTTCTCCAACCCTTACAACTAAAATCCATCTTCTCTCTCTCTCTCTCTTGCCCCATCACCTTACACCTTTCTAAACCTCTCTCTCTCTCTCTCTCTCCTCCACCTAACCCTAAACCCACCCTTTATTATTTCCCCCAACCCTCTAGCATCCACCCTCTCTCTCTCTCTCTCTCCCTCCTTAACCCACACAGACCCATTACTCATGTATAAGCCTTTCTATCTAAATTATTTACTCCTCCCCAAGCCCCTTACTCTCCTGATATCTATCTCTTCCTTTACCATAACCCCCATCCTCCCCACTATGCCTAATATCCCACTAACTCTCTCTATCTCAAAGACCTACTCCTCCATATAACCTTAATCCCCACACATATACCTCTCTCCCTCCTCCCTAACACCCCCACACTCTCTCTCTCATGCACACTCAGTACACTTCTCCCAACCTTACCACTAAAATTCCTCCTCTCTCTCTCTCTCCTCTACTCCTCCACCTTACCCTAATGCCCACCCTATCTCTCTCTATCTCTCTCTCTTTGTTTACCTCTTTCCCCTCCCTATCTTTACCTTTATCCTCTCTCTCTCTATCTGTCTCTCTACCCCCACTCATAACAAACCTAACCGTAAACCACCTCTCTCTCTACCTACCCCCAACTCCCTATACTAACCCACCTAAGGCTAAGCCCCACTCTTACTATCCCACCCTATCTCTCTACCTACCCCTAACTCTGAACTACTCAACCCTTACCCCTACCCCTACCCCTACCCCCGATCTTCTCTCTCTCTCTCTCTCCCATACACCACACCCCTGTCCTCAACTTTACACCCCTTCTCTCTAACTTCCCTAATCATCCTGATTTACATCTCTATCTCTACCTCAAACCCGCTCTCCTCCCCACCCCTAATTACCTCACCTCCTCTCTCTCTCTCTCTCTGCCCCTCCCTAACCCACACCCACTCACTACTTAAGTATATCGCTTTCTCTCTAAATTCTTTACTCCTCCCCAAACCTTGAATCTCTTGATCTCTATTTCTTCCTCTCCCATAACCCCCATCCTCCCCACTACCCATAATCACCCCCAACTCTATCTATCTCAAACACCTACTCCTCCATCTATCCTTAACCCCCAAACATATTCCTCTCTCCCTACTCCCTAAAACCCCCCACTTTCTCACTCTTTCTCTCATGCATCCTCACTACACTTCTCCCACCCTTACCACTAAAATCCATCTTTCCTCTCTCTCTCTCTCTCTCTCTTGCTCTCTCTCTCGCTCTCTCTCTCACTCTCTCTCTCTTTCTCTCTCTCTCCTCTACTCCTCCACCTAACTATAACTCTCCTCTACTTCTCCACCTAGATATAACCACCACCCTACCTCCCTCCCTCTCTCTATCTCTATCTTCCTTTACCCCTATTCTCTCTTTCTGTCTCTCTCTCTACCCCAAACTCCCCCACTCCTAACAACCCTAACTACTATAAGAAAAATCTGTCCCTTCCTACCCCCAACTCCCCAATCCTAACCCACCTAACCCTAAACCCCATTCGTATTCCCCCTATCCATACCCCACCCTATCTCTCTACCTACTGCCAACTCCCCACTCCTCATCCCCTACCCCTTCTCCCATATTCTCTCTACCTCTCCCTCTCTTTCTCTCTCTCTCTACCATATTCCCACACACTCCCTAAACCCTCGAATCTCTTGATCTCTATCTCTTTGTCTCCCTTAACTCACATCATCCCCCCTACTCCTAATCACCATCTAGATTCTCTCTCTCTCTATTAAACACCTAATCCTCCATCTAACCTAACCTCGATTCCTCCCCCTCTTTCCTTTCTCCCTAACATCATCTACTCTCCTAGTCTCTCTCTAATTCACACTCACGATCCATCTCCCATGCTTACCACTACAATCCTTCCTTCCTCTCTGTCTATCCCTTTCTCATATACTCTCTCACTCTCTCTCTCCCTCATCTATTTCTCCACCTAATGGTAATTCCCACACTTTATTCTTTCTCCCAACCCTCTAACATCCACCCTCTCTCTCTCTCTTGACCACTATCCCCTCTCTATATTTACACCTATTCTCTCTCTCTATCTCCTTCTGTCATCTCTACCCAGAACCCCCAATCCTCCTACTCCTAATAGCCCAAACCCTAAACACCTTTTCTCTTTAACTACATCAAACTCCCCACTCCTCACCCCTTATTACTACCACTAATATCCCTTTCTCCTTTCCACATCTCCCTCTCTCTCTCTCTCTCTCCCCTCAACTATAACTACCCTACTCCATAAATCCCTAACCCCATTGATCCCTATATTTTTCCCTCTTTCAATGCTCCTCAACCCCCCTAACCCTAATCAAACCCCCTAGGGTCTCTCTCTCCTCCCCATCCTGTCTCTTACTCTCTCCCTAACACACCAAATATATATATCTCTCTCTCTCTCACCCCCATACTTACAACCTTAACCACCTATATCTCTCTTTACACTTCTACATATGGCTCAAAAGTCCCACAAAAGTTTGCCACAAAACAGTTAAAATTGATGTTTTCGTGGAGAAACAGTTTAAATTTTTGGAAAAATTTGAAAATTCCCTCGACAATCGTCGCTATAGCCACGGATGTTATTTTTGTCTCTATAGCCATGAACTTTCATCACTATAGCCATGAAAAGTACATCCATCATTATAGCCATGAAAAATACTAAAGTGGTTGGTGTCCAGTGTGGATTGCAACCTCCTTCCCCTAAAGAGAGTGTTCCCATCTATTCATTGCTTGTACAAGGGAATATGGTTTTGGTCCCTTCACTGCTCTACCCCCTCATTGGAATTCCATCCATTGTTAGTCCTCAATATCATAACCATTGGTTGGCTAACTCTCCTTACTTATTGAGTTTCTTCAACTCTTGTAATCTTCCTCCATTTATTCCCTCATTGGTGACCTCCCTCTGCAACTGGTTAATCTTCTTTTTAACTACACAAATACAATTAAGCCAACATCGGTCTATGATCTATGCCTTTCTTAGAACATGTTCAACCCTCTCACTATTTCTTGCTTCCCCCATGATATTGTCTCTTATATGCTCTCAACATTGTCAAAACCACTCCAACGACCCACATGGTGTAAGGTTTTGATGTTTTCATGCTAATGGGTTCAAAAGGTTACCCTCCTTTACGAATATTATTTTGATCCAAGTTGATTATTTTTTCACTTGTCTGATCATCCTCACGCCCCACTTCAACTCTTCCTCCACCTTTGAATATCATTAGTATGCTTCTACAACAAACTCCTCTACCATTGTTTTCACCCCAAAATCCATTGCTTGGTTTATCAAGTGGTCTACTTGCCAAAGCATAATTAGGTTCTATATATTTCACTCTACTATCTTCTCCACCTTCTAGATGTATTCCACTACCTCCTTAA